>CM062365.1:40586920-41095320 GCA_031216115.1 Senna siamea | reverse complement strand
GAAAAATAATTGTACCTTGCCTTTGCAAAAATGGGAGGATGAGAAAATTATTGATAAAAATGACAAAATGTTGAAAACATAAATTGTATTATTTTAAAATTTGTGTATTAAATAAAATGTATTTCATCTTTTGGCAATTATTTAATTATTTTACTCAATAATATATCAAGGAACATGTTACCCCAAAAAAACATGTCAACTAACTTTTGTTCGAGAATATCCCATAAAATAAAAATGAAACAGACAAAATTAACATGGCCTATTGTACAAAATGATACAAAGTAAAGAACAATGTGAAGTCTAGATGTTGATGACCAAGGTTAGTTTGGGGAATTAAGCCAGTAATTGCACGTGGGTTTGTAGTTCTAATTATCGTAGTATATGAAGCATCCAAAGTTAGGTCAAATAATGTTAGATGCAAGAAATGCTGATAAGTTAAATCAAATCTGCTAGCCCTAGCTTTCAAATAATTAATGATGTGGCTGACAAACAAAACAACTTCAACCGCAACTTCTATATTAATTTTCTTTCAAACCAATTTTTTGGTACAATTTTTATTCTAGGGCAACATATGTGTTTTGTTAATTATTTAAAAACATGGAATTTACTTGATTTGGATTTAAGAAAATTTTCCTAAACCCTAAACCCTAAATCTTAAATTACAAACTCGAAACTCGAAACTCGAAACTCGAAACTCGAAACTTGAAACCCTAAACCCAAAACTCGAAATCCTAAACCCCAAACTCGAAACTTGAAACCCCAAACCCCTAAGCCTCGACCTTTAACCCCCTAACCCCTTCCCCCCTAGACCTTAGACCCTAGACCCTAGACTCGAGACCCGAGACTCGAAGCCGGAAGCCCGAAGCCCTAACCAAAATTAAAGTTTATGGTCCTCATGGGGTAATATTTAGCTTTAGGATATATAATTAAAAATTATTGAATTATTACCCTATCAAGACCATAAGACGTTATATTTCTATACCCTAATGTTTTCCTATATATATATATCGTAAGAATTCAAACATATATCTTGATTCCTACCCCAAAAAATATAAGAAGCTATTTGAAGGGAAAAATAATTGTACCTTGCCTTTGCAAAAATAGGATGATGTGAAAATAATTGATAAAAATGACAAAATGTTGAAAGCATAAATTTTATTATTTAAAAATATGTGCATTAAATAAAATGTAACTAATCTTTTGGCAATTATTTAATTATTTTACTCAATAATATATCAAGTAACAAGTCATCCAAAAAAAACATGTCAACTAAATTTTTTTCAAGAAGATCCCATAAAATAAAAATGAAATAGACAAAATTAACATGGCCTATTATACAAAATGATACAAAGTAAAGAACAATGTGAAGTTTAGATATGGATGGCCAAGGTTAGTTTGGGGAATTAATACTAAGAAGCATCCAAAGTTAGGTCAAATAATGTTAGATGCAAGAGCAAAATATATTTCCCATACATAATAATTTCATATATATATACCAAAAACCAAAATATGTCCCTATCAATACCATAAACAATAATATTTCCCTGCAATAATAATTCCATATATATACCGAAAACCAAAATATTTACCTATCTATACCATAAAAATAATATTTCCCTGCAATAATAATTCCATATATATACCAGAAATAAAAATATTTACCTATCTATGCCATAAACAATAATATTTCCCTGCAATAATAATTCCATATATATACCAGAAATAAAAATATTTACCTATATATGCCATAAAAATAATATTTCCCTGCAATAATAATTCTATATATATACCGGAAGTAAACATATTTACCTATATATACCATAAACAATAATATTTCCCTGAAATAATAATTTCATATATATTCTGGAAGTAAAAATATTTACCTATATATACCATAAACAATAATATTTCCCTGCAATAATAATTCCATGTATATACTAGAAACTAGAATATTTTCCTATCACTACCATAAATCGTAATTTTTTTTTAAATTTTTATTTTAATTAAAAAATTTAGTAACAGAAGTATTAATGGCATCAGGCTTCATTCTTGGTGAGAAGCCGCAGGATGCTAGCCTTGCAAAAACAAAGAGAGAACAGAGAGCGTGCTGGAGAAGAGATAGCGCGAGGGAGAGAGAAGGTGAGCTTGAGTGTGAGTGAGCTCTCTGTTTCATCTCCAGCCCATCACGCCGCTGCAGTAGTGACCGCCGAAGGGTGCTGCCGCTGCTGAACACGCCGTGAAAGACGAGAAAGCTGGAGACATATGGACGAATAGCTTGGCGTTGTGGTTCCTCTCGGTTTGCCCTAGAGAGGTAAGTATCTCGAATCTCCTTTTTCATCAAGTGCCACTTTACTTCCTCCATTGATTTGATGCTGATGATTGAATGATGCTTTCTTCCCCTTTTGAGCTTTATTTTTTTTTGTTTTTTTCTCTCTATTCGGTTCTGTTTTTGGGGCTGAACAAAGTTCTAATTATGGTGTATTAAATCCTTGTTTTGCTTGTTAAACTTATAGCCTCGTGATGCTAATATGGAGACGATATCCTGATCGCATTTCTGGTGAGTTTGACCCTTATCTTAGTGGCTGAAATAATGGTCTGTTGCTGAATGGATAATGTGTGTTCGCTGCATTTTATTTCCACCTTTGGCCCCATGTTATTTTTGTGTTTCAAAATTATATTTGAGTATTTGACATGATGATTGATGCTTTGCTGTATTTCTTGTCTTCTTTGGTTCTATTTTGGTTTATTAATTTAGGTTGCTGGCGTGTGAACCTCATTTTGGCTTTATTTTCAAATTTCCAACTCTCATTTTTATGTCATTGGCCTGATTCCGAGTTCTGGTGTTGCAGAGACATTTTGAATTATTTTAATGTTTCCAAACTGCTATATCTTTTTGTCAAAGTTTTCACTTGAATGCCTTATGTGCTAATGTCTTTTTTAACTCACTTATGTTCATTGCTTTCTAATGGCGTGTTAGCATGCTAAACACTGTATCAAGTGTCCAAAAGTGCTGGGGGCTGTCTATATTAATCTTGAACATGATTTTTGTGTTTTAAGGCATGTTTTTCAAGTGAATTTTTGTGTGATAAAGGTGCTGCTTGCTGCCTAGCTCTTTTACCTATGTTTGGGCATCTTAAGACATGTTTTCGAGTTAAATTTTGTGTGCTTAAGGTTCTAGTTGCTGCTCTGCTCTTTAGGTTAAGTTTTGGGGTGTCTTAAAGCACATTTTCAGGTTTAATTTGGTATGTTAAAGTGTTGGTTGCTGCTCAGTTCTTTTAACCCATGCTTAGGTGTTTTAAACCTTCTTTTTGATATGTTAAGTTCTTATTTAGAAGGCCTGAAATTTGGTTTGTTTTTTACGTGATTTCACTGCCTTTACCATTTTGGCATGTTAAAATTTTGATTTGGATGCTTATGTGATAAGGTTCATTATCATCTCCTTTCATCATCTTTTAAAAAGCGGTTCAGCAGCCAAAACACTGTTCTGAAAGATTTGTGTACTAGGGTTCATGGCTTTCTAAGAGAATTTTAGCATATGAAATTCTGATTTGGGACCTCGAGATATTTGGGTTGTGTTCAATCATTCTCATGGATTTTTTGATGCATTTTAACATGATAAAAGACTGGTTTAGATGATTAAAGTATAGATTGCTGCCCTACTTTTCTTTGGGCTTTATTTGTGTGGTCTACAAGGAAAATTAATGCAAATGTTGGTTGTTGCCTTCTTTTTTTGAGCTTCATTTGGTGGCTCTCACAGTGTATTTCAAGCCAAAACATGTACGAAAACGTGGGCCGCTGTTCAGATTCGTTTTAGGTGTGATATTTGCATCTTAATTATCCTTTAGAGTCAAAATATGTGACGGAATGTGGGTGGCTGTCCGAATTCGTTTTGAGCTTGATTTTTGCATTTGGAGGAATGTTTCCAAGTTAAATTGTGTGTGGTAAAGGTGCTGGTGCTGGTGGTTCTTTGCTGCCATGTTCCAATGGTCATTGTCACAGTTTCTATGAAGTGATGCAACTCATTTTCTTCTGCACTTAGTGCCTCATCTCCGATAGCCTTTGGCATGCATTTTCACCAGATTTCATATGTGAAATCAAAGTTTGATGCTGTCCAAATTCGCCACTGTGTTTCCATTGTTTCTAGCATATATTTAAGCTTTGTTTTTCATATGAAAACATGTTTAAATGCTGTCCAACTCTTGTGGTCATGCTCTTGTGTTATAGAGCTTCTTCTAATGTGTTTTGGGTGTTGTCTTATTGTTTTAATGCTGGCCAATTTTTGTTAATCCTGTTTTGGATTTTTTTTTTGAGAGCTTATTTTAAGTTGTTTTGGGTGCTATTTTACTGTTTACATGCTGTCTTAGTTTTTATTAAGTCTGTTTTAGTACTGTGGTTTCTTCCAAGCTTGTAGGTGCTATTTGGAGAGTTCATGTGCTGTCAAATTTTATTTAGACTTGCTTTGGTGTTCTAGAGTTGCACATAAGGTGTTTAAAGTTCTGTTTTGGTGTTATGTGCAGTCTAATTTTCGTGAGGCATATTTGGTTTTCTAAAAGTTTCTCTCAAGGTGTTCAAAGTGCTATATTGAGTCATTTTCTGTCCTATTTAGCATTTAGGCTGTTTTTATTATTTTGTGGTTTCTTTCAAGCTTAATAAATGCCATTTTGAGTTTATATGTTGTCCTATTTCTTGTCTATTTCTTTTGATGTTTTGTAGTTTTTATTCAACCTTAATGTGTGTTGTCTTGAGTTTAGGTGTTTTCATTTTTCTTATTATTGCTTCTTTGGGTGTTTTGTAGTCTCTTTCAAGATTAATAAGTATTGTTTCGTGGTCACATGCTATCTTGGTTTTATTAGGCTTATTTGGGTGTCTTTTGGCTCCTTCCAAGTGTAATGAGTGTTGTTATGTGGTTTTTATGCCGTGCAGTTTATGGGAGTCTTGTTTTGATGTTTTGGGGCTTTTTCTAAAGGTCAATTAAAGTGCTGTTTTGTTTTTATGCTGTCTAGTTTTCAGTAGTTCTGTTTTGATATCCTAGAGCTTTTCTTAAGTGCTTGTTTTAATATCTGTGTGATGTCAAATTTTTGTTAAGCATGCATTTGTGTTTTAAAGCTTATTTTGAGGTTAAAGCATGTATTATTCAGTAGCTTACCCTAAATGTGTCGTGATACCTTGTTTTGATACAAAATTTGAGCTATGAAGTCACTCACATTTGCTACCATTCTCTTGGTTGAAGTTGTCTATCTCCTTTGTGTTTCTGTTTTTCTTGAAGTTTTTAACATACATGATTCTATTTCATGAAAAACCAAAAAAGTAAAAAAATAGAAAATGAAGAGTAAGATCATGAGATTGATGTGAATTTACAAGCTAAAACACACTAACCAATCTTTCAAATTGTTCTGTTTATGAGATCACGTTGGTCATCTATCTCTTTCTCACTTCACAAAAATTTAGACTTTCCTTTTGCTATGGCTTTCATGTTGAACTACGTGGACTTTGATCCCAATTATTAGATACGAAGGCCCTAAGCTCTTATCCTAGGTAACTCCGCCTAGTAAATAATTTTTATTTTACTTTGCTTATTTGATTTATCTTTGGTTGTGCTTGGTTTTCCCTTTTTCTTGCACGTCAATGTGATGTTAGGAAATTTTCTCCCATAGGGATCTTTCTCAAACTCTTTCCTTGCTTTCTATCTGTGTTTTACATGTGTGGTTTTATCTAGGCGTCTTGTGGCCAATTGCAATATTTATTAGGAACTCTCGATGATTCTGTTCTTAGTGATAAGGGAATTGTGTTTTTGTGATGTGGTATTGTGCTTATTTTCAATCTATTTGAACATGTTTATGAAGACCCAAACTTTCAATTTGAGAAAGTGAGTGAGAAGAAACCTATTATTGTCCAAGTGGATTGTGTTTGTTGTTTACTCTCGATGATTCACTTTCTAGTGATAAGGGAATTGTTTTGTTTGTAGTTGTGTTTTCAGCATAATTTGAACATGTTTCTAAAGACCTAAACTTTCAACTTGAGAAAGTGAGTGAGAGGAAACCTATTATTGTTCAAGTAAATTATGTTTGTATTTATATGATTATCGACTGTATTATGCGAATTCATCAATTTTAGCCAATAAAATTAATGAGGAAGGATAAGTTGGAATATATTAACAATTTTTTTTTTTCAGTTCCTTTGTTGATTCTTGATTAACGATATGCAATTGGCCTATAGAAAGTTGTACTAAATATTTCAGTATCTAGTGCACATTTATGTATATGTGTTTATATTCCCTTTTGTTTTGTTATGTTTTGGTTTGAATTTAATTGTTACATCTCTTGATTTTTGTGCCTTAATTTTGGTTCATAAAGTTGGCATTGGATCGAAAGTTCAATGGTGCTTTGTGTGTGATTAAGTATTTATTCAAGGTGTTCATTTAGTTATCCTTCTGTATGCTACTGCTATGCTCCTTTTTTATTTTATTTTTCTTGTTTTGCTTATATATATATATATACGCTTATTTATTCAATGGTACTTCTGTATTTTTAGGCCAATCTAAGGTTTTGCACATTTGTACCAGGATGATTGTACTTTGGATGGGTGTTGTGGGGTACCTAACACTTTCCTCACAATCAACCAACTCCTGAACCCATCTCTCTTTTGCAGACTAGTTTTCTTTTCATTTATTTGCCATATCTTTTTAATAAAAAAAGGTTTTCCAAAGTTTCCCTTTAAAATAAAAATTTGGGTGGCTACTCCTATTTTTCAGGATTGATTTTCAAAACCTGTTTTTGAAAATCAAACTTTCTTTGTCTTTTATGTCATTCTTGTCACATTTCGGGTGTGATAGTAAGGCTTTGTTGATTGCCCTGGGAACTGCATGCTATCTTAGAGTTGTGGTTTTCTTTCTAGATACACTAGAATTAAAACTGGATTTTTCCATTGTTGGACAATATGATTGATGGCTATTTCATCTTATTTTTATTGTTCGTTTTCAGCATCAGCATTGCACAATATGTCTAGACAACCTAACATCTTCTTGGAGCCGTGGTTGAGAGGCAAATGTGATGATACTGGTAAATTCAACAATAGAAATTCTTATTCCTCATCTGTTAGAGCCATCATTCAAGCTTGGGCTGAGCTCAGAGACTCCCTTCAATATCAATCATTTACCCACCATCATCTGCAATCTCTTAAATCCCTTGTTAATTCTCAAACATCTCTCCATGTTGCAGACGCCTTGAAGCTCTCTCTTGCCATTCTTTTGTCTCCAAACCTTTCTCTTCCTTACGAGTCCTATCCTCTAATTTTTAGGCTTCTTTATATATGGGTGAGAAAAACCTTGAAGCCGACTTCTGTCATTATTGATTCGGCTATGGAAGTCCTCTCTCACCTCTTCTCTGTTCAAATTAAATCTAGAAATGATCCTTTCTTCCTTCTCTGAAGGTGTTCTCCTTTTAAGTGCCATTTCTTTTGTGCCTTCTTTATCTAAAAGATCCAAAACAACCTGTTTGGACTTACTGTCTAGACTGTTGATAGAAGAGTATCGATTACTTGGGTTTAGAGTTTAGAGTTTTGGGCTTAGGGCTAAGGAATATTTTTAATCCCTTAACTGTGATTCAGTTTCAGTTTTGTTCCTTAAATTTGGCAGAAAACAAATTCTCAAATTTGAACTTTGATTTTTAAATTAAGTACTCATCAAACATAAACTTATATATAGGGCTATCTCTAAATTTATTTATTTTTATATGTAAGATTAATATATTGATAATATTAATAATAATATGACATAAAAATATTAAAATTAGTTATTAACATTTTTTATTAAAAAATTAATGATATTAAAAATTAAAAAAATTTTGATTAATTTTTTAAAATTAAAAAATTAAAGTAAAATCAGGGACAAAAATAAAACTTAGGTCAAAAATAATCTTTTACCTATAAATTTTTACCTTTTTGCTTTTTTCCATTATGCCCTTTTAACCTATATAAAAATACAAAAAAAAAAAATACCCATCAGATTTAAGTTTTAACCGAGAAGGAGCCGCACATCGTTTTTCTCCAAAGAGCTTCTTCCTCGTGAGGGAGACAGAGTGAGAGTGAGAGAGGGAGAAAGGAAACCGTGTGATAACCCACCACCGCTGCACCGTTGAAAGACGACGAGGTGCGTCAGAAATCGCGTAGCGTTCTTCTCTTTTGTGTTTTTGTGATTTCCTCTCGGTTTGGCCGAGAGAGGTGAGTAATCCTAGCCTCCATTTTTCATCTACTACCACTTTACTCCCTGCATTGATTTGGTACGGATGATTGAATGATGCTTTCTTCCTTTTTTGAGCTTTATTTTTTTCTCTCTCTATTCGGTTCTGTTTTAGGGGCTGAACATAGTTCTGCGTTTTTTGTAATTTTAGTGTGTTAAATCCTTGTTTTGGTTGTCGAACTTATGGCCTTGTGATGCTAATATGGTGACGATGTCCTGATTGCATTTCTGGTGAGTTTGACCCTTGTCTTAGTGGCTGAAATAATGGTGTGTTGTTGAATGGATAATGTGTGTTTATGTGGTTTGTGTTTCAAAATGAGATTTGATTATTTGACATGGTGATTGATGTTTTGCTGTCTTTCTTTTCTTCTTTGGTTCTGTTTTGGTTTATTAATTTAGGTTGCTGGTGTGTGGACCTCATTTTGGCTTTGTTTTCACATTTCGAACTCTCATTTTTGTGTCATTGGCCTGATTCCAAACACCAGCAACATTTTGAATAATTTTAATGTTTCCAAACTACTGTATCTTTGTGTCAAAGTTTTCAGTTGAATGCCTTATGTGCTAATGCTTCTTACTCACTTTTGGGAGGCTTCAAAACTCAATTTAAGTGTGTTAAAATTCTGGTTTATATGCTAAATGTTTTGATGGAGCATTGGGGCATATTCTAACTTATGTTCATTGCTTTCTAATGATCTGTTAGCATGCTAAACTCCGAATCAATTGCCCAAAAGTACTGATGATTGTCTATATTAATCTTGAACATGATATTTGTGTTGTAAGGCATTTTTTCAAGTCAATTTTTGTGTGATAAATGTGCTGCTTGCTGCCTGGTTCTTTTATTGATGTTTTTGGCATCTTAAGAGATGTTTTGGAGTTAAATTTTGGGTGCTTAAGGTTTTAGTTGCTGCTCAGCTCTTTAGGTTAAGTTTTGGGTTGTCTTAAAGCACATTTTCAGGTTTAATTTGGTATGTTAAAGTGCTGGTTGCTGCTCAGTTCTTTTAACCCATGCTTTGATATTTAAAACCTCCTTTTTCACATGTTATGTTCTTATTTAGATAGCTCGAAAGTTGGCTTGCTTTTAACACGATTTCATTGCCATTGTAATAGCATTTTGGCATGTTAAAGTTTTGATTTGGATGCTTATGTGATGAGGTTCATTATCATCTCTTTTCATCATCTTTTGAAACGCACTTTAGCATGCCAAAACACTGTACTGAAAGATCTGTGTACTAGGGCAGATTCTAGCTCACTTTCATGACTTTCTAATAGAATTTTAGCTCATTAAGTTCTGATTTGGGATTTTGAGGAATTTAGGTTGTTTCCAATTATTCTCATGGCTCTCTTGATGTATTTTAACATGATAAGAGACTGATTTAGATGATTAAAGCATGGATTGCTGTCCTACTTTTCTTTGGCTTTATTTGTGTGGTATATAAGGAAAAATTAGCGCAACTGTCAGTTATTGCCTTTTTGTAAGCTTCATTGGGTGGGTCTCATGATGTGTTTCAAGCCAAAACACGTATGAAAATGCGGGTGGCTGTACAGACGTGTGTTAAATATGATTTTGTATTTAGGGAGCGTTTAGTACATGGATAGATTTTTTATTCTGAGAAATCACATTCCTCTTAGGAATATGATTTTTAGGAATTTTAAAAAACTTGTTTGGTTTACTGAAAATATTTCTGAGAATATTTTACAATATCTCATGCCATGGGAATACAAGATCTGTCATGCCGACTGCTATCCATCATTTTTTTAGTCCAATTCTTTATTAGTGGATCATTTTAATGTTATGTAATTAATATTAATAGAACTATTTTATACAGATCTTATATTAATAGCTACAATTCTAACAAGCTTGAATTTTCAATTTTCTATAGTTTTTTTTGTTTTAGAAATAGAGTATCTCAGGGGGGAATTATTTTTTTTTGAGCATGAAGTTAGATAGTTAGATAAAGATTTTTTAATATTTAGAATTTCTATTTATATATATATTTTTTTTTGCTATTTGATTTGATTCACATTTATCTATCTAATCAAACTTGTCTAATTTATCAATTTTTTTTGTCTCAATCAAACTAATCTAAATTAAATTTGGTCAATTTAAATTAAATTTGGTCAATTTAAATTAAATTAAATTGTTAACTTTTGAAAAAAAAAATCTTGTAATTTTAAATTTTAAAAGTACTTATATTTTTTGAATTTCAACTATGATAAATGTAAATTTTTAACAATAAAATTAATATTAAAATCAATTAAAGATAACTCTAAAATAAGTCAAATCATAAATAAATTATATTAAGACATGGCTAAGTTTTTAGAAAGGCAATTTGGTAATTTTATTAATATAAAAAATTCCCATGCCATGGGAATATAAGATTCTTACCCCCTTCGGTGGAAATGAAAATATGCAAAAGCATGAGAATACTTTATTCTTGGGAATGTTTTTTTAGTCCGTGTGCCAAACACAAGAATGCAACACTCCGGACGACCTCATATTCCCGGGAATTTTTTTTTAAACCATTTATCAAATGCCTCTTTAAAGTATGCTTTAGAGTCAAAACTTGTGACAAAATGTGGGTGGCTGTCCCAGATTCGCTTTTGAGTTTGATTTTTGCATCTTCAAGCTTGTTTTCAACTTAAAATGTGTGTGGTAAAGGTGCTGGTTCTGGTGGCACTCTGCTGCTATGTTTCAATTATCATTGTCATGGTTTTCATGAAGTGATGCAACTGTTTTTTTTTTTAAAAAAGATCTGGTGTCTTTTAGCATGCATTTGGACGAAATTTCACTTGTGAATTTAAAGCTTAACGCTGTCCAAGCTTGCTACTGTGTTCCCAAGGTTTCTACCATGAAATTAAGTTTCGTTTGCATGTGAAAAAACATTTAAATGTTGTCAAGTTTTTTCGAGTCATGTTTTGGTATTTTGAAGCTTCTTTCAAGGTGTTTTAGGTGTTGATTTGTTGTTCATGTGCTGTCCAACTTCTGTGAGCCGTGTTCTCATATTTGGGGCTGTTTTTGAAATTAATATAAGTACTGTTTTGGTACTGATGTGGTGTCAAATCTGGTTGGGTATGTTGTCATGTTTTAAAGTGTCCCTTTGAGTGTTAGTTTACTATCTATGTAGTTTTCAAATTCAGTGAAACTTGTTTTGATATTTGAAAGTTTAAACCAAGTCTCTTTGTTTGAAGTTGTGTATTTTCTTTTATGCTTTTCTTTCACTTAGGTCTTCCATATATAACTTTTTAGAAAATCCAAAAAAATACAAAATACGAAATGAAGAGAGTAAGAGCAAGAAATTGATGTGAATTTACAAACTGAAAACACTAACTAATCTTTTATTATATTTTGCTTGTGAAATCACGTCAATCATTTACTTCTTTCTCACTTCACAAAATTTTAGACTTTCCTTTTGCTATGACTTCATGTGTTGAACTACGTGGACTTTGATATCAATTATTAGGTATGTAGGCCCTAAGCTCTTATCCTAGGTCAAGTCTGCCTTGTAAATATTTTTATTTACTTTTCTTATTTGATTTATCTTGGTTTTCCCTTTTTCTTGCATGTCAATGTTGTGTTAAGAAAGTTTCTCTCATAGGGATCTTTCTCAAACTCTTTCCTTGCTTTCTGCGTGTGGCTTTATCTAGGTGTCTCGTGGCTAATTGCAATGTTTATAGGAACTCCCGTATGTTTTTGTGATGTTGTGGTATTGTTCTTGATTTGAATCCATTTGAACAAGAATCCATTTGAATCTGTGTTTATATCCCCTTTTGTTTTGTTTTGGCTTAAATATTATTGTGCTATTTTCTTATTTTTTGAGTTTTGATTTTGATTTATAGACTTGGATTTAGTTTGTAATTTTGATTTTGTTTTGTATGGGTTTAAGCATGTAGTTAATGTGTTCGTCAGTCTATCCTCTAGTATGCTTTGTTTTTCTTCTTTTGTTTTGGTTTTATTTTCCTTATTTACGGTTTCCTATTTATTAAAATGGGGTAAAGCTTTAGCCTTTAGCCGTTATGGTAACTGTTGACTGAACCCAGCTAATTTAGTAACCTCACAATTAATAAATAATTTTTTTTAACATGTTATACTATTTAAAGAGCTCGACACCTGTAGTTACCTGAGTTTTTTTATTTTTTATTTTTTTAAATAAATGCAGTATCCATAGGCTGAAAATATCATTCTTGGGTGCCAAGTGCGCATTAATTATATGGCCTCCCAGCTCCTTCTCCATTACGAGTAATATCAAATCTCCATGATGGTAACAAATTATCATTGGATTTTAGGATTCAGTAATTTACCTTGTGATTTGTCACCAGTATATTCTGTGAGCCTTCTACAATAAATTGAATCATGTAATTGTTGAGAAAGCCCCTTTTCAAATTTTGTTTGAATTCCTTCTATTTCTTAGTCAAATGAGAGTTGAACTTTACAAGTGCTTATTTTGGAGGACTCATCAAGTTGAAGCATTCCGACATCTTCCATGGTTACTTGTACATTATGTGTCAACTTCTATCCAACAAAATATGTCTCCCAAACTCATGATTAACCATGATCATTCTGTTCACTTATCTTACATGGAAATAACCCAAAAGTTTTATGATGCTATGAAGGCTTGTGCTTTGCTTGGTTCCATACCCATTGCTAGAAAACTCCATGCCGAACTTATAATCCTTGGTTTGGACTCTTCTACTTTCTTACAAAACAATGTCTTTGCATATGTATTGCAATTGTGGCTTGATAGACGATGCTTTCCAGGTTTTCCATGATAGCAATCACCGTAATATCTTTAGTTGGAATACCATTATTCATGGGTTTGCTCATTCGGGTCGGATGAAGGAAGCAGAGGAGTTGTTTGAAAAGATGCCTTTAAGAGATTCTGTTTCTTGGACTACGATGATGTCAGGTTATAATCAAAATGGGAGGCCTGGTGATAGTATTAAAACATTTTTATCGATGGCTTGGGATTGTAATTATGTTATTGATCCATTTTCCTTCTCTTGTGCATTGAAGGCTTGTGGGTGCCTTGGCTACATTAAATTGTCTCTTCAATTACATGGCCTTGTGTTGAAATTAGATTTATTTAGTGAAAATTGCATTAAAAATGCAATCATTGATATGTATATTAAGTGTGGAGCAATCAGTGGTGCTGAGAAAGTATTTTTTAACATTGAAAATCCGAGTTTATTTTGTTGGAACTCTATGATTTATGGGTATTCTAAATCATATGGAGTTCAAAAGGCTCTTAGTACATTCTCTCAAGTACCTGAACGTGACTCAGTTTCTTGGAACACCATGATCTCAATTCTCTCTCAACATGGCTTTGGGGTCCAGTGTCTTGGTATGTTTGTGGACATGTGCAATAAGGGATTTAGACCAAATTCCATGACTTATGGTAGCGTACTTAGTGCATGTGCTAGCATTTCCGATTTGGAGTGGGGTGTCCATTTGCATGCACGTATTCTTCGCATGGAACATAGCGTCGATGCTTTGTTGGGAAGTGGCTTGGTTGATATGTATGCAAAATGTGGATGCTTAGAGTCTGCAAGGTGAGTATTTGGCAGCTTAGTGGAACATAATGAAGTTTCGTGGACTTCTTTGATTGGTGGAGTGGCTCAGTTTGGACTTGAAGAAGATGCTTTGACTCTCTTTAAGCAAATGAGATGGACTTTTGTGAAGTTGGATGAGTTTACTCTTGCCACGGTACTTGGGATTTGTTCAGGTCAAAAGTATGCCACAATCGGGGAATTACTTCATGGATATACAATTAAGAGTGGAATGAATTCCTCTGTTCCTGTAGGGAATGCTATCATTACAATGTATGCAAAGTGTGGAAATATTGAGAAAGCTAACCATGCATTTGGATTAATGCCGCTTAAAGATATAATATCATGGACAGCAGTGATCAATGCATGTTCTCAAATTGGAGACATTGAAAAAGCCTGGAAGTATTTCAATAACATGCCCGATCGTAATGTCGTTACTTGGAACTCTATGTTAAGCATGTATGTTCAACATGGTCATTGGGAAGAAGGTTTAAGTTGTATATATTAATGAGAAGGAAAGGAGTTGAACCAGATTGGATCACCTTTGCAACTTCAATGAGTGCATGTGCTGACTTGGCTATTTTAAAACTAGGGTTACAAGTTGTATCTGAAGCTGAAAAGTTTGGCCTTTCTTCTGGTAGTGCAGTTTCAAATAGTATTGTTACCATGTATTCAAGATGCGGACAAATCATAGAAGCACAGAAGGTTTTTAACTCAATATATGAGAAAAATCTGATTTCTTGGAATGCGATGATGGCAGGATATGCTCAAAATGGTTTAGGTAGGAAAGTAATTGAAATATTTGAGGATATGTTGAAGATAGAGTGCAAACCTGATCATATAAGCTTTGTTGCTGTTTTATCTGGTTGCAGTCACATTGGGCTTGTAGAAGAAGGGAAACATTACTTTAATTCCTTGGTCGAAGAATTTTGCATTTCTCCAGCAAATGAGCATTTTTCTTGTATGGTAGATCTTCTTGGACGAGCTGGGTTACTAGATCAGGCCAAGAATTTGATAGATGGAATTCCTTTTAAGCCAAATGCTGCTGTTTGGATGGCTCTGCTTGGAGCATGTCGGATCCATCATCACTTAAGACTAGCAGAAACTGCAGTTAAGAATCTGATGGAGTTAAATGTTGAAGATTCTGGTTGTTTTGTTCTCCTAGCTAATATATACATTGATTCTAGAGAGCTAGAAGCTCTTGCCAATGTGAGAAAGATGATGAAAGAGAAAGGAATTCGAAAGAGCCCGGGCTGTAGTTGGATAGAGATTGGTAACAAGGTACATGTATTCACGGTAGATGACACCAGTCATCCACATATGAAGGAAATTTATATAAAATTGGAAGAGATGATGAAGAAGATAGAAGATACAGGGAGATATAGTAGTGCAGTTGCTGCTCATCGGAGTCAGAAGTACCATAGTGAAAAGCTTGCTTTTGCTTTTGGTCTGGTTAGCTTGCCATCTTGGATGCCCATACATGTAATAAAGAATCTTCGTGTTTGTGATGATTGTCACTTGGTAATCAAGTTAATGTCTTTTGTCACGTCAAGGGAACTTATCATGCATGATGGATATCGGTTTCATCATTTCAGGGATGGGCTTTGCTCTTGTGGAGACTATTGGTAAAGGGTAAACTACCATATGGAATCTAAATCTTTTTGCTTTCCAATTGCTTTTGCTCCATATATTGTTTCTTTACAGTGGACAATCATTGTTTGATACAATTACAAGAGTTGTACTCTATTTATAAATAGCATAATTGGCATTATAATTTTGAAGTTGCCGAGTCGCACATTTGAGAAGTTGCCACCGTACAATGCTGCTGCAGCAACTACCGTCGTTTATCACCAGTGCGGGTGTCCAAAGAAGGTAAGCCATCTTATCCTTTCCTTTCCTCCTCTACTTTGCAAAAGAAAAACCATCGCAATACCAATTAATTTCGAAGCTTTGGATGATTGATGATGAATTTAACTATTAATAATCTAATTATAAAAATAAGCAAAGATAGAACACGTTGGCGTCACTTGATCTATATAGCCGACCCTACTTAGTGAAAAAAGACTTTCTTTGTTGTTGTTGATGATTGGTTGTGATAATTTTTGGTTCAAAGCTTAATCCATTGCATGATTTTGTTCAAGTTTAGATACTGAGTATTAGTCAAATTCACGCAGTGCTGATCAACCTTGAAACATGGAGATATTTGTTGGATTTATTGATATTAATGAAAAAAAAAAAACATCATTATCTGCACTATTTAACTAACATCTTTGAAAATAAATATAATAAACAATATATATAAAATAAACCAATAATATCTTTTTGTCGATTCATTAAACCACAGAATACAAAAGGTTCATTGGATATACCAACCGTGCAGGTTACAATGAAAGCCCCCCTAAACCCTAGATTTCAAACATTTATCTGAGATTTGCTCTTCATCTTTGTTATTATGAACTGATCTGTAGAGCCTGGTGTTGCACGTGATGATCTGTATATAAAAGATGTTCACTTGCCTTCCAACTTGCAATATTTTCCGAAGCGTTAACAATAGTTGAGAACTGTTATTTTCTTTCCTCTCACTTTATTCATTATGTATATCTTGGTTCACTATATTTGTTGCTATGACTTGTCAATATTTGTGCTGCTGTCTTCTGATTGTTTGTCAATCTATAAGAATATTGCACTGAAATCCTGCCCAAGAGCTAACTGAATGCTTGTTTGTCTCCTGTCTGTTTTGATTTCTAGCCCCTCCTTCTCTGTGCATGCCTTTTGAAATTGTGCAATGTTATGTTCAATGAGGTTAATGACTGTGCGTGGTGGTAGATTTTGTTGATGAAATATTTCGTGCATACCAAATACCCTATAGGCCGAAACAAATTGCTTGTAGATTTCCTGTTGTGGGGTTCCTGATTCTCCATCCTTTAGTAATATGTATGTGTTTGGTTGATACATAATGCCACACCAGTATATATTTCTTTTGATGATAATTTCTTGTATGTGTGAGTTAAATATGTTTATATGTATAGATGATTTTTTGCCACACAAGCAATGGTATAATTAATTTTTATAAAATAGATTTTAGTATCAAGAAATGGCTGGTGATGAGGATTTGGAGGCTCATTTATGACATAAAGTGCCTTCTTTATTAATTTGTTGTCTTGCTTTCATTATTTAGCCCAACAATTAATCTTTGGGTCATTGTCATCATGCTTGAACGAAGATGTTGATGATAGTAATTTTTTTTGTCTTTTATATTGGTGTTAATATATATTTTCATTATTTGTAATTGTCATTAATATTTCTTATTTATTTTCTATGTCTAGAGTTGGAGAATATGTTGAAGACTTCAAGAATCATGTGCTTGGACATGTATTTAATGTTTTATTATAATTGTTCTTTTTAATTTTGGTGTGTGAAAAAAAACAAAAAATGGCATCAGTTTTGATCTCGTGTTTCACGTCGGTTTATTAAATCTTCTCTTCCTTCTTCTGGTCCGTCTATGTCTCTTTTTCTCTCCATCTTCAATCCTTGAGTCTCCACTCAATCATCTGTTTGCCTAAACCCTAGACTGAATCCTTCCCTTTCAAATCTTCCATTCAGTCCAATCAAGCAATCCCACCCTCATTCTTTATTTTGAATTTTGTAAAAATTTTAGATTACACTCAAATTTCCGTTTTGTTGCGTGCGTCTCTATATCATCTTCTAATGTGGGAAGGGGTTCAAAGGAAAACAAGACTCTAAGTGGTAATGAGAACAAAGTGAGGTTTTCGGAGGCCAACATCTCCTGGATTGATTTATACTTGCCTAGGCAGGTTCAGCCCTATGCTTGACTTGCTCGGCTTGATAAGCCAATTGGCATATGGTTGCTTTTATGGCCTTATATGTGGTAAGAGTTTTAAATTTTTTATGAGCACTTTCATAGTTTCATTGCCCAACTTGAGAGCTAGTTAATATATAAACGTACATACAAATACATATATGCAGGCGTGTGTCTGTGTGTATTTGTGTATATAGATTAACTGTCAAATTGCTATATGTATCGAGTGATGAATTCAATAACAAATTGGAAAAAAAAAACTTATAATCTATATAGCATTTGTATATCTGTTTAGTTTAAACAAAATACGCGAGGATTATATTGCTAAATTGTTGATGTTTTCTAATATCAGCATCTTCACCTAGAACTTTTTTAGCAAATATCTTTTTTTTTTTACTGTTCTTTTTGAAGTTCCATATCTAACATGATTCATTATCTATTTTTCTGATTTTCTATGCTCTATGCTGCAGGTCACTCACATTGGCATCAGCACCAGGACACCTTCCTGATTTTAAAATGTTGGTGCATTGCTTTTAAGGGGTGGCGGTTGTACTATTAATGATCTCCTTGATCGAGACATTGATACAAATGTAAATTTAGTTGCTTTCGTCCCTGGTTGCATTTCCATGCTGGGAGACAGTGATTTTGTGCAGTACAGTATTGTAACTGGAGGGTATCTGTGGATTTTTTTGACTGGTATATATTGGTTTTGATTGAAACAATTATCTGAAATAAGTATCACAGATCTTGTGTATTATTTTGTTTTCTTTGGTTAAGTTCTGTGTGCTTTTTGACTTTTTGCCCATCATGTATCAGATATGATTAAGACACTGTCAATTTCCTTATTTTTATTCAGGAACCTTCCCTATTTTCAAGCTTAAAAATGGGCCCTGTGGGATGTTTTGCAACTTAAGAATATTTATTTGCTACACATAAGGTGAAATATAGGAATAGTAAAGATTGTGTATTTGAAGATCTAAGTTCTTATCCAAAAAAAGAAAGATCTAAGTAATGGATAAGAATTGGATTAAGCTTTAGTTTGGGTGTAAATTAATGTAATCGAATAATATGCATAACTCCCAAAATTACAAAAACAAAAGTCTCAGCAGATAAATGTGCCTATAAATGATTGGAATCCCTATACTAATTGCTTAATGTCTTCCATCACTTAGTATTTGACACTGGGGACTTTTGTTGCATAACTTAGTCTTTATGGCAATACCATTGTTAATTTCATTTAAGGGGAACATTTCCTGTTTTTCCCGTCTATATTCTTGTTTGTGATATTATGACATTTGTCATTGGAGTTTTTCCTTACTGTCAAGTTTAGCTTTCCATATGTGATTTTAGATTGTAACTTTTGAATAAAGTTGTATACAAACATATATTGCAGGTAGAGCGTACAAAGGTCAGACCAGTTGCAAGTGGTCTTTTGACACCTTTTCAAGGACTTTGTTTTCTTGCTTTTCAATTGCTTTTGGGTCTTGGGATTCTTCTACAACTGAATAACTATAGGTTAGTGCAAATTATGAGTAGCAAAATCTGTACTTAGGAGCAAGGCCAATCCTTCATTTGTAACATCTATATTAATTATTAGGAAGGTTGCATCTCATTGGAACCATGGTCAGGGTTTTATGCCTGAATTGTGGTAGTAGGTGAACCTGTTCATGTTGGAAATCTCAACTTCTCTCTCTCTCTCTCTCTCTCTCTCTATATATATATATATAAATATATAGGCAAACTAACGTTTAAAAAGAGATATGTTTGAAAGTTCATCCCACTCAGTGAGAAAAGGCTTGGTTTGTTGTTGTTGTTTGTAGTGTTTTGATATGTTTGAAAGTTCACCCCAAGATCCATAGGAAAAAAAAACTAGGTGGACGGACGTCCACTTTTAAGATATTTGTTGTAATTTTGCACTATTGAGAACTAATTATGCGTCATTGCATAATTACAAATCTTCCAATCTTAAATTGCCTTGTGGTATACATGAAAATTTTCCTTTCACATAGCCCTTTTTATCTCTACAACAATTTCTGTTGATATGAATTCTGTTACAACTATGACTTTATTACATTACAAAAGTTTACAATTAGAGCCTGCCTCTACTTTATACTGTTCATGGAATTATATTCAAATCTGATTAAAGTCTTTAATTAGAATTAATTGTTCTGAATGGTGAAAGGCAAATTTAGCACCTCTATATTTACTACCAAATGACTAAGGAAGATTATATGTTCAGAACTAAACATTGGTCTTGTTATAACTTAAGACTATCTTATTCATGTTTAGGTAGAGGTTTGCTGATCTAGTTTTAGTGATTATTTTTCTGGCAAAATTTTAAAATAATTATTCTTCACATGGGTTCATAAAAATTTTCTTTATCATTATTCTTTTGTATAAAACTATGCAAATTATAAGGGAGTTAAGCTCATGAGCCATACTTTCAAGTTATGGGAGAAGGTTATTGAGCAGAGATTGAGGTTAGACATGTAAATTATAAAAAATCAATTCAGTTTCATGTAAGGGAGGTCAACCATAGATCCAATATATTTATTAAGGAGATTGATGGAGAGATATAAGAGATCTCATGAGAATTTATATACGATTTTTATCGATTTAGAAAAGGCTTATGATAAGGTACCGAAAAAGATATTATGGAAGGTTTTAGAAAAGAAAAGAGTTAAGACTTACGATGGGATCACGACGTGTGAGAACATAAGGTGGAGCCAAAAAAGATTTTCTTATAATCATATGACTACATCAGGGTTTAACTTTGATCCTTTACCTTTTTAACTTGGTATTAGATGTGCTTATTGAACATATCCAATAAGCAGCACCATAGTGTATACTTTTTGTTGATGATATAGTCATTGTTGGAGATTCCAAAATTAAAGAGGTGGAGATGAGACATACGGGTTCCATATAAGTTGTAGCAAAACGGAATATATGGATTTTAAATTCAGTGGAAGGAACACTGATTTTAGGACAGAGGTGAAGTTTGGAGATCTTCCCATACAAGAAGTCACAAGTTTTAAGTATTTAAGGACAATTATACAAAATAGTGGAGAAATAGAGGAAGACGTAAGTCATAGGGTTCAAGTTAGGTGGATGAAATGAAAGAAGACTTCAGGTGTTATTTCTGATAGAAAAGTACCACTCAAGCTTAAGGACAAATCTTATTGTACAACTATAAGACCATCGTTATTGTATGGTACTAAATGTTGGGCAATAATATGTTAACATGAGCAAAATTTCAACGTTACAAAAATGAGAATGTTGAGTTGGATGAGTTGTCACACTAGAAAGGATAAGATTAGGAATGAGTGCATTAGAGAGAAAGTCGGTGTAGCACCTATCGTAGAAAAGTTAGTAGAAACGCATCTCAGATGGCTTGGTCATGTATAGATGAGACCATTAGAGTCTCCCGTACGTAGAGTTGATCATATGGAAGACAGCTTAATAATTAGCGATAAGGGAAGACCAAAGAAAACTATAGGAAAAACTATTAGAATGGATTTAATTATTAATAACTTAACTATAAAAATGAACAAAGATAGAATATGTTGGCACTATTTGATTCATATGGTCGACTCCACCTAGTGGGAAAAGGCTTGGTTTATTTTTGTTGTTGTTGTATTCTTTTACATACATTATTTTAATCAATATTCAATGCGAACTTGTGATTATTGCTTAAATTTTGAAATATGTGAGTAATAAGTAGTTGAATCCATATTAAATGTGAACAATGAATCTTGCTTGAATTTTGAATAATTGTGGTGTGAGTTCTGTTGGCAGCCGTTTGTTGGGAGCTTCTTTCTTGTTACTTGTCTTCACCTATTCCCTCATGAAGACGTTAACATTTTGGGTAATAAGGTTTCCTTATAGTTTCCATTGATAGATCATAAATTCATAATCTTATCTTTGATAAATGATTTTAGTCTCATATACCTTCTTTGGTCAGCCTCAAGCCTATCTTGGATTAACCTTTAACTGGGGAGCTATGTTAGGATGGGCAGTAGTTAAAGGAAGTCTGGATCCAACTATTGTGCTGCCACTTTACGCCTCTGGAGTTTTTTGGACTCTTGTGTATAATACTATATATGTGCATCAGGTACAAACATCATTGCTAGAGCAATAATGTCTCTTTTATGATTCTATTTCTTGTATTCCAATTACTTGTTGTTTAGTTCTTGATTCTTATATAGTAAGAGTTAGCTCCTTGGTCTAAATAATTTGTTCTCTTTTTTAAGGGAGATGCATTAAGCTAAAGCTAATTGCAGTAACAAGTAAAACTCAAGTTATAGGAGCATGTATAAGGTCTGGCAAGGTGAGGATTACTTTTGTTGTGTAGATTGAAAAGTTGTCTTGGTATTAAAATGGCAACTTTTCTTTTTAATGCAAAAGTTAAAGGGGAAATATTGAACTGACCTGTTGAATTACCTTATTTAAACTATGCTTGGGTTAAACATGTTACATTGATGTTTAGTGGGTGCAAAGGGGTGGATATTCCTAAGAGGAATGTGATTTTTTAAAATAAAAAATTTATCCGTATACCAAATGCCCCCTAAATTCAAAATCATATTTAACACAAGTCTATACAACCACCCACATTTTCATACATGTTTTGGCTTGAAACACACCATGAGACCCACTAAATGAAGCTCACATCAAGAAGGCAATAATTGACAGTTGCACTAATTTTTCCTTATTGACCACACAAATAAAGCTGAAGAAAAGTAGGAAAGCAATCCATGCTTTAATCATCTAAATCAGTCTCTTATCATGTTAAAATACATCAAGAAAGCCATGAGAATAATTGGAAACAACCCAAATTCCTCAAAATCCCAAATCGAAACTTAATGAGATAAAATTCTATTAGAAAGTCATGAAAGTGAGCTAGAATCTACCCCAGTACACAAATCTTTTAGGACAGAGTTTTGGCATGCTAAAGTGCGTTTCAAAAGATGATGAAAAGAGATGATAATGAATCTCATCATGTAAGCGTCCAAATCAAAACTTTAACATGCCAAAATGCTATTACAAAGGCAATGAAATCATGTTAAAAGCAAGCCAACTTTCGAGCTATCTAAATAAGAACATAACGTGAAAAATAAGGTTTTAAATATCAATGCATGGGTTAAAAGAACTGAGCAGCAACTAGCACTTTAACATACCGAATTTAACCTGAAAATGTGCTTTAAGACAACCCAAAACTCAACCTAAAGAGCTGAGCAGCAACTAAAACCTTAAGCACCAAAAATTTAACTCCAAAACATCTCTTAAGATGCCTAAAACATCGATAAAAGAATTAGGCAACAAGCAACACATTTATCATGCAAAAATTGACTTGAAAAAATGCCTTACAACACAAATATCATGTTCAAGATTAATATAGACAACCACCAGTACTTTTGGGCAATTGATTCGGAGTTTAGCATGCTAACAGACCATTAGAAAGTAATAAACATAAGTTAGAATATGCCCCAATGCTCCATAAAAACATTTAGCATATAAACCAGAATTTTAACACACTTAAATTGAGTTTTGAAGCCTCCTAGAAGTGAGTAAAAAGCATTAGCACATAAGGCATTCGACTGAAAACTTTGACACAAAGATATAGTGTTTGAAAATATTAAAATTATTAAAAATGTTTCTGGTGTTTGGAATCAAGCCAATGACACAAAAATGAGAATTTGAAATGTGAAAACAAAGCCAAAATGAGGTCCACACACCAACAACCTAAATTAATAAACCAAAACAGAACCAAGATGAAAAGAAAGATAGCAAAACATCAATCACCATCTCAAATAATCAAATCTCATTTTGAAACACAAACCACATAAACACACATTATCCATTCAACAACACACCATTATTTCAGCCACTAAGATAAGGGTCAAACTCACTAGAAATGCAATCAAGACATCATCACCATATTAGCATCACAAGGCCATAAGTTCGACAACCAAACAAGAATTTAACACACTAAAATTACAAAAAATGCAGAACTATGTTCAGCCTCAAAAACAGAACCGAATAAAGAGAGAGAAAAATAAAGATAAAAAAAGGAAGAAAGCATCATTCAATCATCAGTACCAAATCAATGCAAGGAGTAAAGTGGTACTAGATGAAAAATGACGGCTAGAATTACTCACCTCTCTCGGCAAAACTGAGAGGAAATCACAAAAACACAAAGAAGAAGAATGCTACGCGATTTTCGATGCCCGCGTCGTCTTTCAACAGTGCAGCAACGGCGGGTTATCACACGGTTTCCTTTCTCCCTCTATCACTCTGTCTAGGTGATTTTCACAAATTTGTATCCACCAATTAAAAGGATTGCCACGGCCTTATTCGATGTCCGTTTTGAGTGAACCTTCTTGCACATCAAAGCCTAAAAACACCTTTCAGTTAAGGAGATAGGGCGAAAGTTGTGAGGAAGTGTCAAAATGGGATGAACTGTGGATGAACTTTCTCAATGGATTGAAATGAGCGCTAAGGCCTTAATATACATCCATTTTGGGCCCATGACTAGAGTCTAGATTTTAGTGCCCTGATCTTATCTAAAATCTCATGAGAATTTGGGAGATATGGCCAAAGGAGTGAACAAAGGTTAACACCTACGAATTTTTAAAAAATCCAAGTGATTTTTACAAAATTCTATCCACCAATTGAAATAATCCCCACGGCCTCATCTAATTTCTATTTTGAGTAAACCTTCTCGCACGTCAAAGCCATGTGAGTCTAGTTTCTAATGCAATTAGTCATGCCCAAAAACACCTTCCGGTTAAGGAGATAGGACGAAAGTCGTGCAAAAGAGTTAAACCCTAAACCTTAAAACTTAAACTTTAAACCTAAACCTTAAATTTTAAACCCAAACCCTAAACCTCTTAAAAACCTTAAACCTCTTTAAAACCCCAAACCCTAAATCTCCTTAAAACCCTAAACCTCTCTAAAACCCTAAGCCTCCTTAAAACCCTAAAACCTTAAACCCTTCTAAAACCTTAAACCCTAAACCCCCCTAAAACCTTAAACCTCTTTAAAACCCTTAACCTCTTTAAAACCTAAACCTCCTTAAAACCCTTAACCTTTTTAAAACCCTAAACCTCTTTAAAACCCTAAAATCCTAAACCTTCATAAAGCCTTAAACTCTAAACCCTAACCCCCAACTCCTAACCTTCAACCTCTATCCCCCAAACCCCAAACCCCAGTCTCGAGGCCCTGAGGCCCCGAGCCCAGAGCCCTGAGCCCTGAGCTTTTTATCTTAGAGCCCTGATCCCTGAGCCCGGAGCCCTGATCCCTGACCCCTGACCCCGAACACCTGAACCCTGAACCCTCAACCCTAAATCTTAGACCTTAAATCTTAAACCTAAACCTTAAACCTTAAACTTAAATCTTAAATCCTAAACTTAAATTTTAAACCTTAAATTCTAAACCCTAAATCGTAGGCTCGAGAATCGAGTCCCGAAGCCCCAAGCCCTAAACAATATTAAAGTTTATGGTCCTCATGGGGTAATATTTAGCTCTAGGATATATAATTGAAAATTATTGAATTTTTACCTTATCAAGACCATAAGACGTTATATTTCTATACCCTAATATTTTCCTGTGTATATGCCGTAAGAATTCAAACATATATCCTGATTCCTACCTTAAAAAATATAAGAAGCTGTTATAAGGGAAAAATAGTATAGTAGTTTGCAAAAATGGGAGGATGAGAAAATTATTGATACAAATGACAAAATGTTGAAAACATAAATTGTATTATTTCAAAATAGTATAGTAGTTTTCAGTTTGCACAAAAGTTTTTTCCTCTAATTGTATACTTTTTTACCATAATATTCATAATGCAGCGCTATTGTGCTATATAATTAATTAGATGCAGAAAATTAGAATGAAAAAAAAGAAAAATATATATTTGGAAGGAAATTAAGTAGTAAAACTAACAGTTGTAAATCCATCTTTTCCAGAACACAAGTTCACTTCCATTGGAAAATGCTGAAATCATGGTTGCAATCTTCATAATTGGTATCCACCCGATTTCTTCCTTGGCTAAAAGCAATTTTTGGCATTGTTGAAGTAAATCTAAAGAAATACTTGTTAATTTATCATAGTCATACCTCATAAGTCGTAACATGATATATATATATATGTGTGTGTGTGTGTGTGTGTGTGTATGTAAGTATAGGTAGTTATGGTTTATTACCAAGTTCTCCTAAGCTAAAACACCATTTGAGAAGCTTAAAGCTTTGAATGCCCTTGTTTTGTTTGAGGAATTCCAAAGGGGTGAGTGAGTATAGATAACGCCCCATTTCTTTGTGCCCATTAAAAATAGCTAACGTAACAGGAAGTAACGTCCCTGTTGTGGTTAAAATGGCAGGTAAGTTGTTATTTTTATTGACCATACATTCTGCAACTCGAAGGACTCCACTATATGTAGTTGCAGTTGCAAGTGGTGTAAGACCATCATCATCGCCTATTTCTAGATACTGTGATGGCACTAATCTCTCACTAACTCCTATATTATATATGCTCACATGTCCAAAAGATGCTGCCAAATGAAGAGCTGTTTGGCCTAAAGAAGTAAGTTTTACAGTCAACGCACTTGGATGTTCTTGAATGAATGCTTTTATAGCATCCCAGTTGTTATCACGTATAGCATTGTACAGAATTGTCACGTCATAATTTACTTCCTCTCCCCTCACTGTAATCAACATTAATAATGATTAATTGATGTACGTATTAGTGAATGCCAGTTAATATATATGAATATATATAGATAGCTAGTCTCTTGAATTAGTGTGATGAATAATAGAAAATTATAAATGGATACGGGCTTTCCCATTTGAAGCTGGAATCTGAATAGCACGCAAATAGAATAATAGACTTATATATTACCTATGGAAGACCATAAATCATAATATTTCCCATCCATAATAATTCCATATATATACCAAAAACCAAAATATTTCCCTATCAATGCCATAAATAATAATATTTCCCTACTATATTAATTCCATATACCAAAAACCACAATATTTACCTATCTATGCCATAAATAATAATATTTCTCTGCCATAATAATTCCTTTTATATACTAGAAACCGAAATATTTCCCTATCAGTACCATAATTAGTAATATTTCCCTGTGATAATAATTCCATATATATACCAGAAATCAAAATATTTCCCTATCAGTACCATAAATAATAATATTTCCACGCCATAATAAATCTGTATATATACCAGAAACCAAATTTTTTCCCTATCAGAACCTAAAAAAATATTTCCCTACTATAATAATTACGCTTTTGGATCTCTTGCTGGGCACTCCCTGCTGGGCTTTTTAGCGGCGGTTTTATCCGTCGCTAAAGTGTGTTTTAATATTATTGCAACGAATATTATTGCTGCTATAACTTTTGTTTAAATAATTAATTTAACAAAAGTTATAGTGACAATAATATTTGTTGCAAAAAACTTTAGCAACGGAAAAAACCGCTGCTAAAACGCCCAGCAGCAGCAACAAGCCCCAGCAGGGACACGCCAGCAGGAATCCGGACGCAATAATTACCTATATGTACCATAAACTTAAATATTTTCCTATTAGTACTATAAATAATAATATTTCCCTACCATAATAATTACCTATATATACTAGAAACCAAAATATTTCCTTATCAAAAGCATAAATAATAATATTTCCATGCGATAATAATTACCAATATATACCAGAAACCTAAATATTTTCCTATCAATACCGTAAAGAAACAAAAAAAATTAAAAATTGTTTTCTTTCGTAAAAAGTGATACATTAAAGGAAGAAAAAAAAAGTTAGAAACAGAATAAGACATCCCGACTTCGTTTTCTCCCTAGCTCCTTGTACTTTCTCTTCCTTTTTTTTTTTTCCTTTTTTCTAATAATGCTTCACTCTATTACAACTTACAAGCAAAGATTCATTACTATATGTTTAAAAAAATTATTTATGAACAAACAGTTGATTAAATTAATAAATATTGTATTTTATAAGAAAAATTTTATATCCAAATTTTTCGTGTAAAAATTTCTTTATTAAAAAGTTATATTCCTTTAAAATTATAACTAATTCAAACTAAAATAATTAGAGTACAATAAACTTATAATATTAATGGTATTGATAATTTTTTAACCAAAATAATTAGAGTACAATAAACTTATAAATATTAATGATATTGATAATTTTTTTAAAAAAATTAATGTTTATAATTTAATCATAATATTTCATGCAGTACAACAATTAATATTTTTATATCTAATTTTTTCAAAATATATTTAGAGAATGACATATGAATACGTGACAGATAATAAAAGTTGAAGATTGAAATTGATGTGAAAGTGAATAATATTTGTAAATTAATTTTCTCATTCTCTTATTATGTGGAGAGTTGGGGATGGAAGAAATTGTGAGATATAATTTATGTACTAAATTATTCTTATGTTCATTTATATTTTCTTTAATTAATGCTTTTCAAATACCTTTTAAAGTTTTTGGTATTATTAATTTTTTTCTTGAGACCAGTTACTATTTACTAAGATATTTTGAAAGATAGATAGATATATATATATATATATATATTTACAACACTCTTGATGCATAACAAATTATTATTAAATTGAAAAACTTAAAGAACCTTTCAAAAATTTCAAGACCATATATGAATGGAACCTCTTAAAGTTATTGAATTGAATGGGTGAGACATATGGAGGTTGATCCCTTCAACCTAAATTTTCTTGCGCCCCCGAATTAAATTTTTGAACCAACAAACATATATAATATAAAATATAGATTTTAATGTTGAAAAATAGAATTTTGCATTGTTAATTTACTTGTTGCAAAGGCATTCATACGTATGCACGAACGTATAATAGCAAAGGATCAATTCATAATTAATCAGAATATTAGAAATTATTTTACCTTAATTTTCTATAAAAGATTTAGAAATTCATACCTTAATATTTGCTATTTACAAATTTTTTGAAGGCTATAGGAGATTTTATTGATATTGGAAATATGAATACAAGAGGACTCTTAAGTTTTCAGAGGAATGAAAAACTTAAGAAAGAGAGGCTTGTTAGTATTCTGTCTCCCATCTTCTGAATTACATGGCTTTATAGGTAGAGGCATTCCTCTCCTTAATTATTTTTTCAATAACTACTTTTTACTTTTTTTGACTTAATTTTACAATTAATAATTCTACTTTTGAAAAAGAAAGATTCCTTGTCTGCCAATAATTGTCTTTCTGTCACTTCTTCTTATCTTCTTGATGTCAATAATTGACTTTCTGTCAATTCTTCTTATCTTCTTGATCATTCTGGTGCTATCTTCTTTTGCTTAGTTGTCCAAAATATTGACAGATCTTGGTGGCTCGATTTTCTCTTCTTCTTTACAATATCTGCAATGATGATTGAAATATTCAGCAAGTCTCTGGCATATTCTTTTCTTGGTCTCTTCAGTATTATCCATATTGTTATTTTTTATTCTGTCATAAAACATATTGAATTGCCAGGCCTGTCTACTTGTTTTTCCAATAGAGTAAATGCATATTGATGTACTAGTAAAATAAGTCCATTGGGTTTCATCACAACATAATGTCTTATTCATTTTTAAGAATATAATTTCCATCTCTTGGCTCTTATTCTTGATATATGTTCATCAAATTCTTCTTATCATAGACGCTCTTTTTCTTCTTCTTCAAATTCGAATGGCTTCTTAGTAGTTCTAAACTTGATCAAATTTATTGGAGGATAATATTTTTTTAAAGTTATCTCAGCTACTGTTGAATAAAATCTAATATATATTGAATATTGGGTAACAATATTATAATAATGAGAGACTGCTTCTTGGATACTTTTTGGTAATTGGCTTAATTCGGATAAATTATTGGAAGGGTAAATACAATGAATAAGTCCATAACTATAGAGGGTATTAACTAATTGAGGACTGGTTCCAGGGAAGATAATGACTTTATTTATAGCATAATGGAAAATATATTTAAGAGTAGGAGAAACAATTCTTTTTTGGTTTAATCTTTCTATAAGGAGTTGGAAGTATTCATATTGTTCTTTTAATTTGGATAGATTGGCTGGGCTTTTTTGGATTCTTGGTGGGTTTTGAGATATAGTAGAGGTTGAATCTATTTCTTTTCCTTTTACAGTAAAAGAATAGGTGGGTTTAGTTGGGCTAGGAGTTCGGGTTTTTTCTGAAATTTGTTTTTCTATATGGGTTATAGTCAAATTGGATAATGGTATATTTGAAGTCTAAGTAGAAGTTTTTCCTTTATTGGTCTCATTAATTTGCTCAACAATATTATTTACTATTTGACTTAATTGTGTTATTGAGTTGGAAAAGCTATTCAATTGAATATTCATTTGAGATTGAATATAACTCATATTCATCTCTAGAATACTCAATCTCATAGATAATTGTTCAATACTGGTCTGATTACTCATCTCTTCCCTTCTTGGGCTATTCGTCTTTTTGGATGATTCCATCCCTGCTTAAATAATTAGCAATCAAATTATTTTTTCCTTTAACATATTCAACAATATAATCATAATAAGAAATATCAGTTTGCCATTTAATTAACATTTTATTTGAGAGTTTATTTGTTATAATTCCTTTAGTTAACCAGTGTTTTACTTGAGTATTATCAATTCTAATAATAAATTTTGTATTTACAATAAATAATTCAAACTTTTCTACTGCTTTTATTACTGCTAAAAATTCTTTTCAATTTGAGTGATATTTTGTTTGATTTTCATTAAATTTTTTACTTGCATATCTAGTAATTATCTCTTTATTATATATATTTTCATGATATAATGCTGCTCCCCAATAATTTTTTGATGCATCAGTATAAATTATCCATTTTATGTTTTCTTCTGTAAGTATTATTAATTTTGGTAAATTTTTACATAAGATTTTTAATTTTTCTATATTTTTATCATTTTTTTCATTCCAATTCCATAAAGTTTTTTCTCCTGCTAATTTAGAATTATTTGCAGTATATTTTACTAAATGAGGTATAAAATTTCTTGCTTGATTTATTAACCCTAAAAATGATTGTAAATCTTTTTTATTCTTTATTTTTCTAAAGTCTAATACTTTTTTACTTATATGTTCTTGTAATTCTAAACCATTTTTTGATATATAATGTCTTAAAAATTCTATTCTTTCTTTTCTTAATTCAGATTTTTTTGGTGAAATATTTAATCCTTTCACTTCTATCAACTCTATAAATTCTAATAAATGTTTCTCATGTTCTTTTTTATTTTTTAAAAATATTAAAATATCATCTATATATATTACTGCAAAATTTCTTATGGATAATAATAATTTTGAGACATATTCTTGAAATATTCCTATATTATTATGAAATCTCATAGGTAAAACATTCCATTCATATAATCCTTCTGATATTAAGAAAGTTGTATATTTTTTACTCTCTTCTTCTAATTTTATTTGAAAATATACAGATTTGCAATCAAATTTACTATATATTTGTTTTCCTTTTATTAAATTAAATAATAAATCTATCTTAGGAATTGGATATCTATTCCTAATTGCTATTTCATTTAATTTCTTATAATTTATAACTAATCTACTTTTTCCTCTTTTTTCTTCATTATATTTAATTATTATCATAGCTGGTGAGGCATAATTTAATCTACTTTCTCTTATAAGATTAAAAATTTTCATTTCTCCTATATGTAGAATAAATTCTTTTTTATCTTGTTCTGTCCAAGGATAAGGTTTACTTTTTTATTTCTTTACTATAGTAAAGGTTTTGATTTTTCCCAATGTATTAAAGGATTTTCACTATAATTATCTATTAATCTTTGTTCGATAGTTTTTTTCTTGTATATTCATTATTTTTTTCTTCTTTTTTTATAGGTTTTAAGTTAGGAATAAATTGAATTTCATTTTCTTCTTTTTTTTCTTCTAAATATTGCATATGTTCTATTATAAGGATTATTAATTCTTATTGCCCATGCTTCATTTTTACATGGTATTGTTAATACTAATGCTTTATGTGTAAAATGAAATGGCATATATTGTTCTAGAAAATCCATTCCTAATATTATATCAGGTGTTGTTTCATTATATTGATATAAATTTATTATTTTTAATTCATAATTTCCTATTTGTATTAATACTTCTTTTGCTACTAATTCTATCATATGTACTTCCTTTCCTGCACTAGTCATTCTAATAGGTTTTTCTTTTTTCCAATATTCTGTTGGTAGAACATTATATTTTGCTGTTGTTATATTTGCTCCTATATCTATCATAGCATGATATTTTCTAGATTGATATTTTTTATAATTGAATGTCACTAAAATGTAATAAAATTTCATTTAAATTAACCTTATTTTTTCTAATATTATAGCTTGTTGTTCTATTGTTATTAATATTCTATCTTCTTGAATTCTATATGGTCTAACCCTATCAAAAAAAAATCTTTTCCTAATATAATTTTATAATCCTGATTTATTTATGAATCTACTACTAATTTTATTTTTATTATATCTCTTTTATTAAATCTTATAATAGTTTCTGCATATGTACTTTCTTGTTCTATTTCTATTTAATAAAATTTAAAAAAAAATAAATCTTAAATCAAATAGACTTTAAATTAATTTTTAATTTTGTTCGTCACTTGCATCTAAAACATGACACCCTTGTAGCTCTGAAAAATGTGTAAATAATTAGTCAACTCATAACTAGGTATTTATCATAAAAAAATCTAGAGATGGCTAGTTTAGGATGGCACAAAGCATATCATCATATCACTATATACTTTGCCCACTCCCATTCAATTAAGCTAAAATGCACATAATTCTCTTAAGGTTTAGAATTTTTGCAAATAACCCCCTGAGGTTTAAAACTTAACAATAAACCTTCTTGAACTTTCAAAATCAAGCAAGAAACACCTTTCGTTAAATTTTTCATCCAAAAGCTAACGATCAAACGCCACGTCAGATTCGTTGACTCCACATAAGCCAAAATGTTGAGTTGTAACCAAGGATAATTTCATCTTTTACCCAATTCTTCTTCTTCCTCCTCCTTTCTTTCTCTCCTCTCTTCCACAATTCTCTCTCTCTCCAACCAGTAACATCACCCATGCCGACAGACAAACGAACAATGGATGACCACGAACGTACACCCACAAACGACAGATCTAACTGACAGTCGTGGACAAGTCCACATCAAATGGAAAGCCATGAAAGAGTCGCCTAAATAATACAGATGGATGAATGGACAAAACCCTCGCAGAAAGATGCCATTTGTGTTACCCAATGGATGGCCTCTCGAACGCACAGACAGAACCCTCACAGAAACCCTTGTCCACGGCTACAAGTGACAAGTCGCGAATATTCGCAATTTTTGAACATTCGAGACGCATCCTTGCGTGGCCGACATGCTGTCGATGGTGGCTTGCTGTGGTGACTATGGTGGTAATTACCAGTTATGGAAGAGATGAAGGGAGAGAAAGAGAGGAGGAAGAAGAATAAGATAAAAGACAAAATTACCTCTGATTGCAACTTAACATTTTGGCTTACGTGGAGTCAATGGATCTGACGTGGCATTTGACGATTAGCTTTTGGATGGAAAATTTAACAAAAGGTGTTAGTTACTTAATTTTGAAAGTTCAGGGAGGTTCATTGTTAGTTTTAAACCTCAGGAGGTTGTCTACAAAAAGTCCAAACCTCAGGGGGGTTTTGTGCATTTTAATCTTTTAATTATACATATAGGCACATTAGTCAACACATATGGATGCAACACCCATAAAATTCAAGATGCAAATTTAGTAAATTAATGTTTGGTAAAGGATAGAGAATTAAGATGGCTCTTATAAATCATAACTATGTTACTTTCACATTCAATTTTAACATAGATGTGGCAATGGATTTTAGTAAATAGGCCTTTCTTAACTCTCTAGGCTATCCAAGTACAATGAGCAATTTATAGACTTTAAATATAAAATTGTATTGTATATAACATATTTCAACCTCACTCCCTCAGTCATTATCAAATCATGACTTCTCTTTGAAGCTTCACTAACTTAACAATCCTTAAGATCATGAGCATGAATCTTCTAAAGTTTAAATTTTGGTAAAGTGATGAAGTTCAGAGAAAGAAAGGAAAAAAATACATGTGAGTCATAACCCATACATGATGAGTCCTTAACCTCTCTCTTACTTTTTTTTCTTCATTTTGCTCTATGCACTTCACTACTTTACCAAAATTTATACTTTAGAGGATCCATAATCTAAGAGGATCTAATGTCTTGAGCCAACTAAATTCAGCTTGCACCCACTCACCTCATAATTAATAATAAATCAAATACCATTTACATATGGTATTAACACACTCACCTCATAATTAATAGGTGAATCAATAACCCTTGAACTTGCATCATTATCTTCTTTATTCTCTGCCTTCCTGAACTTAGTCCTCTATTGAAAACATATCAACCTAGGTTGGAGAGAAAAATACAAGAGATAGTACATTGAAAATTAACAACAAATAGCAAATAGAAAATCATAATTTTTTGTGACCTAAAAATTAGCATAACATGGCTTTAGCAAATAGCAAACTAACCTGAACTAACAAAGTTTACTCATCTAGAATCTCTACCATTAAACATTATTAAAAAAATATAAAACATATACATTCTTAATCCTTAATGATGTTTTCAGCCAATTACTCTAATAACTCAACACTTACTGTCCCATAACCTAAAGGAAATTTTAGCATTCAAAGAAAATTTGTAAGTAAGAAACATAGGGGATGACCTACCTTTATCATGGGCAAATTTTCAAAAATTAAGCAGACTAGCATATGAACATTCATTAATAACATATATAAATAATCAATTAGCTAAATTGGAGAGTGCAACAATGGAATTGTGTATGAATAATCATGGAATGCAATAACTCAAAGCATAAATATTAGCTAATGTTAAAATCCACGGTAAACAAATGAGACCAGTGCTAGATAAGAGGAAGAAACCGGGTTACCTTGGCTAGCTACCATGAGTCAAACATTGTAAATCAGACATAAAACAATGTGGAATGTAACATCTCTCAAGTAGCTAACTGTATTTCTAGATGATTTCCTACTTATGCTTAAATTTTAATTGTCACACAAGGTTAGTTAGAAGGTGAACAAGAAACTTGGCTGAAAAACCAAGTCAAAATGAGGTCTGGTTTTAGTGAAATCAAGGTTTAAGGAAAATTTTTATTTAGGTAAATAAACCCAAAAGGAAAGGAATATATTAAAATGAGAATTTAAGTGAAACAGAATCTTGGGATAAATAAAATTTAAGAGTGACATAAGAAAGGAATGACTTTCCCAACTTATACAAATTTGCAATTTACCCTAGGGACAATTTAGAAAATATTTTTGAAGTTTTAATTAATTAATTTCCTATCTATTTTGGAAACTATTAAAGGCTAAAAGGAGAGAGAAAGCTTTAGAAAAACCTGAAGCTAGAGAAAAAGGGATCGAGAAAAGTGAGAGAAAGAAGGAGATTTAGAGGAAAAGGAGGAAATCAAGGTTAGAATCCAAAGGAAATTATTAGAAGACTCAAATTCTGCTTAGGACACCTAATTCAGTATAGCAAATTCCAGGGACAAGGTAATCAAGATGAAATCTAACTCTCTCACTTTGCTTTGAAAACCTATTCTTAATACTTATGTGAAATGGATGAATTTGTATTTTTCAATGACGCTGAAAGAGATTTAACCTTGCATTCAACTTCAATTATGTTGGATATATGTTTTATTATGCTTGCATAAGGATGGATTTCTTTGAAATAAGGATTTGAATTGTGGGTTTATGTTTCTCTTTCCTTTATGCTTTTCATCACTTAATTTGATTTGTTTCTGGCTTGAAATGCTCGGGTTTTTGATGTATGTTGTTGGCCTTATAATGGAAAATGAGTTCATGAATTAGTTTGCTCTTAAAGCACATTATTTTTAGGGTAAAAAAGGATCAAACATTGCGTTAGAAAATAAAGCACAAATGTGGAAGTCAACTTCAAGATGCTAGGAGTCAACTTTCATGTTCTTCGTGCCCATAAAACCTAGGTCAAGAACTTGAAATTCGACTATCAAGTCCTTGGAAGTCGACTTCCAGCTCTCACCCATGTCCCCTATTGTGGTAGCAAGCTACTCCTAGGCCCCTGGAAGTTAACTTACAGCCCCCTGAATCAAATATATATATATATACTTTTCTCTTCTAAGTACAGTGATGAGGTTAGAAACTTATCCAAATTAAATAGTAGAACATCTAAGGAGTAATAAGGGTAAAAAATAGATAGGAAATAACTATAAAAGAATGATCGGTAGTCGGTATAGGATCATCATCAGGAGTTCCATGGTTGAACCATATAATAGGATGGTAAAACATCCAGTTAAATCTAGAAAGAATCATAAAAATATCATGTTTGTGGTTAACCCTAAATTAGTTTACCCTAGTGGCCATAGAGTTTGCTACTTGGAGTTAAACCAACCATGACTTGAGAACCTATCAGTCTAATATACATATTAGAGGTTCATATATCCAGAAAATGATTCACCCTAGTCAGTGATGATTCTTAAACAACATTGACTCATCCAAGTGAACGAGTGGAAGAGATTTAGCCCTAAATGAGGCCTAGTAATCCAATGAGATAAAGAATGTTGATACCTATAAGGGGGGTATATGGCTAGCACTGTACAACGAAACTCGTTCAATGTATACTAGAAATTTATGATGGGCCTAGTAACCTATATTTATAAAATATTTCTAACCCAATTGTATGAATGACCATATTGATATATTGAATTATGTGAAGCATGAGTGTTCCTACAAAAGATATGATTATTGTTCTACTGCTTTTATAATACATGAAATGGCATAGCATGGTAGTTGCATAATATCCAATATATTTATAACCTTGAAATGTAACTTGAATATAAGAGGTTTTCGTGTAATTCACGGCTAGTAGAATCAACAATATTTTCTAATCAGATTTCTCTTAATTACTGAGATTATTCCTCACATGTGCATTGATGTGTCCAGATGGTTAGATACACAGTTACCATCAAGATTAAGATTAAGGCATTCAAGGTCCCTAGCCTCGGGTACTTCATCAGAGTTAGAGAAGTTATAATCTGGATCATGGACATACCACCTACACCCTTAATGGGTAGGTGATCTTGGGAGATAGGTATGCTATCTTTTAAGCTCACAACTTATCTTTTGAAACCATGTAAATATACTTAGTTAATATGGTTATATTAATATTATGTATGTATGTGTAAACTATTATATTACGCTTTTGCTAATGTATGTATACAAGTGAGATACTTAAGTGAAACCCAAATATGAAACTAAACTAATAAAGGATCTTGGGCATAATCTAAAAATTAAACTCATATAGTTAATCAAAAGGAAAAGATAGTAGCATACCACCTTTATAGACTTTATATGTTAAGCACCTATAAGGGTGGGGTGTTACATGGAATGGTGGCGACGATGTACCACGACTATTGGCAGTGGTCTTCATCGTTCTCCCTCTCCTCTGTGCGTTTCAATTGCAATGCGATTCAGTCCATTATTATAGCATTCAGTCATGGGTGAGAATGCAAGTGAGGTTATGTTTTCAACCTTCTTCTATTCACGAAGAACTCACTAACTTGTCAAACTAAATAGGCACATATGGGTGGCGAGACTATAGTGTTGATGCACTACAACAACAAACTCTCTAATATTCCCTCTTCTTTGCTACACGTACGTCCAGCTCGTGCCCCCTTCTCCTTGTACCTTATAAACAATAAAAATTAAGAATTAAAAAAGATATTACAAACAAAAATAAAACAAAAAATACAAAAATAACATTTTAATAACATTTTTTTCAAATAAATCAATTTTTATAGCCATCATCAGACCCTCACTAATTAATGAAAACAAAAAACTATTTCACTAAATCTAATAATTTTGTAAAAAAATATTAATTTTTATAGTTTTCATAAATTCGTTATTAAATTATAAAATTAGTGATGGAATAGTACAGAACAATAAAAGATTAGTGATAGACACGTAGTGATGGATGATTTTCTCATTAAATATTATTTTTTAATTATTTAAAAAAATTAAATTACTTTTATTTTTCATTTTTATGTTTATTTTTGTGAGTTTTAAATTAAGCCCAGGCATAATATAGTGTTCACACCCGCCATGAGTAGCTAATGCACAGACAAGAAGTTCTCATTGGCCACAAAGTGTCTATAATTAAAATTTTTGTTCTTAACTTAAAACTAAGTTTCCTTGGTTATGATTAGTACCTCGGCTAAAACACGTGTTCTTTGATCTTTACTTGCTCCTTGAGAACGAATATAAAAAACTTCTCTTTCAATTTTCTTTAGGTAGGAAACAAGTAAAGAGGAATAAGTGTGAATATTGTATTTTGTCCAAATTAAAAATAAAAAATAATATATATTGTAATGTTTTTTAGGTCTTCTAGTCATTAGTCTCACAATATATATATTATATAATATAAAATGATGTTCTCCAAACTGGACAAGAACACCATTGAGGATGAGAAACTTGCAATAAGAATGCACAAGGGAGATGACATCCTTAATACACCTTTGATAAAAGTGAAAGAGTTTGAGAGTACTAAGAATGTCATGCTTGAGAAAAAGCCAAGATAGTTCTTTATATAGGCAATAAGTAAGGAAAATCATTACTTGGTTAGTTAGAGAATATCACAGAGATCACTTGGCATAAGGGGAGATCGCGAGTATCGCTATCTTCATAAGAGGTCTTATGCTATATGGCAACATGTTATTGGTGGATTCAATCCAAGTATACCATAAGTCCCCTAAGCCTAAGAATAAGTGTGCTCTTAGGCCTTGAATTTCAGATAATGATGGATTGGGCCTGACATGTGGGCATACGAGTCCCCAACATGAGGTTCACACATTTAATTCCTATCACTTTGATTTTCACACTAATTTTTTATCATGTCAACACGTATCTCGGTAGTAGAGGAGTTTGGTGAGGTATCTCAACATTTTTTAAGGTATTTTGTTATTTTTCTTAGGCTTAGAGCCTAAGGTTCAAACTAGCTGATGCTCAGAAGTGTCCTTTCACTTCAACTTCTCTAAGACGTTTTCTCTTAGCTTTACGTGAGTGCTATGTTACGACATAGTGTGGAGAAGGAGGGATCATGTGTCTCACAGCTCCATTCTTAACCTTTTTGAGCTTTTAAAACTCATTTCTATAAGTATTTTCTTATTCTTCTCTCCCTTCCTTTGGTTGATTTTGAATATTGACTAATTCCCCTCTTTTTTACACTATAGACTTTTTGAGGATTTTCTTGATTTTAGAAGATTTCTTCTTCTTCAAGTACAATTTTCTCCTTCACCTTTTGAGTAATTGTGCGATGTTTAGTTTGATTGAATTATAGTACTAGGGCTACTACTGAGGATATTCTTCTAGGGGACGAAGATGATGCTCAAAACCTTGGTCTAATTATTTCTTTTGGAGACGAGAGAGAGCTTAATGGCAAGGAGGTCTCATCTGTAGTTAGGACTTCACCTTAGGGTTAAGAAGCCGTTTCTAGTGGCCGCTCATAGGGGGAGGGTAGAAAGGGAGTAAGTAGGGACAACCCTTTTAGTTCAACTTGTGTACAAGATGTGTTGGTTAACCAGCGATTGCCCATAGAACTGTCTATGGTTGTTAGGGTGTTTTTGATTTATAAATCGGATAAAGAGAATGCCTCTTTCTTAGATGGCTTTGGTCACCTATATCCCATGTTTATATAGCGATTAAAGTTTTCAACGAATGCCAATAGTAATGTAAAGGTGGTTAAGAGTAAAATATAAAGTGGTGAGGATATTTGTACCCTATGGGATTTATTTTTGCGCAAACCTTATAGATTATTTTTAGGATTGCTTGGTCCCCTACTTAGCTAATTATAACTCCACAAGACCTATTGGTATATTCCTATCTTATGAGTGAATCTAGTTAATTACTCAATCAATTAACTAAGAACAAGTGGTATCTAGCCCTAGTCCTAAATCCAAGTCTCTTTCCCAAGAGTAGCTCAAATTCTCTTAATTTTCTTAATTAGTGATCAAGAAAAAAGGGCACAAATCAATATTGAGCTGAATAAACATCATAAACATTGAATAGAAGAAGAAAAAAATAGCAATATTCATAATTTACATGCTAAAAAACTATAATCCTTAGGAGAAGAGAGTTTAGTATAACATAATTACAAGAAACTTCATCCTAAAACCAGAAGACATAGCAACTCAGGATAAAAAAGAGAAAGAGAAGAAGAAACTCTATTTCCTAAGCTTAAATCGCTCCTCTTCACTCTTGAATCCGCTTGAATTAACCTTAGAACTCTGATTTCTCTCTAATTTCTCCTCCTTTTTAGCCCTCTTCTGTCCATAATGAGTCTCTCCCTGGCAAAAACTTGTTACATGGCTCATTGAAATAGTATAAGTGTACACTGTCGATAAGCAATATAGTAATTAATTACACTATCATCCTCAAGGAATTTTAGCTAAGGTTTAACTAAGTAATAGTATTATCGTACTCACCTTTTCTAAGCAACACGTAATATCTAAGTAAAAAAATATGTAAAACCTCTAAGTAAATTACAATGCTTAATAAAAGAACTAAATGGAATAAAGCCCTTAGGATTATAGTCTAATTTATTGTTTCAATTGTAACATCACTACTCTACTCAATCTAATTCTATGTTTAAGAGTTAGCCTTAACCTCTATTTTCAATATAAGAATCTTCTAATTTCTTATAAATTATATTTCTTTAATTTAATCCCCTATATTCCTATGGGAACCCAAATTAAAGTAATGCATTAAACTTAGGTAATTATGACTCCAAAAGACCCATTGGTATATGCCTATCCTTTGGGTGAATCTAGTTAATTACTTAATTAATTAACTAAGAAAAAGTGGTATCCAACCCTAAGACTAAATTCAAGTATCTTTTCCAAGAGTAACTCAAATTTTCCTAATTGGTGATTAAGCAAAAAGGGCACAATTTAATATTGAGCTAAATAAACATCATAAACATTGAATAAAAGAAGAGAGAGTAATAATATTCACAATTTACATGCTAAGAAAATATAATCCTAAGGAGAGAAGAGTTTAGCATAGCATATCTACAAAATACATATGTCTAAAACCAAAAAAACAAGACAAAATCAAGATAAAGAGGAAATGGGAAGAGGAAACTCCATTTCTAAAGCTTAAATCGGCCTTCCTTCCACTTGAATCTGCTAAAATCCACCTTATACCTCCATTTTCCTTGTGCTTTTTTTATCCTTTTCATCCCTATTTTTCCCAGAATGAAGTTTTCCATGAAACCCTAAGAAACTATACTTTTAAATATGTCTAAAATGCCAAAGACAAAAGTGCCCTTTGCATAATTATCACAACGATGCCTAGGTGCAATATAGGGACACAAAACACCCATAAACTTAAAATTAACAACATTAAGCTAAGAAATTGGATACAAAACACTGTTAAAACCTCAAAGATAAAAGAACTTAAAATGTAAAAGTCTAAATAACAAAAAACACTGAATTACATTACTAAAATTGTCATAATAGTAAGTAAAAATCAGATAATCAATAATATATTGACCTAAATAACTCTATTTCATAGAGTTATCACACCCCTAAACTTGAGCTTTTGTTTGTCCTTGAGCAAAATAGAAGCAAATGAAAATTAGACATATGGAAATACTCTTAATAAGCATAAATGATTTGGCCAAATTTTTACCCTCAACAATCATATGTAGAAGAAAATGAGTCAATGCAAAACACTTTAGAGTGTAATGGGTAAAAAACATATTTCTTCTCCTATTCTTGGAGTATGTCTGTAGGCAGCTAAGTAGTCACATCATACATGCATTAGAAGTTATTTTTCATGTAATTCAAAATGTACGAAAATTTTTAACTGTAAGTACTTCATATGCTTCCTTTTTTATCCTTTCTCTACCAATGTAGGCATTACACAAACCAAAGATCATTAGGTATTTAAAGCTTGTAGCATAGCCTAAGGTTATGGCTATCAAATAAAAGGATAAAGATTAAGATTCAAAGCCCAAGAAAACTAGTTCAATGATAGCACAAAACACAATATACTTTTTCTCTTTTTTTTTTTATAAACTTCACGTTAAGCCAAATTTATTTCACAACATCAAAGTCACCAATTTTTTGTAACCTATTATTTCTTCTCTTTTTCTCTTTTTTTTTCACACAATCTTTAATTGTGTTTAAATTTCTCAACTCCTTATTCATCCTAAAATTTTTCAACTGAAGCAAAAACAACATGTGCTCAACTAATCTCTTGAAAAGGGTTTGTCATTGGTTTTTCAAGTTAGAAAAGGTAAGCTCATATAGGTAACTTTAGAAACAAAACAATTATTGGTTTTTATATTAATATCTCAAATTGGGTGCTAAGGATATATGCATGCATAGGTAAGGCTTGAAAGGCATAAACCTATAATGAAATGCCTAAATCATTTCTCTAATTCATGCAAATCCTAGGATTTTGCCTCAAGAGAGAGTATAAAACAAGTTCTAGAGCCTTAGGATTGAAATAGCCATACAATTTGGATTACATTATTATTTTTCTCTAAAACGTGCATTCCATTTGTGCAAAAATACCTTATGGTTACATTAAAATTTATTTCCTATTAACCATGATCCACAATACAATTAAATTCATCACAGGGGTTTAACCTTCACAAACACAAAACAAAAGCACACCACAAGCAAATAAAATCAATAATCCTCAAAGCAAGCTCAACTTAAAAAGGGCAATTTAACAAGAGATTCGAACAATTTTTTTATTCGTTCCCCACCCCCAAACTTAAAATGGAACATTGTCCTTAGTGTTCAGAAACACATCACTTAAAGGAGTAGGGAAAAAAATCTCTTTAAAAATAGCACTATACCAAAATGTTGAGTAAATAGTACATGAAAACAAAACAAATAAAAGAATTATAGTAGCAGGTCAACTAATACAATGAGCTATAGTCTTAGGATCTTGATTAATATTTACAATCATGCACACCTGATCCATGCCAGTTATGCCAAATAAATGTCAAATACACATAAAACACATGTGAAATATTAATAGAAGGATAGAGAAGGAGTATCCCTAATGTCAATAGATAATATATGCTTTTCCTAATCTTTCAGCCTTTTGACTTTTCAAATGATTTAACTTTTCTTCATTTCCTGAATCTTCCTTTGTTACCTACAATTTAAAAACAAAAATTAAAACTAAAAAAATACAAAAAGAAAAAACTACCAATTACTAATTGTAAAATTAAGGAAAATGAGAAGAATTAAAAACTTGGGTTGCCTCCCAAAGAGCACTAAGTTTTTAGTCTTTAGCTAGACTTTATTCCACTATCTATTTCATCCTAAATTGATCAGGATAAATGGTGGTGGTGGGGTGTTGTAGGTATGCCATGTTTCAACACCACCAAATGCTATATTATTCGGTACTCTTTGCATGAAAACCTAATCTTGCTCAACTTGAAATGCTACGAATTTATCACACTTGAATTGTGAGTGCTTTAGATGCTCTATTACCATATAATTTTGGCACTTAGCTAATGGTGGGGATTTGAGGAACTAAGGTGGGGCTTTTAGCAGATTAGAACACCCAACAAAATCAACATTATCCCACTCAACATTAGATAACAATGAGGCCTTACTTGGGTCATTTAGATGATGTTCTAATTCCCTATCGTTACCTAAATCATCAACCATATTATTTACCAAAAACACTCTTCAGTATCCTCAGGCAATTTCATTACTTTGAACACATTAAATTTTACCTCTTTATCTTGGACTCGTATTGTTAGCTCACCTCTTTACACATCAATAATAGTTCTTCCTATAGCTAAAAATGGTTTACCCAAAATAATAGGTACATCTTTATCTTCTTCATAATCTATAATAATGAAGTTTGCAGGGAGAATATGTAACATTCACTCTTAATATGATTAAGAGATGTCTGATAATTGCTAATTTAAGTTTAATGCATGTGTATGTTATATTAATTGTATGTAGTTGCATTAGTGCAAGGACTTAGTTGAAAAGAAATAAATGTTGAGTTAAGAGGTGACTAAAGACCCAATTAAAAAGAAAAAGTTTAGCTAGAAAAAATTCATGAAATGGGACAAGGACCAAAATTCAATTAAGGGAGAATTATATTTCGAGAGCCTTAAAACCTTAAAACACATTCTAATCTTCAACCACTTTTAGAGAGAGAAAGAGAAGGGCGAGTAGAGAGAGAAAGGGTTGAGTTAGGGTAAAGAGAAGGAGATTTACAAAATAAAAGATGAATTTGAGGCTAGGAATTAGTCTTATAGCAAGGGAAGGACTTTTTAGTGCATCATACACGCACATTTTTAGATTAAATCCAAGTAGCAACTCAACCTAAACCCTTTTTTCTGAGATGTTTAGCTTTTGCTAAAAAAATATGATTTATGGATGTTTGAGTTAAGGTTGGGATTTAAACCTACATTCTCTGTATTTTTAACTGCTATTAGGTGATGCTTGCTGATTGAGTTTTGCTCATTTATGCTTATCTTTGATTGTGAAAGTGGGCTTATGCCTTAAGTGCGAAAATGTGGTTTGATCTTAGTTTGAGAAATGCTAGGTGATGTTTTGGGGCTGTTATAAGGGTTATAAGATGTCTAAATGTTTGCTTTGAGTTTATAGTTTGAGAATAAGGTTTGAGAACATGTTTTTAGGGCAAAACTCTGGGTGAAATACTAATTTTTAGAATAGACTAGACACTAACAGCTGACTACCAGCCTTGGAAGTCGACTACCGTGTTCATCATCTGCCCAGAAAAGCAAGACAAAATGCTAGCAGCCGACTACCATGTTCTTTATTTTCTAAAAAATTGTTTAGAAAGCTAGCAACCAACTACCAGCCCCTAGGAGTCGACTATTAAGGCTAGCAACCAACTGCCAAGCCCTTAGCAGCCGACTAGTAGTCCTTGGCCAAGACAAGGGGAAGTAGAGAGTGAGCTAGCAGCCGACTACTAGTAAGAGATCAGTCAACTACTAGTCCTCTAACTTAGTTAATGAGCTCAAATAGCCATTTTAAGAGGAAAGTAGCCCAAAATTTCACTCAAACTAATGATCTACACCTGGGATGTAGTGGGTAAATGCAAAAGAAAGAGTCACGAGTCACTTGGATGAAGAGATCCTTGTGACAGTAAAATGAAGAGAGCAGAATACATAAGAAAGGAAAGAGGGGAGTATCCAATTGTCGGTATGGGATGGTCGTTGGGCATTCCACGGTTGTGCCATGAATTATGATGGTTAAACATCCATTTAAACTTAGATGATTTCAAAAATACCATGATGGTTGCAAACTTTAAGTTAGTGTCATCTTCTAAAGGCCATTTAAGAAACACATACTTAGAGTTAAGTAGAACCGTAGACATGAGTCGAGTCACCCTAGTGTATATGTTAAAGAATAGTGTACCAAGAGTGTGATCCATCAGAAGGGGATGGTGATTCCATAATATTATAATCCATCCAAAAGCGGAGAGGAAATGATCTGGGTAGAGTTGACGATGATCCCATGAGTTGATAACTAGTCTCGTTTGAGGAAGGAAAACTTTGGGTAGAGTTGACAACTATCCTATCGGTTATGAGATGGTACTCGAATCCGACTAAAGGACGCCTCAAAATGTACAAAGAGAGAAAGTTAAAGTTAAAGTTAAAGTTAAAGCTAGAGTTATAACTAAAGGGTGGCTGAATAATAACAAACTCATGCATATAGACAATGGTACGTAAAGTTGTTCGTTAGGCGTCACTCCTAATAACTCTTATAATGTGTTATTTTCCTGCTCATATGTTTAAAGTAAAGGCATGTTTACCATCCCACAATATGTTTATATGAAAGTTATGATGAGAATGATGATGAATGCACATCTCATATTTCAAAGTTTAGATTCTTAGATGTACATACATAAATCTGAGCACATGACATGAGAGTATGCTGCATACATTGCATCTTGATAGTATGTGTTATGTTTTTATGATGAAAAGAATGTAGAGGTTTTTTGTATAAGTACGGTGGTATAGGTTAGTGAATTTCAAATAAGTTGCATTGCTACTAAGATTAATTTCTCACTCTAATGTTGGCGTATACCAGATGTGTAGGTTCCTTGGGTGGAGAGGAAGGTAATATAGGGAGAAGTACCCTTCTATGGGGTACAATGAATGTTTATTTTGGATAGTATAAGTATATAATTATTTTGTACTAGTCTTTATAATTTTTGGAAATGCTAGTAGAGAAGATCTCTTGTATAGCCTATATTGACTTAGTTGTATATGAATTGATAAAAAATTATGAGTAGGCGAATTTGATGGGGTCATGAGTGGTAGGGTTGTTGCCTCCATACCTAAATAAGTTAAATTAAAGTTAATGAATGAGTATTTATGTATGTTGGTGTACAACTAATTAGGATGAATTATGTATATGTAATCGATCCGATATTCTGCTGCGACATTATAAGAGCCTGTGTGTAGAACCCAACCTAAATGACACTTAATTAACTAACTCAGCAAAAGTTTAAAATTTATTCGGGTGGATGTAATAGTAGCACACTACCACTATGATATTTATATATTATATCTTTTAAAGAATTAAAAGGAATCATAGGCTAAGGGGGTATTACAGGCATTACAGAATAAGCTTGTCAACCTTCACTAGCACATCTTCAATAATTCCCGTAGGATAAGTTAGGCTTCTGTTAGTTAGTTGTGGCATGATTGTGGCAATTTTAGCTTCTCCTAAACCTAACCTTTGATAAATCAATAATGGAATCAAGTTGACACTAACTTCTAAATTACATAAAGCTCTACCAAATAATTGGTTACCTATGGTACATGGGATTGGGAAACTCTCTAGATCCTTAAGCTTTGGTAGAAGCTTGTTCTGGAGAATGGCGCTATACTCCTCAGTAAATGCTATGTCTCAAACTCAGATAATCTCCTCTTCTTCAACATAATGTCTTTCATAAATTTTACATAAGAAGGCACAAGCTCCAAACGTTCAGCAAATGGGATGTTAATGCGAAGCTTCTTGAAGACCTTTAAAAACTTCTGAAATTTCTTGTTATTATTTTTATTTTGGAGGCATTGAGGAAAGGGTGGTGGTGCAAGAGTTTCCTTCTCTCTTCTTAAGTTTCTTCAGTTGCATTATTTTTAAATGTTATTACTTCCTCCAATTTCTCCTTTTCAAATTCTACCGTCCTTAGATTCCCTTTTATATCTTTTTCATTTCTCAAAAATATTTGCAGTGCTCATTACCTTCCCTTTTTGGATTAGGCTCAATGTCTCTAGAAAGGGTCCTTTGAGGTCGAGTATTCATAGCATTAGCTGGTTGGCCCACTTGTGTCTTCAAAATCCTCAATGAAGTTACCTAACTCTGAATCAAAGCATTCTGATTCTAGATGATAGTGTTAGTTTTGGACATATAAGTCATCAACATGTCTTTTAAATGAGGCTTATTTTCAGCTGGTGGTGGTAGAGCTCTATATAGCTAATTAAATCACAAAGCATTAAACCCAGATAGGTTATTAGGCCTAGTTACAAAAGAAGTAATGGCTCCTTGATTCTGACCCTAAGAGAAATTTAGGCGATTTCTCCATCCCAAATTATATGTGTATAGATTGTTTATGCTCTTGTTGGCTAAGAACTGAACACTCTCTAAACTAGTAGAACACTGAGTGGCTCTCTCTACAATTATCATAACTATCCACAAATGGACTTACTGCCTTAACTAAATCTTTGACACTAAAGGCTTTCACCTCCTCAATCAGTGCTAACAGTTGGAAGGTAATTTCTAAGAACATCTTTGTACCTTGCATTCCAGCAGCTATTCCTTCTGAATGCTACTGGTACTTGTTGGAAGGCATTAATTCTAGAAACTCATAAGTTTCATCAACTAGCTTTGTCATCAATGCTCCAATAGTGCAACGTCTATTACTATCCTCAAAGCAAAGGACAACCCATTATAGAATGTTGTACCTGTAGCCATTTTGGTAAACCATGGTAAGGGCATCTTCTTAAGAGATCTTTAAATCTCTCCCATGCTTATAAAGGCTTTCAGAGTCATATTGTAGAAAAGAAGTGATATCATTCCTTATTTTGGCAGTCTTCCTAAGTGGAAAATACTTTGCTAGGAAATGTTATGCCAACTCTATCCATGCCGTGGTGGACCTTAGAGGTAGAGAATTTAGCTAAACCTTTGTCTTGTACCCTAGTAAGAAAGGGAACAATCTCAACCTAATTGCATCTTTAGTCACACTGTTATACTTGAAAGTGTCATAAATCTCCAAATAAATTAAGATGTGATTGTTCGAGTCTTCAGTGGGTAAACCCCTAAATTGGCCATTTTCTTGCAAATAAGTTAATAACTAAATGGTGGCCAGCTTGATTTCAAAGTTGTTGGCTTTTATGGTTGGCCATTGAATGCTATGTTGCAACCCATACCATATTCATACAGGTTCTTGTTATTCTAGTTGGCTATTTCAACCCCTCTAATATGAATGTCTCAGGCATTGACAAAGGAGAAGGTGTTATAGATGTGGTAGAAGAAAATGAAGTAGATGAAGATGGTGAAGAAGGTGGGATGGGTGGTGGTAGTGCTTTGTCAACCTTCTTCTTCTTCTTGCCTCTAGGTATGCAATATTAAAGGTACCTGAAAGAAAATAAGAAGACAACAAATTAAAACACTATATATATTAAAAAAAAATTTCTTGACCTAAGGTGTTCACTTAACACCAATATTAGCTAAACTCTAACCAAATATTCCCTGGCAACGGCACCTAAAACTTGTTGTGTGATTATTTGACACAGTGTAAGTGTACACTATCAACAAGAAATATAGTAATGAATAAGAGTATCATTCTTAAAAAAATTTTAGCCTAGGTTTAACTAAATACTAGTATTATCGTGTTCACCTTATCCAAACAACACGTAACATATCTAAGTCAACAAAGATGTAAAACCTCTAAGTAAAATAACAATACTAATAAAAGAAACTATATGAAATAAGTCCCTAGGATTATATTCTAACTTAGCATTTAAATTGTAATATCACTACTCTTATCAACTTAATTCAATGTTTAAGAGTTAGCCTTAGCATCTATATTCATTATAATAATCTTTCGATCTCCTATAAATTTTATTTCTCTAATTTAATTCTCTATATTCCTATAGAAACCCAAATTAAAGAAAATTAAACTTAGATAATTATGACTCCATAAGATCCATTTATATATGCCTATCCTTTGAGAGAATCTAGTTAATTACTTAATTAATTAACTAAGAACAAGTGGTATCCAATTCTAAGACTAAATTCAAGTCTCTTTTCCAAAAGTAACTTAATTCTCCTAATTTTCCTAATTAAGAAAAAAGGGCACAATTTAATATTGAGCTGAATAAACATCATAAACATTGAATAAAAGAAGAGAGAGAGTAACAATATTCATAATTTACATGCTAGGAAACTATAATCCTAAGGAGAGAAGAGTTTATCCTAGCATATATACAAAATACATCAGTCTAAAACCAGAAAACAAGACAAAATCAAGATAAAGAGGAAATGGGAAGAGGAAACTCTATTTTTAAAAACACAAATCAGCCTACCTTCCACTTGAATCCACATTAGACCTCCATTTTCCTTGTGATTTTTGCTCCTTTTCATCTCTATTTTGCTAGAATAAAGTTCTCCATGAAACCCTAAGAAACTCCCCTTTTAAATATGTTTAAAATTTCAAAGATAAAAGTACCTTCTGCATAATTATTGCTCCGATGCCTAGGCCTAATATTTACGTGCCTAGGCATAAGGTTTTGTCCAAACTGCGCCTAGGCATAAGAATTTTGTGCCTAGGAGCAAAATCAACGCTTTAGCCTTTGAATGCATATTTTTTCAAATTTCTTGCCAATTGTGGACCTACTCAAGAAGGAACAACCTAAAATTAAAAACATTGACTTAAAATTAACAACACTAAGGTAAGAAATTGAACATAAAATACCATTAAAAACTCAAAGATAAAAGAACTTAAAATGCAAAAGTCTAAATAACAAAAAGCACTAAATTACACTACTAAGATTGGCACAATATCAAGTAGAACTCAGATAATCAATAAAATATTGATCTAAATAACTCTATTTCATAGAGTTATCACCTGCCCTTCGTAATATTATAGATTAGGATGAGGCTTGTTTTTTTATATGCCAACATATGGTACAGGAGGTGGGGATCCTCCCACCTTTAACTAAATTTTGAATGTGTTTGCTGAGTCACGTCCAAGTTTGTCCAACACAAGTTATGGCAAAAGCCTAGGTGATGATTTGTGGTTTCTAGGAATTGTGTGCCAAGGTAGGTACAGAAACTACCATTTCTATTTTCTTTCATTTTTTCAAAGCTCAAACCTGATCGTAGAAGGACTGGATTCAGTTCCAAAAAATTGATGGGTTCTCACCTTATGGAGGGGCTAAACTCAAATTTGAAGAACTGGAACAATGTATTCTTTCTTGTTGTTCCTTTTAAGGACTTTCATCCTTTCTGGTTATGTCTAGGGGACAATCGTTCATTTTTCCCTTTAAGTTGGTCCACTTCTCGAGAGATGATTGACATAGTCAATGGCTGGTACATGCCTTTTGTGCTTTCACCTTTTTTTTTTCTAATTTGTTTTTGTTATGCTATTCTCATGTTTTTCTTTATCGTTCGTCTTGCTAGCTTGGAGGCTTTGCGCAATACTCACCTCTGTCTTGTCACCAGTGGGGGCTTGCTTGGGGGCCCATCTACTAGAGGATCATCCCAAGGGTAATTGAGGGGTGTGGTCATTGTGGGCCCTTCCAGTAGAAGCAAGAGATCGGGCCACTTGCCCGCTCCTCTATCTAGTTCTCTGTCTATTGCTACTTTGCTACTTTTAGCAGTACTGGTGCCATTATGGCCGTTAGTTTGACAGAAGCTTTATCGAACAATCAGTTGACAACTCGGCCCTCTTGTAGTCCATGGGAGCCAAGTCCAGGGGGAGTGTCGTACCCTTGTCAAAGAAGATGATAATTGATAAAGGAAAAGAGGTGAAGAGGAACTTAAAATAATTATATTCTTATATCATATTCTTTTTATATTTACTGCTTTCTCCTTTTACTCTTTATCTATGATTATACTTATTTTATTTTTATCTTTTGACTTTTCAACATACGAGAGTGGAGAATTGAATGATGAAATATAATTTTGAAAGGTGTCTGGTCACTTATGGTTGTTGTGGTTTATTTTATTTTGTCCTTAGTAGTAGAAGACTCAACAAACAACAATATTTCCCTGTTTCCGGCTTCTGGTTGGTTCCAGGAGAGCTTGCCAACTATAGAGTCTTTCTTGCCCACTTCAATATAACACAGAGAAAGCATATTTATTGGTAATGCTGCATTGATTTTTGTTCACCACGGAACTAAACCCATAACCGTTTTTTGCTCAGTGACATAGAGAAAGTAACTTGTGGTTTGTTAAGATATTTTTAAAATATAATTAAAAAAATATAAAATTCAAGTTAAAATTAAAATTGATCTTATAAGATTTAAAATTTTTTTTACTTTTATCTCAAAATAATAGAAATAATTAAAAATTACAAAAATTAAAAATATATAATTTAATTTTAATTTTTGTCTTTATTTTTAAATTGAGATTTTTAATTATAAAAGAGAATAAATAAAATAAAATAAACAATAAACATAAAAAGATAAAATAAAAAAGAAGATATTTTTATTTTTTGCTTATTCAAACATTACCCTTTTACCAAAAAATAAAAAACTTACATTTTTTATATATTTATTATTAAATTATTTAATTAAAAATTAACATGTATATAATTATATAATTCATATTATTTATAATTATTTTTTTAAAAAATTTTATATTTTTTATTTTAATTAAAAAATTTAATAACAAAAGTATATATGGCACCAGGCCTTCATTCTCGGCGAGAAGCCGCGGGATGCTAGCCTTGCAAAAACAAAGAGAGAACAGAGAGCGTGCGAGAGAAGAGATAGCGCGAGGGAGAGAGAAGGTGAGCGTGAGTGTGAGTGAGCTCTCTGTTTCATCTCCAGCCCATCCCGCCGCTGCGGTAGTGACCGCCGAAGGGTGCTGCCGCTGCTGCACACGCCGTGAACGACGAGAAAGCTGGAGACATATGGACGAATAGCTTGGCGTTGTGGTTCCTCTCGGTTTGCCCGAGAGAGGTAAGTATATCGAACCTCCTTTTTCATCAAGTACCACTTTACTTCCTCCATTGATTTGATGCTGATGATTGAATGATGCTTTCTTCCCCTTTCGAGCTTTACTTTTTTTTTTCTCTCTCTCTCTCTATTCGGTTCTGTTTTTGGGGCTCAACATAGTTCTGCGTTTTTCTGTAATTATGGTGTATTAAATCCTTGTTTTGCTTGTTAAACTTATAGCCTTGTGATGCTAATATGGAGACTATGTCCTGATCGCATTTCTGGTGAGTTTGACCCTTATCTTAGTGGCTGAAATAATGGTGCGTTGCTGAATGGATAATGTGTGTTCGCTGCATTTTATGTCCACCTTTGGCCCCATGTTGTTTTTGTGTCTCAAAATTTGATTTGAGTATTTGACATGGTGATTGATGTTTTGCTGTATTTCTTGTCTTCTTTGGTTCTATTTTGGTTTATTAATTTAGGTTGCTGGTGTGTGAACCTCATTTTGGCTTTGTTTTCAAATTTCCAACTCTCATTTTTATGTCATTGGCCTGATTCCAAGTTCTGGTCTTGCAGAGACATTTTGAATTATTTTAATGTTTCCAAACTGCTATATCTTTTTGTCAAAGTTTTCACTTGAATGCCTTATGTGCTAATGTCTTTTTTAACTCACTTATGTTCATTACTTTCTAATGGCGTGTTAGCATGCTAAACTCTGTATCAAGTGTCCAAAAGTGCTGGGGGCTGTCTATATTAATCTTGAACATGATTTTTGTGTTTTAAGGCATGTTTTTCAAGTCAATTTTTGTGTGATAAAGGTGCTGCTTGCTGCCTAGTTCTTTTAGCTATGTTTGGGCATCTTAAGACACGTTTTCGAGTTAAATTTTGTGTGCTTAAGGTTCTAGTTGCTGCCCTGTTCTTTAGGTTAAGTTTTGGTGTGTCTTAAAACACATTTTCAGGTTTAATTTGGTATGTTAAAGTGCTGGTTGCTGCTCAGTTCTTTTAACCCATGCTTAGGTGTTTTAAACCTGCTTTTTGGTATGTTAAGTCTTATTTAGATAGCCTGAAATTTGGCTTGCTTTTAACGTGATTTCACTGCCTTTACCATTTTGGCATGTAAAAATTTTGATTTGGATGCTTATGTGATAAGGTTCATTATCATCTCTTTTCATCATCTTTTAAAAAGCGCTTCAGCATGCCAAAACACTGTTCTGAAGGATTTGTGTACTAGGGCAGATTCTAGCTCACTTTCATGGCTTTCTAAGAGAATTTTAGCATATTAAATTCTGATTTGGGATCCTGAGATATTTGGGTTGTTTTCAATCATTCTCATGGATTTCTTGATGCATTTTAACATGATAAAAGACTGATTTAGATGATTAAAGAATAGATTGCTGCCCTACTTTTCTTTGGGCTTTATTTGTGTGGTCTACAAGGAAAATTAATGCAAGTGTTGGTTGTTGCCTTCTTTTTGTGAGCTTCATTTGGTGGCTCTCACAGTGTATTTCAATCCAAAACATGTATGAAAACGTGGGTGGCTGTTCAGATTTGTTTTAAGTGTGATATTTGCATCTTAATTATCCTTTAGAGTCAAAATATGTGATGGAATGTGGGTGGCTGTCAGAATTCGTTTTGAGCTTGATTTTTGCATCTGGAGGCATGTTTTCAAGTTAAATTGTGTGTGGTAAAAGTGCTGGTGCTGGTGGCACTTTGCTGCCATGTCCCAATGGTCATTGTCACAGTTTCCAAGAAGTGATGCAACTCATTTTCTTCTGCACCTAGTGTCTCATCTCCGATAGCCTTTGGCATGCATTTTCACCAGACTTCACATGTGAAATTAAAGTTTGATGCTGTCCAGATTCACTGCTGTGTTTCCAATGTTTCTAGCATATAATTAAGCATTGTTTTGCATATGAAAACATGTTTAAATGCTGTCCAACTCTTTCCTCGCTTTCTATGTGTGTTTTACATGTGTGGTTTTATCTAGGTGTCTCGTGGCCAAATGCAATATTTATTAGGAACTCCCGATGATTCACTTTTTAGTGATAAGGGAATTGATATGTTTTTCTGATGTGGTATTGTGCTTATTTTCAATCTATTTGAACATGTTTATGACTACCCAAACTTTCAATTTGAGAAAGTGAGTGAGAGGAAACCTATTATTGTCCAAGTGGATTGTGTTTGTTGTTTGCTCCCGATGATTCACTTTCTAGTGATAAGGGAATTGTTTTGTTTGTTGTTGTGTTTTCAATCTATTTGAGCATGTTTCTAAAGACCTGAACTTTCAACTTGAGAAAGTGAGTGGGAGGAAATCTATTATTTTTCAAGTAAATTATGTTTGTATTTATGTGATTATTGACTGTATTCTGTGAATTCATCAATTTTAGCCAATAAAATTAATGAGAAAGGATAAGTTGGAATATGTAAACAATTTTTTTTTCAGTTTCTTCGTTGATTCTTGATTAACGATATGCTATTGGTCTATAGAAAGTTGTACTAAATATTTTAGTATCTAGTGCACATTTATGTATATGTGTTTATCTTCCCTTTTGTTTTATGTTTTGGTTTGAATTTAATTGTTGAATCTCTTGATTTTTGTGTTTTAATTTTGATTCATAAAGTTGGCATTGGATCGAAAGTTCAATGGTGCTTTGTGTGTGATTGAGTATTTATTCAAGGTGTTCATTTATTTATCCTTCTGTATGCTATTGCTATGCTCCTTTTTTATTTTATTTTTCTTGTTTTGCTTATATATGTATGCTATGCTTATTTATTCAATGGTACTTCTGTAAGTTTAGGCCAATCTAAGGTTTTGCACATTTGTCCTAGGATAATTGTCCTTTGGATGGCTACTCCTATTTTTTAAGATTGATTTTCAAAACGTGTTTTTGAAAATCAAACTTTCTTTGTCTTTTATGTCATTCATGTAGCATTTTGGGTGTGATAGTAAGGTTTTGTTGACTGCCCTTGGAACTGTATGCTATCCTAGAGTTGTGGTTTTCTTTCTAGATACACTAGAATTAAAACTGGATTTCTCCATTGTTGGACAATATGATTGATGGCTATTTCATCTTATTTTTATTGTTCGTTTTGCAGCATCAGCATTGCACAATATGTCTAGACAACCTAACATCATCTTCTTGGAGCAGTGGTTGAGAGGCAAATGTGGCGATACTGGTAAATTCAACACTAGAAATTCTTATTCGTCATCTGCTAGAGCCATCATTCAAGCTTGGGCTGAGCTCAGAGACTCCCTTCAATATCAATCATTTACCCACCATCATCTGCAATCTCTTAAAACCCTTGTTAATTCTCAAACATCTCTCCATGTTGCACACACCCAGGCGAAGCTCTTTGTTGCCATTCTTTCGTCTCCAAACCTTTCTCTTCCTCATGAGTCCTATCCTCTAATTTTTAGGCTTCTTTATATATGGGTGAGAAAAACCTTCAAGCCTACTTCTGTTATTATTGATTCAGCTGTGGAGGTCCTCTCTCACCTCTTCTCTGTTCAAATTAAATCTAGAAATGATCCTTTCTTCTTCTCTGAAGGTGTTCTCCTTCTAGGTGCCATGTCTTTTGTGCCTTCTTTATCTGAAAGATCCAAAACAACCTGTTTGGACTTACTGTCTAGACTGTTGATAAAAGAGTATCAATTACTTGGATTATTTACAGAACTTGTGCCTAATGTTCTGGCTGGAATTGGGTATGCTCTGTCTTCTTCAGTTGCAGTTCATAATATTACAATATTGGACTCGTTGTTTGAAATTTGGGGCAAGGAAAATGGGCCTGAAGGTAGTATTTCTCATGGACTGATGATTCTTTATTTGATGGATTGGGTTATGTCAAACTTGATCAATTTCCAGTCTTTGGATAAAATACATGTGTTTTCTCAAGAAATTTTTGGGAAATTTAAGGTAAACTATGTTCCATTTGCTGTTTTCATGGCTGCGGCAGGAGTTGTGAGGGCTGCAAGTCGATCTACATCAAGTGGTATGAAATTAGAAACTATCTCTAGCATGAGGACTTCTGCAGTTATATGGATGGAGGCTTTAGCTAGCAATTTGATTTCAAGGACTTTGAAACCTAATATGTCAATCTCAGGCAATGATCTTGGAGATAGACTTTTGCTGCAGTGTATCTCATTAGCATTAACGCGAACCAGCTCATTTTCCAGCCATCCCTCTTTTTTTGTTTGCCTTGCTTTGGCATTGTTAACTGAAATATTTCCATTGCCTCGTATATACAAATCATTACTTGGATTGTCAAGTAGTTCAAGTGGACTGAAGCTTACTGAGGTCAAAGAACATCTAGATAATATCCTGTTCAAGGAATCAGGAGCTATAACAGGGATTTTCTGCAATCAGTACGTGTCAGCGGGTGAAGAAAATAAGGATGTAGTGGAAAATCTTATGTGGAAATATTGTCAAGATTTCTACTTTGGACACAGGCAAGTAGCTTTACATTTTAAAGGCAGGGAAGATGAGCTGCTTGAGGCTTTGGAAAAAATTTCCGAATCTGCTTTCCTAATGATTGTGGTTTTTGCATTTGCTGTCACAAAGCACAAGTTGAACTCCAAATTCACTCAAGAAATGCAGATGGTTGTCTCCTTGAAGATATTAGTATCATTTTCTTGTGTGGAATATTTTCGCCATGTCCGTTTGCCAGAGTATATAGAAACAATTCGCAAGGTAGTTGCAAGTGTTAAGGAGAATGAGCATGCTTGTACTTCTTTTGTGAAGTCCATGCCCTCTTATGTTGACTTGACAAATGGCCCAGGTGTGATTTATCATTTTCAAAAACCCCTGTTTATTTTCTTTAGTTGGATCTTTGATGTGTTTTTTCCTGTTTGGTTTTATTATCTTGTTTTTAATAAGATTCAACATGTCTTCTAGACTTTACTCTGGACCTCAGAACCAAATACACATGGTCCAAGGATGAAGTGCAAACAGCACGTGTTTTGTTTTATCTACGAGTCATTCCAACTTGTGTTGAGCATTTGCCCAGCCATGTATTCAGGAACATGGTAGCTCCAACAATGTTCTTGTATCCTATGTCAAAATGATATTGTGGGTTATCAGGTCTCATTTTCATGTGGGTACTCTGGTCTCACTATCATGCTCAGCAAATTTGTTTCCTTATTCAAGTGAAACTAGATATATGGGACACTCAAATGGGAAAGTGGCTCAAGCCTCCCATTCTTTGTTTGTAACATTCATATCTTTGGCGGAAGAATCTGAAATAAATGGAAGAGTATCATTGAAGGAGCAGCTTGTTTTCTATTATGTACAAAGATCCTTACTGGTATCTGAATCAACTGAGAAATTTAATCTTAAATTTGAGACTGATAAAATTGAAAACAGTTCTAATCTATTATGGAATATGAGTATAGGGATATCCTGGCATAACTCCTTTTGAGGGTATGGCTTCTGGAGTTGTAGGAGTCATCCGACATCTTCCTGCTGGAAGTCCTTCCATATTTTATTGCATCCACAGTCTTGTTGAGAAAGCTGATAGGCTCTGTGCTGAAGTCTTCACTAATGATGCCGATGCATGGAAGAAGTTGCAAGGAGAGCCAGAGCCATGCAAGAAATTATTGGACTTGCTTTTACACACGATTTTTTATGTAGATATACAGGTGTATTATTTGTTAACTTATTATAATTAGCTTCTTCAAATCTTTTTTTCCCATATTCATTAAATAATGTTATTGAGCTAATTTAATGCAAACCTTTTACTACATCCCAGGTCTTGACGGACTTGATGAAGTTGTTGGCCCAGCTGATTACTAAGTTACCACAAGATGCACAGAACATGGTTCTCAGTGAGTTATATTCACAAGTGGCTGAATCTGATGATGTCATACGTAAACCAACGTTAGTTTCATGGCTGCAGTCGTTATCTTACCTTTGCACAAAGGCTTCACAACAAAATGCAGAGTCCAAAAAGAGTATTAGTGAAAATAACCTAACTTTGTCCTGTACTACAGAGCCCTTAAACTGGGTTAGATTAACTTCACAACTCTGAGGCATTCAGGTCCAGAACCTTTTGTATTATACCTTTTCCAATTCTCTAGTTACAAATATGTTTATTGCACTTGTTATTGCATATGATATATTTAAGCTGATTCTTGACTTGCTGCTTTTTCTTTTCTTTTTGTGGTGTGACACTCATTTGTGCTTGTTCCCATTATCTTGTCTCTATTGCCTGAGGAACTAACTACATTTTTTGCACCTTTTACTGCATATAATATATGTGCTATCTAATATTCTAATTATATTATACTTAGCTGTCCTCACTGAAGCTGAAAGAGGTTTCTAGAATGTGCTGGCGAAGGCAATGTTTACATGGAAAAGAGGGAAAGCCTGAGCTTTCTAGATGTGGGAGCATGGACTGACAAGTTGTTAAGCGATATTAAGCATGAAGCTGCCATCCTTCTCTAACCCCCTCCCCTCTATTTTGGATTCCACTTAGCTGCTATCAAGTTGGTAATTTATTATCATCTTTGAAGGTGATATTCAAACCATCTATGGTTATAAATAAGTAGTAGCAGATGGTTGTGACGGTGCAAGAGCCATACTATTTGATGTATTTGAGTGTTAATTGTAAATCTTTTTGGTGGCTTTATTGGGATGTGTCTAGTCTTTTAAGTTTCCAATTTTTTTTTTGTTTTACGGTTCTGTTGATTGTTAGTGAAGATTTTGCAAGCCTGAGAAATTGTTTCTTCTGGATGGAGAAATTGTCTAAACTCTAAATTTCAAGTCCTCAACCCCAAACCTAAAATCTTGAACCCCAATCCCAAACCTAAATCCTAAACTATAAACACAAATCCTAACTTTAAACCCTACTCTTAAACATTAACCTAACCCTTAAACCCTAATTTAAACGCTTCCGGATCTCCTGTAGTCCTAAGTCTCCGTTGTCCCTTGCAGTCCAATAAATCTGGACCGTTCGTGTGATCGTGTGGATCATGGCTTGCCATGTGTCCAACATTTTTTTTTAAATTTTCAGGACTCAAAACAGTGGGTTTTGAGTGTCAATGCAAAAAAAAAATGGAGCAGGCTTGAAGCACCATTCTAGACCCCATCTTCTCTGGAGGTGAGATGATGAAGGTGTAGCCGGTGGCAGAGTGGCGGCATGGTGGTGCAGTGGGTCTTCTTTCACACCACACACTGAAAGACGAAGAGGGTTAGATATTCTAGGCATAATTTTTAGCTAAGAGGGTCTTCTTTAACTGAAACCATAATTTTTTAGTTGCTTGTATTCTGGGCAATATGCATTGTTTTCCTTTTCTTCTTTGTTAGCATAGCATCTTGGGTGAAGAGGGTGAACCTTCTCAAAATATTAAGAATTCTTTGCTGCTATGATTTATTTTTATGATATGAGTGCTTCGGTTTCTGCTTATGTTGTCAAATTGGCATGTTTGATTATCCAATTCATCCAATGATATGATTTGTATTTACAAGTTTCCTTAAGTGACTTGCTGCTATGATTTGCATGCTTTCATGTTAGATGATTCTAATAATATGTAGAAGTTATTGTGGTTCAAATGCTACATACCCACCATAACCATGATTTGGTGCAAAAATCTACATTTTGTCTTTATTCTTTCTTAAATTTTCTATGTTGATATTTACCATTTTGACTTTACTCTTAAATTTTCTTAATGAGAGGTCGAACCTTGAATCTCTCATCTCGGATAAGCTTCAAGTGGTAAATCTCTCTCTCTAATTTTCTTGAATTTTTTATGTTGATATTACACATGATTGGATATGCGAGGGTTGAAGGTTATGAAGATGCAATTAAATACATCATAAATATATTAAATATACCTATTTAATACAAAAGTAAAGACAAAAAACAGAAGTTGGAAGAAAAAGATGATGTTCAAATACAAAATCAAGGTCCCACACAAGCAAAACGAAAGAAGAAAAACAAGAACGGAAGATGTTCAAATACAAAATTAAGCAAGGTATGACATATCTTTTAGATAATGCAGCAACAAAGCAGGATGAAAACGTAGCACCAGAGATGGAAGAAAATGCAGAACACACTGGACCAAATCGAGCTGAATGCTTGCTTGAAAAAATCTGCACTATTCCATTTACAACAGTGAATGTAAGCTTTGCGGAAGGAAAAACTTGCTCCATATATATATCTGCATTTTGACACACTCAAAAACGTATTGTTTTGCGTCCTTAAAATAAATGTTGGACATAGTGACAATATGTGATCCACACCACATGGACAGTTCAAATTTTTTGAATCGTAGAGACTTAGGACTCACAAATTTTAAATTTTAAATTCTAAATTTTAAACTTTAAATTTTAAATCTTAAATTTAAACTTTAACCTTAAATGTTATACTTGAACCTTAACCTATCTCTAAATCCAAACCTATACCTCTCAATCCTCTTTAAGGATTAAGCCTTCTGAAGTCTTCTTCAATAGTAGAGTATTTGGTTGCAAATCTAATCAATCCGGATGTAAATCTTCACAATCTAAAACTCTTATCCATAAAAGAGAAGTCAGTTTTGGGAAGAGGAAATTTCTTCTAAAGAAGATATCCTTTCAAGAAGAAAGAAGAAACTCCTAGAAGTCAGGAGAGGAAACAAAAACAACATCCAAAATAAAAGCAAAGAAAGGGTCGGAGAGAGGGGGATGGTGGGGTTGTTGCCAAGTTGCGACAGCAAACCCTTAATTATTTTCTGAAGCTTGGTTGACGACGGAAGAAGTAGAACACTAGCAGAGCGTAATAGCTGAAGCTTCCTTTTGGAACTTATTACACCCTCGCACCTATGACCTCTAAACCCTAACCTCCTGAACAAACGTATTATATCTAAAATTTGGAAATTGATCAAATTTGACATAACCTAATCCACTAAATAAAGAATCATTACTCCACGAGGAATACTACCTTTAGGCCATTTTCCTTACCCCAAATTTCAATCGAGTCCAATATTGTAATATTATGAATTGCCATCGAAGAATGCGTGCATGGCAACATGCAAGAGAGATAATGCTTTCCCAAAATGGTGAGCTGGAGAACTTAATGCTGAATCAGGGTTAGAATCTATTGGCTAAGACATGCTTATGGCTTATTTTGGTAATGAAATAAATCCATGCAACATTAGAGTATAACAAGTCTATGGATTTAAAAAGTTGGACATTTTGCTTCATGAAGACATTAGAAAAAGAAATAAATACCATTGGCTTAAGGAAAGAGTAGACTTCGATGAAATTGTGCTTCAGCTCAATATTTAAAAATTTCATCACACGAAATCTTGAGCTAAGATTTTATATAAAGATTATGATGCATTTGACTTTTCAAAAGAAAAAGTGTTCATGCCAGTGAATTTCAAGTGTTCATATCTATGAAAGTTGTTAGGTAAATAGTTGAAAGAAGTCAAAATAAACTAAATGCTCTAAGAGAATTGAAAGGAGTTTAGGACCTGAAATCCTATTTCCACAATGCAATTGAATATGAAGTTTGTTACACTAGATATACTTCCTTCCTCTGACTGACTTTAAACATGCTTAAAAGCACGTAAAAGAGGTTTCACTAGCACTATCAAAATGTACTATGACTTGTTCAGCGTTCAGCCTATTAAATGAGCGGGCTTGGGGAAGAAAAAGTGCATTGTCCCGTGGGCCAATTGCCAAAACTTGAATTTTTTAAAAATAAAAAATTAAAAAATTAATATAAATTAGTTTCAAATAAATATAAATATATAATTTTGAATGATTTTGTGTTCCATAACTATTTTTTAAAATGTGAATAAAAAATTAAAATAAAAAATTAATTAATGAAAAATTTTAATAAAAAACTAATTTAAAATGAAAATAATATTAATTTTTAGAATAAATACATTAATTTAGACATTATTTTCATCATAAAAAATTTAATTGGTTTTTAATTTGTTAAATAAATTGAAAATATAAAAATAGCATTATTGCTTTTATGTTTATGATAATATTTTTGTCATAATAAATTTAATAAATGGGCTAAGTTTATTAAACGGGCTAGCCCAACTAATTGATTGTTGGCTCAGTACAATGTGGGTCGATCTGAATCTGACTTGTGTTTACACTACTAGGTTTCACCATTAGGTGTAAGATAATCATTGGTTTAGATAGTTATAAAAGTAAGCTTCTAATTCATACTTCATTATTGTATATGATTTTTTAAACTATGCTACTTGATTTGGGGGACTATAGAGAGCATGGATAGAATTTTGTATTAGATAAACAAAAGTTACATTTTTCTCTCTATTCTGGATACAATCTATATTCTATGCATGTATAAGACTTATTTTTTATGATTTAGAAAACATAAAAGGACAATTTTTTTTAATAATACAAACTTATAAGGAATACTTTGTATAATAAACATTTTAACATACCACATTAGTAATTAATGTTACACATCAACTAATAAATCTAGCTTGGGCAAATTTAGGGTGGATGCAAGCAAGACAATGGCCAGAGGGGGTAAGTCCTATGAAGAGAATAGATTAAGAATGCAGAAGGGGGAATGACTCCCTAAATGCATCTCTAATGCTAAAGTCAAAGAGTAGGAGAGTGTAAGAGCATAGTGAGTTTTCAGAATGCTAGAGTTTGTGTACTATGTACTAAGTGGTATTGTAGTATTTATAGATGAAGTTAAAACATTATGGGCACGTGGCGTTCAATGGGCACTTTCCATTAAGCGACTTATAGCTGAGATCAAGGCTCTATTTTGGCGATTGGGCATATGAGGGGTAATCACCAACGGTGGCCAAATTTAGTATTATCACAAGTCTCCTAAGTCTATAGGCGCTCCTTAAGATCCTAAGTGCCTAGTTTGCCACGAGGGCAAAATGACATTTGGAGAATTTTTGTTGTTGAAGGGGACGAACCCCTTTTTAAGTTTAGTACAGGGTCCGCTGTAAGGGTAGAGTGATGCTTATGGGATGAACGTCCTTTTTTATCAAGGTGGGCAAGCGACTTGAATTGGTTTATTTTTAGGCGACCTACTATCTTGGTTTTGAAAGGAAAGTTTTTCCTTGTTGTCCATCAAGTCACCAAGTTCTAGAAGCCTCATTAACGGTGTTGTCTTGCGTCTTTTCGCGTCCTTATGTGGCCTGGTTGTGTTAGAGGTAAGTGTTAGTTAACCTTGACAATTTTATGAAAAAATTTTGGTATTTGTTCATTCTCATAGGGATATTTTTGTCTTTTTAGCCAGCCATCATTTTGTTTCACGCTTGGTGAGAGATTTAATAAAGGGGTTTTCTTGCTTTCTTCTTCACTTTTAGATTTGTGAAAATTTTGAGGGGGAGATTCTCGTGCCTTTTCGGAGCTTCATGTCCCCTAATTTTTCACATTCGTTCATCTCTCTGTAAGTGCTCAATCTTTCTAAGTGGGATTTTGCTGTTTTACTTAAGTTATGATGATTGATTTTTGCTTTCTAGGTTTTTGTAGATATACTTCTTCTCCTCTATTTAAGTTTCAACAAAATCTAATTATTTTACCCATATCGTCTTTAGGTACGATCCTTTCCTATGTGAGAAATGGCTTCTCGATCAAAATTTATTAAGATTATGGAGTTGGAAGATAGGGTCATTCGATCTGGAGAGGTTGAGGGGTTCCTATCATTCGTGGTGAGCAGGATGAGGCTGAGTCCCTAGTGTCTAAGCCTGGGTCTTCACATTAGGGGGAGGAAGATTGGGATACCTTTTGATATAGCATATGTTCTTGATGCAGAAGCAATTAAAGAGACGCAAGCAGTAGACCTATTGAGGGTTTGTCTCCGTTCCTATATGAGTGGTACAGCGAAGGAGGATTTGCCTTTTCTCAATAGCGATGGGAACGTGCTGCATGTTCTCATTTTGAATCAGGAAGTGGTAAAAGGAAATCCTGACGATGTGAAGAGGTACCTTTCCTCTATGATTGAGAGGGTTCAATTACAAGAGATATGAGATGAATATTTTTCCTATCTGAGGTGGAATGATTTTGAGGTGGCTGAAAGGAACCAACCAGCACTATATGGGCAGACCCAGGGTTTGTCATGCACGTTTTTCCTCTAAGTATAAGGGTAGTCCAAATAGGCTTTTATTAGTGCCATCAAAGAGTTGTCGATTTAAACAGGTAGTATCTCTTTGAAGATGCTCAGTTTTGAGATGGTTGCTTTGATTATCGACCGATAGTCAAGGTGACCTGTTAAGTGTACTAATTTCGAAAGGGCGTCTACTCTTGTGTTCATTGTTCAGAGGATTCTTTCGAATTGGACCTATTCAAACTTTTAGATGAGCCCTTGGACAATTTCGTAATATTGTTTGATTGTTTCATCTTTTATTTCATAGTCTCTATTAAGCCGGTTAACCACTAGTTGTGGACCTTTTCACGGGTTGTCCCTAGGTCTTTAACAAGCTTTAGGCCAACTATTAAAGCTTTGTACTCTGCCTGATTATTTGATGCTTTAAATGCAAGGCAGATCGCCTATTCGATTTTTTTTCCTTCTAGACTTCCCATTATGATCCCAATGCCATAGGACTTTCTGCTGGAGGAGTTATCCACATGGAAAATCCATGAGGATTGTTTAGAGGTGGTTGTTTCTGGCACGCCTTTAGAGGAAGTCATTTCTTAGACAAAGTTCGCAAGCACTTGTGCCTTTATAGTTCTTTGTTGTATGTATATGATGTCAAACTCGAATAGTTTGATCACCTAGTTGGTCACTCGACCAGCTAGGTCTAGCTTCTATAAAATTTAGCGAAGAGGTTGGTCAATATGCACTATGATAGGGTGTTATTAGAAGTACGAGTACAACCTTCATGCGAAGTGTACAGGGGCAAGTGTTAACTTTTTGATCATTTAATATTTAAGTTAGGCTCCTTGAAGGTACAACATGGCTTGTATAATAGATGGGGTTCTGTTCTAACCCTTCTTCCTTGATAAGGGAAAAGATGATTTCATGATCTGATGTAGCTAGAAAAATTATGAGGTTCCCTCAATCGTGCTTTTGAGAGGATTAGGAGGCTCGTTAAATGTGACTTCAGATCTTGGTATGATCGCTCACACTCGTCTGTCCATTGAGAAGCTGGAATTGTTTTGAGTATATTATAAAATGGAAGGCATTGATCAGCCGATCTTGACAAGATAGGAATAAAAAATTCATAAGTGAAATAAAGGAGTCAAAAAATTAACTGAATAGTACTTTTATTTCATTTATGAGGGCGAGTAGAATGCCATTGTACAAATTTTAGAGCTAAGCGCGAGCCAGAAGATAGATATTACAATATGATAAAGGGCGTGTGCCGGTACCTTCACAAGAAATGATTAAGGGTGACGAGATGGCCGTTAAGGTATTGGAAGTCCTTGATCGTCTTGGGCAACTCCATCTCCAAGATAGCTTTACACTTCATTAGACTTACTTTGATACCCCTTTGGGTGATCATAACTCAAGGAACTTCTCTGCTGATACGACGAAGGTACACTTTGTAGGGTTGAGCTTTATCTAGTGGGATTTGGTCTCTGAAGACTATGTCCATCATCCTTTAATAGGAGGTTCTCCAATGTTCTTTAGGCCACAAAGCATGACCTTGTAGTAGTATACCCATTTTTTTTGTAATGAGGGTTGTTGTTTTGGCATCTTTGAGGTTCATCCGAATTTAGTTGTATCCAAAAAAAGCGTGGAGGAAATTTAGCAGGCGATGTCCTACCATGTTGTCTACTAGTTTGTTAATTCAAGGGAGTGGGTAGACGTCTTTGGGACATGCCTTGTTCAAGTTTGTGAAGTCTACAAACATTTCCCACTTCTCGTTGCGCTTCTTGACCATAATTACATTGGATAGCCAAGTGTGATACTTTGCCTTGAGAATGAATTTGGCCTTTAGCAATTTGTCTACTTCTTTGTCAATTTCTTTTGGGTGTTCATCACCAAATCTTTGCTTCTTTTGCATGAATACCAAGTGATCATTAGTGTTTAGGGAGTGATAGATGAGAACAAGGTCTAGGCCCGACATATTTGCAGTTGACTAGGAAAAAATGTCTTTGTAGTCTATTAGTAACTTAGTTGACTATTATTTAGTCGAGGCATCGAGCAAGGTTCAAATCCTGACTTCTCTATCATCATCTTTTTCTTAGATATACAGACCTATATTAGGTCTTCTTTAGGTTAGGGGCAAGCAGATATCTCGTATCGAAGGTCTTAATCTCGATCATGTTAGCTCTTTTGGTAAGAGGAGCTATTTCCTTAACCATAGGGCAGAGTGTTCTAAACACCTTGGTTAAACTTGCAACATAACATGATCTAATTGTCTTTTGGTTTGTTAAGACCTCTCCCACTCTAGCTTTAGTGGGGAATTTCATGAGAAGGTAGGTCGTTAATACAATCGCCTAAATTTTGTTAAGGCTCGGTCGTCGAGGATTTCATTATATGTTGATGGGGCAATTATCACAATAAAATTGACATCAATGTCTGTAGTTCTGGTATAGCTACCCAATGTGACTTTTACACATATTGTGCTATTGTTTAGAATTGGGTTTTGGAGAATCTTATGAGAGTTCCCAAGAAAGGTTAAAGGTTTTCCATTTTCAACCCCAACTTCTTGAAAATGGGGAAGTAAAGGATGTTAATGGATGAGCTTTGATTGATCAGGATTCTTTTTACTTTGTACTTGGATATGATGACCGTGATTACCATCGGGTCATCGCGGTCGAGGCCTATATCTCCAAAATTAGAGAAGTTAAAGGTAATTGGTTTCGTGACTTGTGAGAAGTCAATCCTAACCCTTTTGGAGATCATTACGGACCCTCACTTCCCTAGGGTATTCATTGTGGTTTGCCCAGTCAATTTGTAGATCATCTTGATGGGCATCGTTAGTTAGTTTATCTAGTAAGATGAGGTCTTCGATAGCATCCTTAATATAGAGCACACTAATAGAGCCCGCCCTACAATGGTACTCACACTAGTAGGATCTATCAGCTCTTTCAACGAGCTATTTGACCTCTTCTTTTTAAAGGATTTTACAATAAGTAAAGTAAATAAGACTTATGAAGACCTGATCAATTTTACACAGGGGAAGAATGAGACTATTCAGAGCTACCTATCCTAATTCAACAAGGTCACCATGTAGATCTGAAACTTACTGGACCCAATAGGTACAGACTCATTTTTCCCATCTGTTACTAAAGGACCACTAGAAACCTTGGGCAAAATCCTCGAATTGGAAAATAGATACATCATCCAAGAACAAGTATATCTCGTCAAGCGCAATAACATCATTGATTGAGAGGATTGTCCCAAGGAAAAGAAGGAAGAAAAACAAGGCTTTATACCCAATAAGGATAGAACTCTAAGGAAATAGCTACCATCATAGGGCTGCTTCTCTTGATATACACCCTTTAGCAAGACACCCTCGTTCATCCTGGATGAGGTTTACAATACGGATGTCATCAAGTTCTCTCCTATGAAGACAAAGAGGTGAACCAATAAGAATGTGGACCAAAGCAAGTACATTAGGTTTCATTGATATTACAGCCACCTTATTGATGGCACTATTGAGTCACTATAGTGGTGATAGCTTGATGATATATAAAGATACCCTAGTAATGAGACTCCATGGCACTATTGAATCACTCTAGTGGTAATAGCTTGATGACATATAAAGATACCCTAGTAGTGAGACTCCACGGTACTATTGAGTCACTCTAGTGGTGATAGCTTGACGATAAATAAAGATACCCTAGTAATGAGACTCCATAGCACTATTGAGTCACTTTAGTGGTAATAGCTTGATTACATTAAAAGATACCCTAGTAGTGAGACTCCACAGCACTATTGAGTCACTCTAGTGATAATAGCTTGATTACATTAAAAGATACCCTAGTGGTGAGACTCCATGACACTATATTGAGTCACCCTAGTGGTCCAGCAAGAATGATCCTAAAAGGATGGCTTTAAGCCGAGCATGATATCATGATTTTTTATAATGCATGAATGTGTTATAAATGTGAGTTGTTAATGTATGTGAAATGTTGAAATCTTACCATATATTCCATTAATGATACCACCTATTGCATATCTTATATTCATATATGCATACACACATATTTCACATATAGCATACGTATAGAACTATATAAAAGGAATTTTAAACTGAATAAAATGTATATAGCTGATAAGGTTAGGCGTCTATCATGTTCAGTATGGACATAACGAAATTGTAAGTGTATAGGTGGTATTAGGTTTTTTTTTTTCATCATAGGGCTTAATCTTTATAAGCATCTTAAACCTTATGAGAATGTACATGTCCATAATAGATTATATGAAGGGATGGTATCCCTTTCGTGGTATGTCCTCCAAGCTTACTTTAAGAAGTTAAGCATAGGAGTGCTCTTGAGAAGGTGAGATGGTTGTTATGGTCGTGCATAGTATGGATGTGGATACCATCCATAATATGGAACATACGGGTTGTAGGGTTATAGATACCCTAGATATTAGGGTAACGCTAAGGTATCTAGTATTAAGAGCTTATACTGATAGGGGCATACCTATAGCAGTGGGTGCATGGGCATAGTGGTGGCAGAGGTCATTTCAGTGACCTATACCATTAATGGCTATAACATTAGGCGGATTAGAACGCATAAAGGAGGCACATTAGGTATAGGGTGAACAACCTCGCATGTGTCAATCATCGGAGCTATCGTTGTGTGTAAATTAGGTAGGGCAAATGGTGGCTAAGCCAAGATTAGCCGCTGGTGTTGGAATAGTTGGTTGGCCAGTGGGATGCCATAGGCTAATAGGTCCAAGAACTGGTATCCTTCATAGTAGCAATTGGTTAATTTTAGCCTTAAGAGCCAAGATTTCTTCTTGTAAGTCAAGAATGGATTGTTAGAGTTAGGCGTTACTAATGGAGGCATTATCTTCCTTTAGAGGGAGTTGAAGGTGGTTAAGCTAGTCATCTCTCATATTGTTATGGAAGTTCTAGCAACATATGCACTGTGGGCTGGAGATAATGGTTTCATCGATTGCTGCCTTTGTTTTGTGATGGCAAGTATTACACATGGTGCAAATTGTAGCTAGGGTTATTGGTAGGGAGCCAGTGAGGGAAACAGCAAAGACATTGGTTATGGCCATAATGAAAAAGAGTAGTTCTTGAGAGATCAAGAAAGACAAGAAAAGTTTTAAATGTAGCGATGGTGAAGGAAAGACTATGGTGGGTGCCAAATCTGAGCTAGGCAGATACAAGGTAGGTGTGAGCAAGACGGTAGCTAGAGAAGGTAAGTCCTGTACAGAGAATAGATCAAGAATGCATAGAGGGAGGACTTTTCAAATGCACTTCCCACACCTAAGTTAGAGAGGGTAGGATAGTGTAATAGCATTGTGAACTATGAGAGTGGCAGAATATGCGTACTCGGTACCAAGGGATAAGGTAATATTTATAATTTAGACCAACATGTCATGGACACATGGCACTCAGTGGACACTTGCTATTGGGCGACCCTTAATCAAGAGCAAGGCTCTATCTGGGTGAATGGGCACATGAGGGGTAATCCTTAATGGTGTCCAAATTTGATATTATCACAAGTCCCCTAAGTCTATAGGTGTAATAGCCTATAGAATAAGATCCTAAGTTCTTGGTTCACTGCAAGGGCAAAATGACATTCAAAGGATGAATGCCCTTTTTGTTATTAAAGGGGAGAACCCCTTTTTTGGTTTAATGTAGGTGAATATGTAATATCCTCAATTCTATGATATCAAGTATGTCTTAGAATCCTAGAATCAATATTTTTATGCATGAAAAATAGTCCAAAAATTATTTTATATTAGCTTAAACAAAGGAAAGACTAAACTGAAAGGAAATGATTAGGGACTAAAATGAAAGGAAATTTATTTCACAAAATATCCTGATAGTAAGCACGCAAATTGAGGTGCATTTATGGCACACATTTATGAGATTTGAAAATGGTGTCAATATCATGAATGCTGCAAGAAAAATATTTAGGGGCAAAACGGTCAAAATTTTATTTGAAAATAAGAATAAAATATTTATTTATCAGATAAAATGGCTAATTTTTATCTAAAAAATTATGATTTTTCCTCTAGAATATTTTTCCAAAATTTTTCAAAAAAAAAAAAATTTTGGTTTGGCACTTAAGAGGGGTAAAATGGTCATTTTACCATGAAGGGCAAAATGGTAATTTTGACACCAAGGGTTAAAAGGTAATTTCATCACAAGGACATAAGGGGAATTTTACCTAAAGAAAAACTTTAAAATTTCTAAAATACCCTTACATGTCAAGGTTTTAAGAAGGAAAAAGTGAAGGGTATTTTGGTCATTTTGCCACTAAGGGAAAAATGGTCATATTAGCCAATTTAAATAAGTCACAGTACTTCTTCTTCTCCTCCTTAGCAAAGACGACGTGAAGGCTTTTGGAAGGGAGAAATACCATAGGCTTCATAAGGGAGAAAAGGGAGAAAAAGCAAGGAAACTTCAAGGTTTATCCACCAAAAATTGCAAATCAAGGTAGCTTAGCATTCTTCCATCACTTATTTCATGTTTTAATGGATTTTTCCAAGCTTTTGAGATTTTCATGGCTGAATGAACAATACATGAATAGTGATGTTCTTAAGTTTACATTCTTAAATTCTCAAAATTTCTATGGATTAACGCTTAGAAAGTAGTATGGAGTTGTTTGTGATGGTTAATTTCAATTATGAAAGTGTTTATGTTCATTTCCCAATTTTGTTTCATTTGCCCTAAAACCCCCAAATTCATGAATGTCATGCCAAATTGTTTGTTTTGCCATGATTGTTATGGATAAATGGTGATTGATGGTTTATAGATGATGAAAATGGGATTAAAGAAATGATTATATGAAAAATGATGATTTTTGCACAAAATGCCTCTTTAGGCCATGGCTAGCAAAATGAGATTTTGAAAATTGTTTGAAAATTTTTAAATTAGCTTATTGGTAATTCAAGTTATGGCCAATGGAGGGTAGAATAAGTGTCAATTGGTTGAAAGGCCTAATTTTGCCTAAAAATCTCATCTTGACCAAGAGTATGCAAGTTTTTTATAAAGGAAATGTGTTGAAATTTCTATGTGTGTGTCTTGGTTGAAGCAAGATTAATTGGCAATTATTTTATGCAAAATGATCCCATTAAATTTCATGTAGCCTACTTGACCAATTTTAGGACATAGAAATATTTATGAAAAATTTTGTACAAAAATGTAATGAAATTGGTCAAAGTATACAAAGGAAATAATATGACGTTGCAATTAAATTTTAATGAATATTTTGTGCAATCTTGGCAATTTTAGCAATTTGTGTGCATGCTTAAGTGTGGGGAGACAATGATTATACACACCTTGGGTATGTATAATTAGGTGAGAAAGGAGGAAAATGGAATAATAAGTAGGAAATAGAAAAGGTTCAACTTTGAAACCCTTTAAATGCAATAACATGTGAAAAAGGGAATTTAGTGTAAATGGGAAGGAAAAGTAAATTTATTTTGCTTATTATATGGTAAGAGTGACAAATAGAAATTTTTAAGTATGAAAATCTTAAATTTCTTAAGGATTTCTCTTGACCAAGAATGAACCTTCCTTTTTATCCAAATTCAAGAATGGAATTGTTATTGAGATTTAAAGGTTTTCTTTTTAGAAAGTGAGAATGATAGTATCATCATGAATGAGGAAAGAAAAGGATTGATTTATGACATAGATAAGGAAAAACATAGCATGGTATTGGAAAACATTGAATGGAAGGAAAATATTTGAATGTTCAATAAAGAGAAACATAGAGGAAGTAATTCCAATATATGTTCTAGGATAGATAGGCTTATAACCGAGTGACCAATTGTCGGTATGGGACAGCCGTTGGACATTCCACGGTTGTATCATAAATTTGGATGGTGAAACATCCGCTCGGAATGAAAGAATTTCAAAAACGCTGTGATGATTATGAATTCTAAGTTAGTATAACCTAGATGCCAATTGAACAAGGGAAATTTACTTAGAATTTGGCAAAATTATGGGATTAAGCCTAATCATCCTAGTTGATATATATAGGAAATAGCATACTGGGAAATGATCCATAATGTAGGTTGTGGTGATCTATGGCATCATGAACCGCCCATAAAGCGGGGAGAAGATGATCTGTGTGAATAACAGTGATTCCATGAGCTTAGTTTGACTGAACCCTGGGAGGAATTCCCACTTAGATCTGTCTTTATGACATGATCACTGAATGTGAATGGGTACTCGGATCCACTGAGGGACGCCTAGATGTACCAGTGGCAGAATTGTCACACACTTGATAGAGCGGCTATCTCATTCATGCACGCTGTAGTATGTGGAGTAATTTATACTTCCGATACTCTTGTGTCTCTCTGAATTGAAAATATGGCTTTTAGCCAAATATGAATGTTTATTTTCCTTATAAATAATGCAGTTTTCCATGAAATGGTAAATGTTGTTTCTCCTAAATTATCTATGGCTGAATGGAAATTTAATGAATGTACTTTCCTGATTATGGTACTAAACGGTATACGGTGAACTATGATTGTGACTGAAATTGATACTATTTTTATTTTATAACTGATATATTATTGATATACCTCATAAACTTTATCCTATACATCTGACTGGTTTATTTATAGCATTTCCTAGAAATGATGAAATTTAAGAATAAGAAATGTAAATTGTTTTTCGTACCCATACGGTGGTACATACCATAGCTCAGAAATGAAATATGGAATGCGTAACTACTGAGAAATTATTTTCTCATTATATTCTGGTATGTATCAGATGACTAGGACCATTATGGTACTACAAGACAGAAGGGATTAGCTATCTATCCCAAGAAATGGAATAATATATATTATGCTAGAAATACATATAAGTATATGGATATGTAAAGCATACATATCAGGTTTATGAAAAATGGTTAAAAAGGGTATGAGTGGCAGGTTTGTTGCCTCCTTACCCTATGAAAACAAGAAAACTACATATATCCTGCAATATATGTAACAACGTTGTCACATTGAACTGGTTGTAAATGTATGTAAAGGAAAAAGTAAAAATTTATCCTGAATTTTTATGGACTATGGTGTATGATTATTAGACTTCCGCTGTATTGATAATTGAATGTGATACCTGAGTAAGGATCCGAACCTAATGAAATGTATACTATAATGGATATTTGAAGAACTCAGATAAGAAATAAAGGATAGAAGTGTATATAACACACTAGTTTCTTAAGTGAAGGATTTTTCAATAAATAATATTTTAAATATGGCTATGAAATTGGGGTGTTATAGAATACCCTGAGGGTGATACTATTTTGTAAAGGCTGATTCGCCACACTTATTTTGTTTAAAGTTTTCAAGTGTATATCTGTGAGGTGAGCTAAAAAATTGCAAAAATTGCGTTCGTTTATTTAGTATGTTAAAAAGCATTTTAGGTGAATTTCCTAACATGTAGGAAGCATTGCCTTATTGGCTTGAGTGTTAGCCATTTGGGTTAAGCTCGGGTTTCAGCTCAGAATTTTGCAAATACTTTGCTAATCCCCCAATCCAAGTAGGAGGACCTTGGTAGTGCTTTTCAAGTGATTATTACTTGGATACATTTGTTTGAAAAGGCTGAAAAGCTTATTAGGGATGCTAAAGAATCGATAGGCAACATATGCCTAAATTAAATATTTTTAATATGCAAGTAAAGGATATGATCATGTCTTTAAGAGGTGTATCGTGTCTCGATAGAGCCTGCCTAATATTCACTCTTCTATCTTTTGAAGTGGATCAATGGCCCAAATGAGCAGGATGGTTATAAGGGTTGGGATGATCCCAAGGGTTGTGTCGCCCTTAATGGTGCTGAAAGGCTTTTGAAAGGCAAGAAACGCCTTTTAATCATTTAGTAGGACCAAGATGCCTGGAAAACTTTAAGTTGCAAAGTTTTTTGAGGTCAAGGATTATCTTTAGATTCTTTGACGAAGCCCATCAGATCGCTCTTTGATCTTTGGGTGGAGGCTTAAGGGCCAATGATGGAAGTTGACAAGCTTCCCTTAAGGGTGAGGATCATTATCTGAACCTTTTTGTAAGGTTGAAAGGCCAGCTAAATTTGAAAAGCTTTTTGTAAAGATAAGGATCACTATCTGATCCTTTTCGTGGATTAGATTACTCTTAAATTTTTAGGCAAAGGCCGAAGGGGCCAATAGAAGTGGAAAAGCTCTCTATAAGTTATGAGCATAACCTTTTAATCCTTTAACAGAGGCTATTGGACCATTGTTAGATCCCTAGGTGAAGGCCGAGAGGCCGATGGTGGAAAGTGAAAAGCTATCTAGATGAGGGATCGCCAAAATCATTTTAGCAAAGTCTAGATTGCCTATGAGGTTAGTTCACTTAAGGCAGGTCACTTGATGAGGTTTTTTCGCTCTAGGTAGTTAGATTAACCACTAACATAAGTTTGTTAGCAAAGTTGAAAAGCTTGAGACCAAAGGGTCGGCCAAAGCTGAAAAGTTATTTGAGGATTGCTCTTTAATCATTAGGCGGAGGTCGAAAGGCTAATGGAAGATGAAAAGCTATTTGAGGATTGCCTTTGGATCCTTTTGGTAGATGTCATCAAATTACTTTTCGATCCTTAAGTAGAGGCCAAAAGGCTGATGGAAGTTGAAAAGTTATTTGAGGATTACCTTTGGATACTTTTGGTAGATGTCATCAAATTACTCTTCGATCCTTAAGTAGGGGCCAAAAGGCCGATGGAAGCTGAAAACTATTTGAGGATAGCCTTTGGATCCTTTTGGTAGATATTGTCGGATAGCTCTTCAATCTTAGGCAGAGGCTGAAAGGCTAATGGAAGTTGAAAAGCTATTTAAGGATCGCCTTTGGATCCTTTTGGTAGATGTCATAGGATTACTCTTCAATCCTTAGGCGGATGCCAAAAGGCCAATGGAAGCTGAAAAGCTATTTGACAATCTCCTTTGGATCCTTTTGGTAGATGTCTTTGAATCACTCTTTGATCTTAGGTGAAGGCCAAAAGGCTGATGAAATTTGAAAAGCTATTTAAGGATCGCATTTGGATCCTTTTGGTAGATATCATCAAATTACTCTTCGATCCTTTAGCGGAAGCCAAAAGGCCAATAGAAGTTGGAAAGCTATTTGAGAATCACCTTTAGATACTTTTGGTAAATTCCATCAGATCACTCTTCGATCCTTAAATGGAGGCTAAAAGGTCAATAGAATCTAAAAAGCTATTTGAGAATCTCCTATTTGAGAATAGGCGAAGGCCAGATGGAAGCTGAAAAGTTATTTGAGGATTACCTCTAGATCTTTTTGGTAAATGCCAGCAGATCATTTTTCAATCCTTACCCGGAGGCTGATGGAAGTTGAAAAGCTATTTGTGGATTGCCTTTTGATCCTTTTGGTAGATATAGTTAGATCAATATTTTACCATTAGGTAGAGGCTAAAAGGCTAATAGAAGTTGAAAAGCTATTTGAGGATTGCCTCTAAATCCTTTTGGTAGATGTTGTCAGATCGCTCTTCAATCCTTAAGCGGAAGCCAAAGGGCCAATGGAAGCTGAAAAACTATTTGAGAATTGCCTCTAGATCTTTTTAGTAGATGCCATCAGATTGCTCTTCGATCCTTAAGTGCTATCCAAAAAGCTAATTGGAAGCTAAAAAGCTCTCAAGTTTAAGGATCACCTTTTGATCTTTTAACGGAGGCTATTTGACCATTGTTCAATCCTTAGGTAAAGGTTGAAAGGCTGATGGAAGTTGAAAAGCTTAGATTAAGTATCTCCTCTTAATCTTAGAGGCTGAAAGGCAGGTGTTGGAAGCTAAAAAGCTCTCTATGAGGCCGTTGGATCTATCTTAGATTCTTTGTTGAATGCCCAAAGGTAGATGTAGGAGGCTAAAAAGCTCTCCCTGAGGCCGCTAGATCTCTAAGATCCTTGGGCAAAGCCAAAAGGTAGATGTGGGAGGCTAAAAGCTCTCCAAGAGGCCTTAGATCTTTCTTAGATCCTTAGGCGAACACCAAAAGGCGAATGTGGGAAGCTGAAAAGCTCACAATGAGTTTCAAGCATCATCTTCTAATCTTTCAGGCGAAGGATTCTAAAGAGTGACCCTAATAATGGAGAGTGCTAAAGAGGACCGTGATAGTAGAGAGTGACCAATGATGATCGATAAGGCTTTGTTAATTTCCTTGTTCAAGTGGTCATAAGAGCTTTTTTCCTTCCTCAATTTTTTAAAAAAAATTGAGCTGTTGGAAAATTTTAAGATTATAAGGCATATATGTATACTAATATAAATTAGTCAAGTCTATGATAAAAATATGGAATATCAAGTATTAATTAATTTTAATGTCTAGTGATATATAGTACAAATATGTACTGATCTAAAATTTAGAAGCTACTATCATTGCTTGACGTAATACGTACGAGAATTTTGAAAGTATCACATATTGCTCAAAGTAAATGTATTTGTATCGACGTAAAATGTACGAGAATTTGAGAGCATCACATATTGGTCAAAGTAAATGTACTTGTATTGAAAGGTAAACATGTTACCAGATATGTGCGAGAGGGAGGCCGTGTGATAATGGCAAGCCATAAGGTGAACATATGGTAATGGCGCGTCATAGGATGAATGTGGTAATGGTAAGCTATAAGGCAAAAATTCGCTAATAGAGAACCATAAAGTGAACATAAATTGAGGAAATGGCGAGCCATAGGGCAAATATGCGGCAATGGCAAGCCATAGAGTGAACTAGAATAATGCCTAAGAAAGGGAAAGAAAGATTGATCATAGAAGATCAATATAGTTTCTCTTTTCAAGAAACAATCAAATAATGAGAATAATGTTTCTGTAGAGAATGAAAGGTTGATCGTAAAAAATCAATATAATTTCTTCTTTTAAGAAACCATCAAGGAAAGAAAATAATGCTTCTCTAAAGGAATGAGGGATTGATCCTAAAAAATTAATATAGCTTCTTTCAAGAAACCATCAAAGAAAAAGAATAATGCTCTCGAAAGGGAGAGAGTGATTTATCTTAAAAGATCAATATGGCTTTTTTCAAGAAACCATCGAAGTAACATAATGATGTTCTCATAAGGGGGAGAAGTATTGATCCTAAAATATCAATGACTCCTTCTTTCAAGAAATCATCAAATGAATAGGATGATGCTCTTGAAAGGGAGAGAATGGTTGATCCTAAAAGATCAATATGGTTTCTTCTTTCAAGAAACCATCAAAGAAAAAGAATAATTCTCTCAAAAGGGAGAGAGTGTTTAGTCCTAAACGATAATATGGCTTCTTTCAAGAAACCATTAATGAAAGAAAATAATGCTCCTATAAAGGAATGAAGGATTGATCATGAAAGATTAATATGGTTTCTTCTTCCAAGAAACCATAAAGGAAAAAGAATAATACTCTCAAAAGAGAGAGAATGATTGTTCATGAAAGATCATTATGGTTTCCTTTTTCAAGAAAAAGTTAGAAAGGAAAGAAGAATTGATCATAGAAGAACCATATAGTTTCTTTTTTTAAAGAAAAGTAATAGTAAATTGATCCAAGAAAGATAATAATACCTGAGATGGGGAAAGAAAGATTGATCATAAAAGATTAATATGGTGCGGTAGTCAGAGTAAGACCACGGTGGACACTAATGATAAATATGACCTGGGAAGATTCAGGATAGCTGTGAGCAAGAAGATAGTAGGAGGCAAGTCCTGCACAGAGAACAGATTAAGAATGAGCAAGGGGAGGACTGTAATAATGTAGTATAAGAGTGGCAGAATATGCGTATCTAGTGCCAAGGGGTAAGATAATAATTAAAGGGGAGACTAACACATTATAGACACATGGCGTTGAGTGGGCACTTGCCATTGGGCGACCCCTAGCCGAGAACAATATTCTATCTAGGAGATTGGGGACATGAGGGGCAATCCTCAATGTTGACTAACCTTAGTATTATCATTTTCTATAATGGAATAATGGAGACTAAATAATAAGCTATAATTAAAGATGTAAGAGATTATAAGTAGTTATGTGTTTGGGACTATACAAATGAGAGTCAATTATAGATTATGTGTTTAGTGGGAGTGGGTTGTAGAGAAGTTAACACTAAGAGTCTAACTTCTCAAAAGGTTAGAGAATAATCAGTGGTGCTAATTCATCTAAGAGAAGAAACTTTGAGCTCAATATGATGATACTATATTTACTATGTATTAAAATCTTACTTAACTTCCTTGAAGTAATTATGCATAGTCACGAAATAATTTCACTTTAATTCTACTAAGTTACCCCTTATGAACAGAACTAAAGGAGTATGGAAGAAGAAAAAGAAATATGAATAATACTTGATAATATTATTATGCTATATGACTTCATATATATACAAACTTCTGACTAATCTATCTGTAACTACCAAGGTCATAAAAGTAAAATGTTGCTAACTAACTCTAACAACTAAAACAAACAAAACTGTTCTACAAAACTATTTTACTTCCACTACATCACTATTGCACTACTGCTGCCTTTACACTACTGCTGTACAATTCAGATTTCAACTACTGTTTCTTTCTATCATCTCTTGTTTGATTCTTTACATTGCCTACAGAAAATTCTAGCTGAATTTGTCATAGGCCTTTCAATATCAATTTTTGCCATAAAACAATGAGTTTTGGTTCTTTTGGCTTTTAAACTGACTATAATAGTAAATTGCATAATTATATCAATAGGATTATATAGTAGCGTTCTATTAATTATAGGGTGGGCTATGTTGAACAATTTTTTTGAACCAATTAAAACATTTGTTTTTCAAAATTTAATATCTATAATTATAATAAGAAAAAGAAACAAATTAACAACTAATAAACTAGAAATTTTTAAAATCATACTTGAATTAAATAATTTATTAGATAAAATAGATAATAATATGATTTTAAAAAGAGTTTAACGATTTAATGTTTTTATTAACGACTAATCTTAACAATACGTATATTATTTTATATATTTTTTAAAATTATTAGTATGTGATGAATCTATATATAATTTATGTAAACACTACTCTTTCATAAAATATTATGACAGCACTTTTCAGTCACCCCCTTTAATAGATGTCCAACTTGAATTTTTAGAATATTACTCTTTTCATAATAATTTGTAAAATTAATATAATTTAAAGTTATATATCCTCAAAAAATTGGAAAGCTAATAAGCAACTTAAAGTATGAAAGTTGGCTTACTTTGAAGCCCTTCTAAACTATAAATTTTCTTGTCTCCTTAAATAGGGAAAATTCTAAATTGTAATATAGGAAAGAAATAAAGATTTTAATGAAATCTTTGGGTTTTACATTATCCTCTATCAAACACATCATAAGTAAAACAAAATACAAGAAGTTTGAACATGATAGTTAACTTAGTTATTAAAATATTAATTTTTAATTAATTTATTCCTTCAATTAATAAAATTGATAAAAAAGTTAATCAGTATGCTAACGTAACAATAATAACTACTGACTTTGGCAGTTAAATATTATATAGTATCCTATTCAATAAAAAAATAAAATATATATTAAATTTACAAATTATACACATAAAAAATATAAATTGTTGCGTTTTAATAATATACAATTTATAAATATGATGTGTCTTTTTATTATTGAATAAGATTTAATTTATTATCTAATAACAAAGTCATTATTCATTAATGTCATATCAACATGTCAATTAACTTTACATTCATCATATTAACTAAATGATCAAATTGATTGTGAATTGATATTTTTGAAATTAAATTAAGATATTTTATAGATCAAATTAAAAAAATATACATCTTTTAAAAACAAAATCATTAATTTACACACAATTTTATTTTGTGAGAAGGTTGTTTGGCCAAACTTACTAAAATATACTTATTTTGGAATTACTTAGTTTTAAATAAAGTTTTAGGAAAGTTTTATGAGAGAAATCAATTTGTGTGGCCAATTCAATTGAACAACACTTTTATTAATATTTCTGTGTTTAGTCAATTTGTATTGGAAAAAAGTTTTTGCCTATTAAATCACCAAAAAGAGTATATATAGATTTACTTTACTATAAATACTATATAAATACATAAATGGTTGTAAATATTTATCATTCTTAATTTTTTTAAGTTTTTATTTTTATTAATTATAATATAAACAATAAAATTACAATAAATATTTTTAAAATATAATTTTATATATAAATTTTTCATATTTTGGTTTATTTGTAGAGATGATCATTAATAGGGTACTATAGTTCTCATATTCAAATTCGAGTGAGTATCAAAATAAGTTCTCTTGAATCCTTGAATCCTTGAACCCAAATCTATTTACTTGAAAAAATTTAAAATAATTAATTTTTTTTTTCAAATTATGTCTCATATGCATATAAATTCATAAAATAGGCATACAAATTACATCAATTATTTTATGTAAATTCTAAATATAAAATTAATATAAAATTTTAACAAATTTATTCTTAAAAAATTATCAAATATAATAATTTATAAATTAATATTAAAGTTAAATTATCTTATTGATGAAATTGAAACAAATAACATAATTTACATATATATTTATTTTATTAGAATAAATTAAATATATATTTATAATATAAAAATAATATTTAAATAATTTAGATAGAGCGAGTTTGATATAAGTTCAGTACCATCTTCTCAAACTCAACGAATAAATTTTGTAAGTACCCATAAGATATGAGTATTTTGATCATTACTATTTATATGATTCCAAATAATATATACAATTGCTATAAAAAAAAGAAGTATAATTCATACGCAAAGAGTTTGTGCTTGTGAATTATGACGGATTTTAAGAAAAAGAAATTAATGGTATTATGATAAATGAAAAATTTTGGCAATGGTATTTTTATTTTAAAATATTATTTTAGAGTTTTTTTATTTTACTTAAAAGCAGAAGATACAATTTTTAACTTTTACTCTATAGTTAAACATTTACTTTTACTACTACCCAAAACTATTTTTTTAATCAAATACTTCAATTTTTTTAAAAATAAGTACTTCAAAAAATTTAAAGAACATCTCACACAAAGCTTGCACTCAAAGGAGGAATACAATTTTTATATCTTTGCTATCAGATTTTTAATTAAATATTAACATATGTATAATTTATAAAATTTATCTATTTCATGATTGATTTTTTTTTAAAAAATTTACATGTATTTATTTCTATTGAAAATTTTGATGACAAAGATATAAAGAACTATATATAAATCTATTTCTCTAACAAAACCCTTTAGCTCCAAATTAGCAGACTAGAACATGGTTTATCCTCAAAGATGAGGTTAGTAGTCACTTATTAGCAAAACGACGCTGCCTTGGGGGAATGTACCATGTATGACTTGTTTTTAAGAGTGTTTAAAATTGATCTCTCAAACTAAACTAAATTGAACCGATCAAAAACATAATAAAATCGCATATATAAATATGTATATATAATTTATTAAAAAATTACCATCCATTATGAAATACATCATTGAGTAGTTTAATTTTCCAATTGTTTGATCTTATGCTATAATTTTTTTAAAAAAAGTTGACTTCGAAAAATAATGTTAATTTTATGATTTTGGGATTAAAATTGAAAGCATAATATGATTGTTATCTTGTTGTGTTGTTATTTGTTTATAAATTAGTTGAGAACAATTATAATTTTATTTTATTAATGAATAAAATACATTTTATTTTTATTAATTTATATTTATATATTTAAAATATTTTTTATTTTAATATTTAAAATATTTTTTTATTTTAGTTGATAATTTTAAATGTCTAAATTAAAGAAAGAAGTTTAAACCACCCAAACCAAACTATCCAACATCAAATATTTACAATTTGGTTTAATATGATAGTATAAAATCAAATCGACAAATATACTATTATGTTAAATCTACTTTTTAATTCCTAAAAAATATGTAATATTGAGATTTAGTCTCTGAAAGATCATAATATATATTTTGGTTTCTAGAAGATCAAGATGCCCAACTCGTTAGTCCCTAGAGCGTTGGTGGTTAACGAATCAACTGAATTGTCACATTAAATAATGAAGTGTCATGTTAATTGTATAATGAGATGCTCAGTCAGTATATCTAGGTGTTAGAAAAGCCCACTCATTATTCTATAACCTCCACCTAAGCAATTTCAAAATAAAAACTAAAATAAGAAATTATGAAAAGGGATTCAAAATCCCATTTGCAAAAAAATCAATCAAAAAACATCTTCGTTTTGTTGGAGTTTTTTTTATGTGGATTAATGTTAAACTCCATAACCAATGTCGCTTACAGTTACATTTACAAAATACTCAATGCATTTTATGACGTCGATGGCTATATATATCCTCACACACTCTCTTCTTCCTACCCTTGGTTTTTTTCTAGCCTCTTTCTTTCAAGTGTAATGAGTAATGTGGATTGCAACTTCTACCTATTTTATGTTCATATCAAAATTATTTTGTCTACATCAAGTAAGTTTGTATTCAAACATAGCATATCTTTATTTTGATATATTTTCACAATATTCTATTGTTTAAATTACTATATATATATATGTGTGTGTGTGTTTTTTAAAATCCTATAAATGGTATGAGAGCTACAATTTATTTGTTGTGCATATATATATATTGCATAGGTAACAACATTGTTTGCTTGTTTATATATATATATATATATATTTTCTACTAGTTAAATGTTAATTTTAGGATAAGAAAATTTTATCTGAATATGTATTCTTATTTAGTAATTTGCTTCCCTTGGATGCTTTGTGGGTATTATATCTGATTTAATTTTTTAAAAAAATTGTAAATTGCTTATTTTATGATTTGAACACGAGATACCAAAGGCATTCTTGGGTATTGGTAACTATTAAGACAATGTCTTTTAAGTAGTTTGATAATGCTTCTGCATTCATTTATTATATATTAAATACATTTAATCAAAAAGTAATAAATGTCAAGGCTGGAATCAAACACAAATGTTAAGGCTATTATTAAGCGTAAATGACCATTAAGGCTAAGGATGTAAATGAGTTGAGCCTTAATAGGCTTGAGCTCGACTCGTTTAACAAATAAGTTACTCGAGCTCATTTCGTTTAAGTAAAAAGAGCTTAAAATTCAAATCATACTCGGCTTGTTTTAAATGAGAGCTCGGGCTCAATTCATATAACTAATGTAAAATTATACAAAAGTGAATTAAATAAGTGTAATAAGCTATAATTGATTAAAAAAAATTATAAATCACAAACATATGATTCCAAAATTTAACATTTAAAAATTAATCATAAAAGGGCATTTAATTAATGTAAATTGATTATGGACAAATTATTGTATATATTACATTAATCTATGAATTTTATCAATTCAAAAATTTTAATAAAAAATTATGTATTTATAAAAAAAATAACAAAAATTAAAAATTAAAAAACAAATATTTTTCTATATATATATATATAGAGAAAAAAATATCATTTAAATCTTTATTATATATGTAATATATATATAGTATTTTTATATTATTTTATTCTTAAACAAGCTGTCATGAACTAAACAAGTTGAGCATTAACTTTTTAAGCTTGAATCATTTAATTAAAGAAGCTCAATTATATGTTTAAGCTCGTTCATTTAATAAATGAATCGAGCCCAAACGAGCTTTCATATGAGTCGAGCTTGAACTATTTACGAACAACTCATTTTATTTACACCCCTAATTGAGGCAATGCCTTTATATTGTTATAGTAACTATTTAAATTGTATTTATTCTATCCTAAATGCATTTAATTATTAGTGACTAAATTAATTATTTATTCTAAAGATTCTTGTAAAGACAAGGAGAAATAATTTTCCATTTATTCTAATTTTTTTAGTTTTATTAAATTATATTTTAATCATTAATTAATATTAAGAAAATTTGAAATAATGATTAAATAAGCTCTTTTAATTAGGGAGATTATTGGTCATTTTATTTATTGATAGAATTAATTAAATTTTAAGACCAAAATTAAATATATTATATTTAGTGGTTGTGAGTTCATTTATCATGGGTCTAATCACTGTGATATTTTATAATTAAAATTTGATGATAATTAATATAATTTTTTTGTTAATTATCTCTCCATAATTAATTCGAATAGATGGAATATTCAAAATGTTATGGTAACAATTTTACACCTTAATTAATTAAAATCATGGGCCTAATTACTATAGGGTATTTTATTATTAAATTCTAATGATAATTAATAAAATTTTATTAATTTATTGGGCCTTAGGCCATGCATGCAATCTACTAATTTATTAATCATTAATTGGGCATGCAATATAAACATGGGTTTGCTTCTCTTTGTTTTGCAACTTAATCCACTTTATGGATGAGGGGTTAGATCCTAATGTTACTTTATTTGACCATATAACTGGGTCAAAGTATCCCTAGGTTAGAAGAGGTCTTTAATGGTTTCCCTATGAGAATTTGAATCCTTTTGAGGTTACCTACTACAATCTTGCTTTGATTATAACCTATGATGTGAGGTCGGTCGATGTGAGACAAAATTCTTCATTTAGCTCAATCTATGTGATGGGGTCTTCGTCTTGAAAGGATAGGAGCAATCCAGAGACCTTGAATTTATATCTGACAAATAATAAAATTTGATAAATGAATATTATATTGATGATATAAATACCCTATCGATATGGTAAAGTCAATATAATTTTCGGAACTTAGACCACATATTTTGAGTAGTTAAACAGCTTAAATGCTTACATAATATTATTTATCCTATTGATATAAATATTATCACAACATTTTTTTATGGATTCCTCTTGAGCTAAGTTAATGTGATTTTTCTTGGTTTATTATAGTTTGAGACCCTTAAGAAAAATTATAATAAACAATCTTATTATGATAGCTATATGAAATTGATTTTCGTGAAGAAAACCTTATTTTAATAATTTGTTAATTAGAAATAATTAATGTTTCCTACTTTTATCATCTTCAGTTTCTTCGATTCAATAGCTATCTATAGTGGAAAATCTAAATAAAACTGATTGTGATGATTAGAAAGAGTCCTTATATTTATATCTAAGGGAAAAATAGAATTTGACTCTTATAAAATCAAATTCAGCAAATTCTAGTGCAATAGAAGGAACTTAATACAAACAATGGCATGTTTCGAACAATATTTGTTTTAATATTATCAAATATACCATTCACAAGAGCATTGAGCAAATTATCCTAAAGAAGGATACTATTGCTAATTATCTTAAGGCTGCTAGGAAAAATTTTAAGGGAATAACAAGTGTTAAATTAAATAAAATAATAATATTTTGTGGGTGCAAAATAAGAAAATATATGTTGAGCATATTAGTACTAATTTCATGTGATCATTTGGCCAAGTGGGAGAATGTTAGAATTCATGATAGACTTAATGTGGCCTTCATGACCAGTTGAAATGTTATAAAGTCAATGTTAAAATCTAAAAGTCACAACAAATCTATGATCACCAATAATTAGATGTAGATATTAGACTAAAGTCATTTACATTATGTCATGAGAAGTACATTAACTAAGGTTAATGCATCATTTGATATTTTGGTGATTATACATATAAATGGTCTTCGACTTAGTGACATATTGTAATGACCCCCTAATCCATAATACACTATCCTCTATCTGAATAGCAGAAACATATGGGTTTTCAAGATAATTTTTCCCGATATGGGAACGTCAGGGGATCGCTACTGGTTGAGCGTAACCCAATTAGACTTTTTCGTCGTCCATTCAGATTCTGTTCAACCCTAAATCAAATTGCAGCTATACTAGTATACATACAATCACCACAATGAGCTCTAGAATATTAAAACTAATAACCGTAAATCAAGCATACATACATTCACGTGTAATCCATCAAAATTTTTAATTTTCAATTATAAATTCTTGCTAAAAATTTGACAGAGTTTCCCCTGTATTTTGAACGTTACCAGATACAACAGTCAACTAATTACAATATATACATTGAATACAATCCAATCCAACAGATAACACTATCAACAACCAGAAACTACCAGTAAATACATAAATCCAACAACAAAATCATCAATATAATATATATACAAATCAGATTCAAGCCTACGACTAAGCTGCACGTCTGTCTGTCATCAAATCTCTGCCCAACTATCTTCTAGGCCTCTGTCCCTATTCATCTGAGCAAACAACTTCATGAGATATTTAAATCCCAGTAGAGCAATTTACAGTAAATAGTTATTTAAAAACTAGTCGAATGCTCAGCGGTGCAAGCACCGAAAATAACTTCCCGTGTTCATTTCAAAAATCAATGAAATACCTTATCTTTTAAAGTCATTAAATAGCACAAAAATTGATGCAATTATTCAATGAATATAAAAGTCTATTTTCTAAAAATCTGTTATCAAAATCAAATCAATTCTTATGCTCGGTGTTTCTAAATACACGTTGGCCACAAGTCTTATGCGACTGTATCTAAATCTATCTTATTGCATGTCGTTTGGAGAAAATCTATCTCTTATCGCTAGGTGTGATCCATAACACCAATCACCCGTAATCTCGCCTATATTGTGAGTGTGATCCGTAACATCAATCACTCACTTAAGGATCGGGTGAGAATCAACATCTAGGGCATCTCCTAGCATGTGCACATACGCCAATTCTCATCCTCATACAGTCTATTTGGAATCATATACACACGGTCGACTAGTCCTCAGGGTTCTAGGGTATTACGCCTAAATCACAACGTTTTCCCGTATGGGCTATCCCCCCTTATACTCCTTAAACCTTTCTTAGGGTTATCCTAGTTTACTGCGTAATTCTTAGAGAATGCACGCTAAATCTGGTTAAAACATAACATTTATAAAATTCCCTGCACTCGGGATACTCAACGACTGTCCCATACTGGCTGTTAAGTACCCTACCCTAAGTCAATCTGTTCCTATGGCATCTAAATCCGATAGCCAAATCGTCTAACATGCAACAGACAATACCAGAATACATGCATGCAATTATATCCATCGAAAGTAACACGTACTTCCATGTAATCAATCTAAATCGTTTAGGTATTCACAGAATCAGTCTAAAGTTTGAGAAGCGTAAATTACCCTACCTGGTTTCTATTTGCTCCTAATTAATCCGAGACTTCTCGTATCCTCAGAATCCAAGCCTAATCAATTTCCTAGGTAATTAGATTAATACTTTAGTCTGTTACGTAATCAATTTCACTTTTCTATGTCCAATTACACTTTTCTAAGCCTATAAGTTTCTATACAAATTCGACATTCAATTCAGTTAAAAATACGTTGAATTAGGGCGATTTAGATCATACCAAGGGTTTCGACAAGTGGGAATTTGCTTCTGGCATCTTTCTGGCCTCTCCAATGTTGGCACACGGCGGAGCACGACGGCGCACGGTGGCTCACGGTGATGCACAGCAGAGGGGTGTGGTTGAGCTCAAAAATTATACCATAGTGAAGCCCTCAAGATGAGGAGTCCAAATTTGGGGTTGGCGCAGCGGTTCTCGACCGTTAAGGCTGCATTTTTCAGCGACAAAACTTCACGCATGGCGGACGGAGATTTCCTCAATCCGGGCACGTGGTGGCTCCGTTTGACGGCTACGAGCTGTGGGAGGAAGCTGGCAGCTCAACCTTCACAATGGCGGGGGCGGTGATGGCAAATGACGCCAAATGGTGGAGATCACGACGGCACAAGGAATTCGCGATGGAAGAGGAAAATGGAGTTTTTCCAATAAGGGTGGCGGCTGTTGGTGGCCGTGGGTGGTTGCTGGAGGTTAAGGGTGGTGATGCACGTTGGTTGGTAGGTTGGACAGTATCCCAGGGTGGCGGTGGTGGCCATGCACAGTGGTGAGAGGAGGAGAGAGAAGAGAGAGAAAATAGAGTGAAGAGAGAGAGTAGAGGTGGGAAAATAATGGAAATTGTGACGTTTAGGAAGTTTAAAGCTTCCAGGGGCAATTTTGTCTTTTGCCACATCACCTGGGATAAATTTTAGATGTCGTCTTCGATCTGGTCATGGACATGGTTTCCCATGCAAGCGTTTCAGCCTCCGTTTGAGGAACCGAAGTCCGAAACTCTATCTATCAGATTCTTAACACCGAGCTGCATTTTCTTCCATTGGATTAGATTTTCTGACTCTGAAAAATTCCCCGATTTCAACTCAAATCTCAGAAAATTGTGCCAAACTAAATTTTAACAAAATCAATGTTAAATTTATACAATTTATTATTTAAAAAATTTCTGATTATTACACATATAATATACACTAGATGTCTTCATTGAACCTAGAAAGGGGTATCTAGCATGCAAGCTGAATAAGACTATCTGTGGTCTAACCAAGTGATAACTTCGCTAAGTTTAATGAAGTGATAACTTCACTTGAATGTTTTTAGAATACTTTTGGTCAGTATGTTTATCAAAAGTTTGATGGAATCAATTTTTGAGCAATTTTGTGATTCTTGTGCTCTATATGCTCCATGTTGATAAGATCCATTTAGCTAGTAACTCTATGAGTTATTTTGAATGAGACTAAACACATGTTGTCATGCTACTTTGATGTGAAAAGACTTAGGTGAAGCCACTTACGTTCTAGGTTTTCAGGTTTGTCATGACAAGTCTCATGACATTCTTGGTTTGTCTTAGGAAGCTTACATTGATTAAATGTTGAAGAAATTCGACATGTAGTCTTGTTCTCTTTGTGCTGAACCTATCCAAAAAAGATGAGCATTTTTAATGTCCTTAGAATGATGATGAGAGAACTGTAATAGATAAAATTTTATATGCTTTTGTTGTTGGTAGCCTTATGTATACTTAGATATATGCACGTCTAGACATTGCTTTTGAAATTAGTGTGGTTGGAAAATATCTGAGTTAAGTCATGACTGTTGGACAGCTACTAAGAAGGTAATGAGGTAGCTTTAGGGTACAAAGTATTAATTGCTAACTTACAATAAGTATGAATATTTTAAATTGTGGATTACTTGGACTCAGATTTATGCCTTATGTATTGTTGATTGTAAGTTTATTTCTAGATACATCTTTATAATGTCTGGAGAAGTTGTTTTGTGAAAGTGTTAAAAAATCTATTACAGTTACCTCAATTATGAAAGTAGAATATATTGCTTATTGTGAGGCCAGTCGCCGAGTTTTATAGTTGAGAAATTTGATATCTGACATGAATTTTATTGATTCTATATCATGTAGTCTAACCATGTATTGTGACAGTTTTTCTATTTTATGTTTTTCTCAAAATTTGCAAGAACTCTTGTCCTACTAAACAATTTGATGTTAAGTTCCTGATTGTTAGAGAAAAGATTTTTGAATCTTAGACTCATTTGGTTCACATTTATGGTGAACATATGCTAACAGATTTATTGAACAAAGACTTACCTGTAAGAGTATTTTAAAATTATTAACTCATATGGGTTTGATAGAGTCTTTCGATATAGCTTTAGTCTAGTGGGACTCTGGATTAATGAGTTTTGATGTATATATTACGTATTTCATTCGTTCAAATATTATGACTTTTTTATATCACTAGTTTTTCTATGGATTTAGTGATCTTGTGTTATTTCATTTTTAAAATTTGAATTTTAAATAAATTTATTCTATGTATATCATCTTAACTATACACTATATATTTCATTCTTTCAAGTATTGAGACTTTATTATATCATTATTTTTTCTATCGGATTTAGTGATCTTGTGTTGTCTCAAATTTGAACTCTTTTTGAGTTAATCATGAATGAATTGGTTATATAGATTGATTGTAAATAATTGGTAATAAGTTTGATTACTTGCAAAGTCCTTTGGATAGATGACCTAACCTACAACCCAGTACATATCAATAATTATGCTATCAAATTATTGACTAAGAGAGAAAGAGTTATGTATATATCTATATATATATATTCATACTTGATGATTGTTTAACATTATCTAAGTGGGTGATTTTTAGAGTTTTGTATGTGGATTAATTTTAAACTTCATAAAAAATGTCAGTTACAATCACATTTACAAAATACTTAATGTGTTTCAATGCATTTTATGATGTCCGTTGTAACAACCGAAAACATTTTGAAAGAGTTTTAAAGGATAAAATCGAATTTTTAACCCTAATCCCTTTTAAACAAAGCCTGGCATGACTTTCGAGGATAGTGATTCAAAACGGAAGGTTGTTCAAAGTCAGAAACACGATCAAACGGAAAGAAATGCAATCCGGCGATCAGAAACTGGCAACAGACGTTTCGTGCGTCAATTTCACTGACGGAGGCCAAAACCTTAGCATAGAAATGCGTGACGACGTCTGGAAGGATGCCAACACCCTAAAGTATCCCCGGGTGGTCCGGGAAAAGTCGAAATCACCCCCGGAGGCTTTAAATTTCTCGAATTCCCTCCATTTCCTTCAAACCTCTCTCTCTCCTCACCACATTTTCTCTCTCCTATCTCTCCTCCTTCCTCCACCGTGAACCGCCACCACAGCCACCGTGGGCCACCACCTGGCACACCAATCGACAGCCTTCGTCGCCCATAACCTCCAGCAACCACCCACGGCCACCAACGACCGCCAGCACCGCCGAAAAACGCCACTTTTCTCCTCCACTGCGCGAAAACTTCACCAGCTCAGATCACCGCCATCTGTCACCGTTAGCCATCACCGCCCCCACCACCGTTTAGCCTGAGCTGCCAGCTTCCTCCAGTAGCTCGAGGCAATCTCCATCTGCCATGCGTGAAACTTTGTAGCCAAAAAACGCCATCCAAACGGCCGTGAACCCCCGCGCCACCACCATATTCGGACTCCTGGACTTGCGGGCTTCACCGTGGTGTAATTTTTGAGGCAAACCGTACCCCTTCGTCGTGCGCCACCGTATGTCGCCGTGCCAGAGTTTCTGGACGTGCATCGGGAGAAACCGAGACCACCCCGACACAGAATTCTATCATCCGATCACATTGGTAAGGTCTGATTTCCCAAAAACTGATGATATCTAACTGAAATAGCTGCCGAACATAATTAGGCAATAAATTGACCTAGGTATTTGGGTAACCAGACTTAGGATCGAAAAACGAATGACGTGACAAGTCTAAATTATTAATTTAATGTCCAAGAAATTAATTGGGCTCAGAAACCGAGACTACGTGAAGTTATGAAACAATTTGGAGCTATAGGAGACCAGGTAGGATAATTTACGCTTCCCGAAACCCTAAATTTGACCTAGTGGATACCTGAATGATTAAAATGATTTGCATGGATTTGCGTGCTACCTTCGATGGAACAAATTGCATGCCTGTGTGCTGAAAACCCTAATTGCATGTTATAAACTTTGTCTATCGAGTTTAGATGCCCTTAGGACAGATTTACTTAGGGTTGGGTACTTAATAGCCGGTATGGGACGACCGTTAAGTATCCCGAGTACAAGGAATTTTTAAATGAGATTGTTTTTATCAGATTTAGCCTGTACTGAGTTAGGAATTACGCGTTAAACCAGGACGACCCTAAGAAAGGTTTAAGGAGTATAAGGGGGGATAGCCTGCACGGGAAAACGTTGTGATTTAGGCGTAATACCCTAGAACCCTAAGGAATAGCTGACCGTGAGTATGTGAGTTCGAATTGACTGTATGAGGATGAGAATTGGCGTATGTGCACATGCTAGGGGATGCCCTAGATGTTGATTCTCACCCGGTTCTTGAGTGAGTGATTGGTGTTACGGATCACACTCACAATATAGGCTTGATTCGGGTGATTGGTGTTACGGATCACACCTAATGATAAGAGAGGTATTCTCTCTGGATGACATGTAATTAGATGATGATTTAGACTTGGTTACAGTGAATTTGTGACCAACGTGGACTTAGATACACCGGGCATGGGATTTTACTTGATTTTGATGATTGATTTTCAAAGAAATGAATTTTTATGATTTCGATTAATTGCCGCGATTTCCATGTAATAAAATAATTTTTAAAGATAAGGTAGTTCACTATTTTCGAATTGATTCCAGGAAGATGATTTCGGTGTTCGCACCGCTGGGTATTCAACCAGTTTTTGAATGATACTTGAACTGTAAATTATTCCACTGGGATTTTATATCTCATCAGTTTGTTTACTCAGATGAACAGGGACAGGGACAGGAACCCAGACGATAGCTGATGATGTCTTGGTGATAAGCAGGAGAATGACTTAGCTTAGGCTTGAATCATCTTGTATATATACTTTGATGACGTTGCTGTATATTGGGTTCTATCTTCTATGTTTTCTGTAGTGATTAGATTGACTGTACACGTATAAATCAGGTGTTGTATGTTGACTGTAGTAATGGGATTGACGTTGCTGTATATGGATTCTGTTATTTATGTTTATTGTTATTGTTGGACTGGCTGTATGATTGTGAACAGGTGATTATTGTATTTTGGATATGATCGAAATATAGAGGAAACTCTGCCAGATTTTTGGTAGGGTTTGCCATCAGAACGCATTTAATTTGAGTTGGAATGCATATGAATGTATGATGTGATGTATATACGAGTTTTAGATTTCATTCAAGAGTAATTTATTATGTATGTATGTATAATTAGTTAGCTGCGTGTGAATTAGGGTTGAATGGAATCTGAATGGACAACGGAAAGTCTATTTGGGTTACGCTCAACCAGTATCGATCCCCTGACATTCCCACATCGGGAATAACTACTTAGAAAGACCCATATGCTTCCGCTAATCAGATACAAGATTGTGTATGTCGTATTAGGGGGTCGTTACATCCGTGGCTATACATATTCTCACATATTCTCTTCTTCCTGACCTTCATTTTTTCCTTGTCTCTCTCTCTCTAGAGTGTACTGGGTATTGTGGGTTGTAATTTCTACCTATTTTATGTTCATATCAAAATTACTATGTCTAGATTAGGTATGTTTGAACTCAAACATAGCATATCTTTATTATGATCTATTTTCATAATATTCCGTCATTTAAATTGCAATATAGATATATATGTGTGTTTGTGTGTGTGTGTTTAAATCCTAGATGGAAGGAAAGCCATTTGCAAGAAAATGTTGCAGAATAAGCACATTAATAAGAAGGCTTGTGTTAAAACATAAAAACTGCAATACTATAAGAGTAATAGGGCAAGAAAGAGCACATTTCATGTACTTGTGAGTGGAGCCATGAACAACTATAATATTGCATTTGCCTAGGACTTTGTTGAAGAAACTCAGTGGTTTCTCCCAAGAGAGGCCAACTCATTGTGCCTAGAGGCAAACGTTTGTTGCTTCTTTACTTGACATCATTCTGTTTCAACAGAGCAGAACAAAAATGCCATTGTAAACTAGAAGGATGTTGATTGGTGATTGTTAAAAAGTGTAGATACTGTAAACTATTTACTACAAATCAACCAAGTTAGATGGAATGTGATTTGGGAAGAAGAAGATGCAAATCTCTTTTTGCAATTTTTTTATTTTAATTTTTATTATTAAATTGCTTAAGTAGATATTAAAAAATAATGAGTGAGACTTTTTTGCATTTAGGTATGCTAGCAAGAGATTACATTGCATAATTAATATTACAACTCAATTAGGCTATTAACTAATAATATTAACAAATTAGATGTTTTAATTTTTTAGGATCAAAATATATATTATAATTTTTTAAAAATTAAACTTAATACTGTATATCTTTCAGACACTAAAAATTAAATTTTTTTTTTATGTTAAATCAATGTTAACGGTTCATTCTAACCAAACTGAACCGTTGTGAACGGTTCTATTTGCCAAACCGAACCGCCAAACATGCTAGCGTCTTGTACAAAATTTTCGGGAAACCTCAATTTGGATTTATCCTTAAACCCTAAACCTCACTAGCAATGGCAGCCCCTTATGGTTGCTAAGCTTATCCACTCATGGTGCAACCCTGTACCTGTTCATGTCCATGGCGATTGCTGGCTTAAAATTTGTATGCAAAACCAATCTTCATCTTCGTCCCACTCCCTTTCTGTGCGTTCGCAAGGTATATGTGCTTGCTTGTGCTCTGAATATCTATCTTTCTTCTTCCTTCCCTCATTTACTCTTCCAATTGTTCATTTATTTCTTTTCAAGGTTGTGCCAAGATCTGTTGCTGCAGTTGAGGCTGAGGACGTAATAAAGGAAGAACCCAGCGGTTCAGTTCGGGAAGAAGGCAAGTGAAGGGCCTAAATTGTTGAAGTTAGGATTTTTATTTTTGGAATCTTTTTTATTCGATTGGACTTCTGTGTTGTTTATGATTTTGATGGTAGTGATTCCTGAATCCTTTCTTTTGGTCGTGGTATTTAACTGATAAAGGAAATAAGAAGGGTCCTGCATGGAAGAAATTGGATTCCAAAGAGCTTGGAATTAAAAATTCTATGATCGCAAACCCTACAATCAAGGTTCTTAATGGGCTGAAGAAAAAGGGTAATTACTGCTCTCACTCCTCTCCTTCTTTTTAAGCTATGTTTGTATGGAACAAGTGGGGAAAATAATGGTTCTGTATAACTATTTTTTCTTATTTCTTCTTCATTAATTACAGTAGTAGACTAGAAAGCACGGACACACCATTTTGGTGGTGTGCTGGGTTGTTGGACATGGCCACTGCCATGGCATGTTCACGATGCCTGTCCAACAGGCAACGATACATCTGACAAGACATAGATGGACATGGCTAGAACACGGTTAGGACACGACAATTTTAAATTTAAAGAAAAATAAAACACTGAAAGTGAGAAAAATGTGTCTTATTGAGCAATTTAAAATTAAAAAAAGAAAGAAAAAAATGAAAAGAATCAGAAAGCATGCATTTCTTTTAAACCAAGACCCTATCTCATTTTACCCCTCTTTTAGTTTTCCCCCGCTCATCTTTTCTCTGCCCTAACGTTCAACTTTCTCTATTGTTGTGCTCTATTGTGTTCTCTCCTCTCAACTTTTCTTGCTAGTAACATTACAACAATAACAACAAACAAGGCCTTTTCTCACTAGGTAGGGTTGGTAACATGGATCAAACGATGTCAGCGTGTTCTATCTTGTTAGTAACATTCTTTAAGAAAATTCTTACTTGCCTTTAGTGACATAGGTATTGTTCTCATCTTTCCTCTTCTTTTAGTCTAAAGATTCACACAATGAATATAATTTCTATGTACTTGTTCATGGCTATTTCTACAATGTTCTTTTTGGAAATATTTTTTCATATGATAGTGTGAAGTCCATAAAAATTATGTTCCATGTGATTTTGGGAAGGGGATTATAAAATAGCAAGAATTGGCACATATGACATTTCAAGGATAGATATTGTAAATCTTTAAGCTTATACACATGCATATAATATTACTAGTGGCTTGGCATGTACTTTTTTCTTTAAATTTGTAAATATAAAATAAAAAAATAATTATTATATTTTTAAACAATAAAATCAAATAATAAGAAATTATTTAACTGCCCACTTTGCTCTACTATCTATTGTAACTTCCCACTATCTCTAACTTTTCTCTCGCTTTTCTTCACATCACATATTTTATTTTATATGATATAAAATATGATTTTGGAGACCAATAACCAAAAGACCCCAAAGCGATTATAATATAGATGATTTATGGGTCTCTTCATTTAGTAAGTTTTAATTGTCTATTGTCTCTAATCTTAGATTACCATTGGAATCATAATATACACACTCACATATATATGTCGTGTTGTGTCCTATGCTATAATGTTAAGAATTTGGTGTGCCTTCGCGTCTATGTTCATGTTTCCATGTTAGTGTATTTGCATCATAGTTAGCAGATGATTCAAATGAAAGAAAGAATTGGTTTGCAATATTCCTTTCCAAACCTCTGTGTAGCTCTTGCACATAGATTGTGGTATAATCAGGAAATGCCTCATTGTAGTAGTTGAAATTACAATTGATTCTGCAGAACATATTTTCTTTAATCTGACCAACTCTTTCCAATACGGTATCAAGAACTAGACATCCATCTACCGTGTTACTCAAATTGTGGCTTCATTCCAGCCACCATTGTAATTGTTAATTGCCCTGGACAAATTCATTAATTAAACTGTTCTAATTTTAGGCTATTGTTTTATTCTTAACAAGATTGATGCTGTTTGATCTGATTTAGTATTAATTCTTGTGTTTGCATTGCTATGAAACTACAATTTTACTCCTTTTTTTTTCTTCTTATGGCTAAGCATATTATACTTGATTCTTGTTCTGCTACTGCAAAGTCTAGAAACCCTTCTTTCTTCTGCTTGTAGGATATGATGTATACCTTGTAGGAGGTTGTGTACGGGATCTTATTCTGAAGCGGACACCAAAGGACTTTGATATTATAACTTCAGCTGCGCTTAAAGAGGTTACCTTTATCTTGTATTTCTGTTTTATGTTCAAATAATTATCAATATCGAAGTTCAATAGCTCAATTCGAATTAATACCAGTCAGAAGTGTAAGAACAAGTGTGTTTATATTGGTGTCTGGTGGTTGGAACATATGGATCATGAACAGAAGATAATTTATGCCATTGCATTCAAAGTTGAAACTTCTTGTTGTCTCCCAATCTTAATATTTCTCGGTGAATCTTGATTCAATTTGTAGGTGATGAGAACTTTTTCATGGTGTGAGATAATTGGTAAACGGTTCCCTATATGTCACGTTCATATGGATGGTACCATTGTTGAGGTTGGTATATTTGTGTTATGTTTCTAAAATTTATACTTTGGATAGAACATTTAGAATGGTTGAATTTTTCCTATTAAGGATGGCTGTAGTAGCAATTATATTAAACTTGATTTCATCTCTCTCTCTCTCTCTCTTTTTCTCAACTAAATAATGATGATTCCATTATCTCTTTTTATGAGGTTTCAAGTTTTAATACTGCTAGACACAAGTTGGGTGTGGACAACTATCATGATATTAAACTACCAAATGGCTATGACAAGAAGGACTATCTTCGTTGGAGAAATTGTTTGCAGCGAGACTTTACTATTAATGGGTTTGGATATGGTCCTTACAATTTGAAGAATATTTTTTTTGTTTGTGCAGCTCCTAATGCTGTTAATTAACTTTATGCTCTTCCAGGTTGATGTATGATCCATATGCAAAACTTGTATATGATTACATTGGAGGAATGGAAGATATTAGAAAAGCTAAAGTGTGCATGTATCTCTTATTAGCTGTGATTTCTTATATTTTTGCTAATTGGCAATCTGAACTTTCCTAAAATAATTTTCTGTTTGACTAGGTGCGAACTGTAATTCCTGCAAGTACTTCCTTTCAGGAGGATTGTGGTGAGTTTTCATTGATCAGTTGCTTGGTGCAATGTAAAACTAAAATAATTCATCCCCCATTGCCCCATTTTGCTCAGGGTAAATTGGCTTGGGTATCGACACTTTGTATACCAAGGAATGTCTGACTTCATTTTTTCTGCAGCTCGTATTCTACGTGGAATTAGAATTGCTGCCCGCTTAGGCTTTGGCCTTTCCAGGGAAACAGCTCATTTTGTTAAAAATCTTTCTTATTCAGTATTAAGACTAGATAAGGTATTTAAAGTGTTTTTCTTCCTTATTATTTCATAGGAGAATATCCTGCCTGAGTTGTTCATCTTTTTAAATTGTTTTAGGGTAGGCTCCTGATGGAAATGAATTATATGCTAGCTTATGGTTCTGCTGAAGCTTCTATGAGGTTATTATGGAAATTTGGACTCCTTGATGTACTTCTTCCCTTTCAGGTAGATTTTCTTTAGATATACTACATTTTAATTTCTATATGTCAATCTTAGTCTGTGAGTTTGATTTAGGTTTACATTACAGGCTGCTTATTTTGTTCGCCATGGATTTCGGAGACGAGACAAGAGAACCAATATGCTTTTGGTATTCTATACCTCCTTGTGAAATTTAGACTTCATAGACTGGCATGATTTCAGATTGATTTACTCAAATTTATTTAGGCGGCATATACTTCCCCTCAAGTTGTGCATTGAAAGCACATGCATGCTTGCAAATCCATACAATGCCATCCTCAATCCTTTAACGTAATCCTTGCATATACTATAAAGTATAAACTGCAATATGCAATATGATGAGATCCTTGGTTCTACTACCTGAGGATTTGGAAATATTGATTATCTGTTATTTACTAATCAACACAGACTGAAAAGCATTGTCATAATTAGACAGTTATTCTGTCTTTTACTCTCAGTCTTGTTATGAAAACATATGTGCGAAAACATAGAAGACAAGATAAGCTACTCCTAACCTATTTTAGAAAGAAGCATGTGCAGCATGTGACACATACACCCGAGGATGTGGAGCCTTCCACGCTGCAGTTACTTGGTTTTTTATCCCCATTTATCTTCTGAATATGGTCAGCTTAGTGGGACGGACCACTCTCCCACCTTTCTCGACATGTTCTCTGCATTTGCAGCTCATTTCTATTTTAATTTCTGTTACGCATTGTATAAATTCAATAATTAATGTTTCTGCACTTAGGAACCTGGGGTATTAACACTATAAATACTCTTAGGTTAGTTTCCTTAATTGTCTTTGAATTATCATCTTCATGCAACCATTAATGCCTATACTTCCTTGTGGGGTAGGTGGGGAGCTTTTTTCTGATTTGGATATGGCTTATCAGTTATCTGAGCATGATGCTATTTGTTACTTGGTTATTATTTTATTTGCATAAAAATGTATGAGTACAGAGTTTTTAATTGGATCTCTTGAAATTTGATCTGCAGTCATTCTTCTCCAATTTGGATAGACTTTTGGCACCTAATCGCCCATGTCATAGTAGTTTATGGTAAGATATATTTCAACGACAATGACTGTTTCCTGGTTTACTGTGTTAGCCATATGCTTTAAAAATAATGTCTAATTATTGAAAAGAAATTATGAGATATTGAGAATAACTTCATTTGTTTGCATCATAAGTTCGTCAATCATCATTCTTTGAAGATCATGCTATAAAACAGCAAAGTCCTTTCTCCCTTCCCATTCATGTTTCAGATGAAATGTTTGAAGTTTTCTTTTTACCTTGGTCTTTGATGGTAGGAAATATTTTCTAAACATTCTTTTGCTTTTAACATAATTATCTGTATCCCAGGGGTTTGTTATATAATTTATCTTTACATCTAATATATACATATATTTAGAAAATACTTAGATGTTGGTTAAAGTTGGGTCCAATGAAGCAAGAGTCATCGGGAATCTTTGCTTTCAGGGTTGCTATCCTAGCATTACATAAAGCACTGAGTGATAAACCAAGGGACCCCTTAGTGGTTGCTGCATTTAGTCTTGTGGTTCTTAATGGTGGAGATTTTTCGGAAGCAGTAAACATAGCAAGGAGGATTGAAAAACCATATGATGTGAGGTTTTCTGAATTATTAGATCCATTGGGTCTGGATGATGAGGCATTGCCAAAAGAGATTCTGGATCTTGCAGAGTCTGTTAAAGGGTCTCTATTGCAGATGACAGACGAGCATTTCGTATCTCAGGCTATGGTTGACTATCCTCAGGCCCCTTATTCCGAATTGGTGAGTGCCTTGTTTCTTTCTCTTTTTTATTTATTTATTTTATTTTTATACTTCTGAACAATGTTATCAAATTGATGGATTGCGCAACAATATTCTTGGGCCTGGACTTGCTTTTACATTCTCATTTCTCATTATTAAAAAGAAGTTAAAATCTGCTCCGACCAAGATTGCACAAGCGTTCATGCACAGACATGCAGTGCGAGAGCAAATTTTACTCTGGCACAACTGGAGACAACGCAACATTTGAATTTTTATTCATTCAAATGATGTTTCATGAAAACAAGGTAGACCCTTTGGACCTGTGAAATGTTTGACCAAGCCATTTTAAGAAGGAAGTTACTTTACTCTCGTCAGTTCAGATGATATTTTTATAAGGATGTCATATCGATAACACAATTAATAGCAATGGTGGCTTAAAAGAAGCAGCAGTTAAACTATTAAATTGAAGATATGCCTTAAATACTTAGAATAACATCTTATGTTGTAATTTTTGGATGCTTTGTTTGATGATGTTCGTAAATATTAAATAATACAATTTGCCAAACGAAATTGATATTTTATTTACAACATTGTTGTTTGGGAAATTGGACTTTCTCTGTTCATATTTTGGATAAATGCAACTTGATTTACACTATTTGTTTGTACTCGTAATATGTATGTCAATTTTACAGGTATTCATCCCATTAGGGATGTACCTAAAAGCTAGCAGCATCTTTGACTGTGTGAAAGCAGGTGCTGCAACGAAATTTGTGTCAAAGCGTGGCAGAAAAATTGACTTTCAGTCCTTAGCTGATGGTGACCTACGGGAAATACGGCATGTTTTTGCAAGGATTGTATTTGATACTGTATACCCACTACACATATGTCAAGAGAAGTCATAAGCGAGTATCATGATTTTATAGAAAGGCTAGTTTGAAGTCTCAGAAATTGTGAGAAGAATGAAGCAGGGTGCAGCCATGCTTTTAAGCGATCAAATAAAATCAATTTGGAATGCAGCTAGTTTGAAAGATCTGATTTCAGCATTTAAGTGCTATTGGTCTCTCCTGCAAAAATTATCAACTTGTCTAATTCCAGCATTAGAACGCACCAGTTTCAACAGGGGACTGCCCTGCTATGCATTGTAATCTGAGCCAACGTAGGCTAAATAGCCAACGGATGAAAGGGGAATTGTTATTTCGTTGGGGTTAAAGAATAATGCATTCACTAATATTCACCCAAAAAAACAATGCATTCATTAATATTGTTTTTTAATAAAGCATTCTTTGCTTTAGTACTTTCCAGATTAAATTCTGAGTTAAACATATCTCGCAGTTGCAGAGATAGCAATTGTAGAACTTCAACTCATCCAACAACATCGAATCATTTTTCATTTGGTGGTATGGATTATAAGGAATAAGTGACATTAATATGATTTATCTTGATTTATTTTTATAATTATATTGTTGATAGATAAAATTATTTTAATAATTTTTTTTATTTTTTTGAGTCTTTTTTTATTTTTAGTTATTGAATTATTTTTTATTTAATTTACTTTTGGTATAAGAATTTTTTATGGACTTTTGTATGAAAATATACATATTTTTTTCATTATTTTCAAAAATATATTTTTATTTGAATCTTTGAAAATATATTACTTTTTTTTTAACAGAGAGAATTTGTTAACACTAAACAGTGAATTTTTGTAGAAAAATACATAAATTTACACTTAATATGAATAAATTTGCAATTAAAATTTTTTTGTTAAATTTATTCATGATATTAACAAATTTAGCAAGATAAATTCTTTATTATCGTGAGTAAATTTATTGTAAATAAAAATTTATTTTAAATTTTTTGTAATGTGTATCTTTGTTAAGATGATAGAACATGTTATTCTTAATATGTTGCGTTATATAAAAATAATAATAAATTATGTAAAAATATTTAATTTTAATGTGTATCATTAAGTGCAAAGACTACACAAAATAAAAAATATAACGTATGTTCAACATACAAAAATGATACAAATTGAATAAATTTTAAAAAAAATTGTTTGAAGTTAATTTTAACTTCTTCAATTTAATTTTAACATTTTTTTAAATAAAAAAATTTGATAAATATAAATTAAAAAAATATTATCAACATTATCAAAAAAAATTATTTGCCAAAAAATTTTTTACCTAAAACAAAATTTTATTTAATAAAATATGATTGAATTTTTTTTATGTTTTAACTGTTTATGATATTTGTTTATAAAAAATTTATTTGAAAAATTAAAAAATTATAAAAAATTTTATTACAAAAAAAAATTAAATTTACCTAATACCAAATTTTATTTAATAAGATATGATTGGATTTTTTATTTTTTAATTATTTATGATATTTTTTTTAATTTTGTATATAAATTTTTTTTTTATAATGTTGATGATATTTTTTTAATTTATATTTGTCAAATTTTATATATGAAAAGAATGTTAAAATAAAATTGAGAAAGTTAATATTAACTTCAAATAGTTTTTTTAATTGATCTAACTTGTGTCATTTTTGTGTATAGGACATAAGTTGTATTTTTTAATTGTGTGTAGCCATTGCACTTAAAGACATGTTGAAATTAAAATTTTTTACATAATTTATTATTATTTTTATTTAGCACAAGATGTTAAGAATAAAATATTGCATCATCCCAAGAAGCAACACACATTACAAAAAATTTAAAATAAAATGTTATTTACAACAAATTGACCAATAAATTTGCTCATGGTAATAGTGAATTTTTCTTACTAAGTTTACTAATATTATGAGCAAATTTAACAAGAAAATTTTGACCATAAATTCACTTTTATTAAGAGTGAATTTATATATTTTTTAACTAAATTTACTATTAATATTAGAGAATTCTTTCTATAGGAAAAATGATATATTTTCGTAAATATAAATAAAAATATAATATTTTTTAAAATAATAATATATATCAGTACAAAAACCGTCTTTGATGATATATGAATAAACCTCTCAATATACTTTTCAACCAACTTTAAGTCGTCCAATTACCAAAAATTTTATTATTGGAAGTTTGGTAAGTTATAGTGTTTTTTTTAAGTAAAAACTGTGGGGACAGATTCTCGCACTTTTGTCTCTATACATTATACAAAATTTAAATAGAATCACTTAAACAATTTTGTAGAATTATGAGGACCACAAAAAATAAACAGCGTTACTCATTTTGAAAATAAAATGCTGACTGTTGTGCTAATACAGTAGTACTTATTAGGCGAGAATCTCTATCTTCCTCGTATAAAGCAAGTGAAAATGTGTTGTATCTGCCTCAAACTCGCGCATTAGGAACGACTGTGGTCTGTGGCAGCTGGAGTGGAAGCGCCTCCACCAGTGGTAGGCCTGAAAGAGAAAAATCATATTAATTGGAAAGATAAACATGCCAAAGAAACTTGCAGAATAGCATGACTTTCTGACAGAGGAGCTACTTACAGTCCAACAAATACTTTGAAAGCATCATAGATTCCCCACTGTGCTCCAGTTAGTGTCCCAATCATAGCTATACGAACAGGAAGGCCTCGAGTGAAGAGACCCCATAACCCCAAATTCTTCACAGCCTGCAATGAACAATTTCATTCAACGTTATGTAGAATGTAGGTGGTGCTGATTTGTTCCAAAAGACTGAGAGATGACTAGTAGATCCAGTTTCCCAATCCGGTATTCCCAATATATATATATATATATATATATATAAAGTCAATTATGAATAGACAAGACTTGTAATATAAGTGCATTTGATTCCTGTAAATATATGTTTGCACTTACATCACCAACAGTGGCTCCCTTGGCATTGTTGAGAAAAGAAACAAGGTTGTCAGCAGGGTGTGAGACAAGGGCACAGAATATGCCGGCCACATATCCTCCTGCTAAACTTACCCCAAGCTGCACAGATTTGCTGCACTGCTCTTTAGGGGTGGGGATGGCGTATTTGTACATCATCTCTACAGTTGTCTCAAAAGAAGCAAATTTCATCATCGTATCTGAAAGCAGTGAGACAGCAGGCTCAGCAGTCAGGGAAACAAATAGATAGTAACATTCATCATAGTCCATTCATATTGGTGGAAACAAACGTTTATATATGCACAAATCCATACACAATTAAGAAAAAAAAGGAGTTAGCTAAGTTGCTTCGATAACTGTAAGCAAGGCATTCAATAAAAAACATAATTAATTATAGATTAATCTAGTGGTGGATGATAACACTGAACTTACATGGAATCTGACGCCCCCATAGAGGAACAATCCTTTTGTACAACCTGCGCAATAAAATTAGATGAAACTGGAGATTCCAACGACTAGAAAAACTCAATAACAGAAAAGAAATGTAGGGAATTGTGAGGGAATATCATATTCATACCCAAGAGTACCCTCAGCCTTAACAATCTTGGGGAGCCCATCTGCCAAGCCTCGAGCAAAGCCAGGCTGAGTTTGTACGCGAACTTTGACCGCCTCCATAGGGCAAAGCGCAGTAGCTGCAATCACCTCTGCTGAAGCTGAACCAGCAAGATATATCAAGGTTTTGTACTTGGCTGCATACTCGGGGCCAGCAATATCGGAGTAATACTTTTTGAAAAACTCGTAGAATCCATACTTGCAAGCTCCCTGAGCACTGTATCCTAGCAAAGTCGGCGCCCAGCCCCTGAAAATACCTTTAACACCCTGCTCCTTCAGTATAATGCCGAATGCTGATGTGGTGCTCTTATATTTTGCTGAGTCAATCTGAAAATAACCACAATTATCAATATACATAAGTTTGCCCACCTACCAAGCAAAGTAATCAGCAGATACAACAATCAACTGTTTTCCGGTAAGGAAAACATGAATATGCTAATGATTTTAACGAGATATAAACCGATTTACCAATCAGGTTTGGGCAGAAATCCTATATGATTGTCGCTAAGAGCATCGTTTTTAAGTTCAAAAGTAACAAGAGCCATATCCATATTTGATGGTTTTGCGGGCACTTTAACATTGATCCTAGAATTTGGAGAAGGAAGAGGGTAGGCGGGGGAGGAGGATGCTCCATGCTAAGAACCACCATATCCAACATTACAGTTATCATTCCTTCTACTGGAATTCAAGGTATCACATGGAATTTGGAAAAAAACAATTGAGAAATTTTTAAAATTTTTTGAATCCAAAGTTAGTACCTATCTAAGAAACACTGACATTAATATGATTTAATACAAATATATGATGACATTTGAATAAAATTTGAGATGTCATAACATACATGATATGATTAGCAGAGATGCGAAAGAAAAATAGAGAAGAGAGGAATAAAAGTAGACCTGCATGTTGCACTTTACTACATCGAGAGGAGTGACGGCCATGTGGGTAGGGCCAGTGCATAACATGCCACCGAATGCACAGGCCGCGTAGAATGCCGGAGAAAACATCTGGATCTTCTCGTTGGGTGCCGGGATCACAAAACTTGTTCCCGGCGATGGATTTGACACAAGGGACGACGTGGTTGGTGGCGACACGTGATTCTTGTTCAGCAGCGTATCCAGATGCAAGAGTGTGTTGGATGAAGATGAGTAGAGAAACCCAGGGACAAGAGACTGACGACACTCGTCAGGCAGAGCCATTTGGAGAGGAGTTCTGAGTCTGAGCGTACGTGCGTGTGGTTTGGTTCGGGGAAAGAGTGAATTTCAGAAGGTTGCCAGAAAATTTTAAGGTTTGTGATTTCCTATGAAATGGAAATGTGTTAACTGTTAAGATGCATGCTCATGTTCCCTTTCGAACCACGACGCGCTAGCTCTTATACAAACGGCTTTTACCGTTCCCGCGTTGACTCTTGACTATTCTATGGAGTTGGATTTTTCTCTTTTTGTTGTTAAACGGAATAAAAGACTTTTCTTCCTTTCCGTGACGCCAAAGCAAATGCTTTTCAACTTCGTCAACCAGAATTTTATTAACGGGAGATCAAACTTTTATTGAATTATTTTAAAATTTAAGTATTATCATTTATCTAAAAACCAAAATTCCGTGCTAGTCAAAATAACAATACTTTATGTCGTCAAAATAAAGTGAAATAATAAATTTATATTATCATTTATAGTATTTTATAAGACAAAATAACAATACTTTATGTCGTCAAATAGATACATTTATATGTCATGGATATAAAATGATTGGATAAAAATAATCAATCACTATAAAAGCCAAATTCCATGCTAGTCAATCTGATGTCGATGATCAATTTAAAGCTTTGGCCCAGAAGGAAAGACCAATAGGTGTTTGACTGCATGTTTAATTCCGGAAGAACGAGTGTTTATATATTCCTCTTATTTTGGGCGGCTTCAACGGTGGTTGGTTGTTCACTTGCGCAGCCTAATATCAAATTATATACGCAACGTAAGAGCTTAGATACCGTGTGGAGAACAGATCCCCTGCTGTCCAAACCCCTGCTGTCTTGTGCTGTCTACTATATTTGGACTGTCCATGTGATCTTAGGTATTATATTTTGTCACGTGTCTATTTTTTTTTTTTATGTTGCAAGAAGTGGCGAAAGGATTGCCTGCTGTCCGTTCTCCCTGCTGTCCGCTGCTGTCGGCTTCATACTTGCCATCCAATTCATCCGAGCGGCCTTGTGGTGCCACGTCGCACTGCCCTTCAAGAATACATTTTCGTTTGATATATTTTGAACAAATGGAGACATACTTCGAGCCCAGAGTGTGGCTATCCGTAATGCAGCAGACATATTTGAGAGAGACAAAAAGAAAAGGTCAAAAGAAAGAAAATGAGTAAAAGTTGAGAGAGAAAAACCTTTACACTCATCCATAGACAAGAAAATATTAATGCACAAGATCTTATATAAAAAATATATCACAAGAAAAGGTGATATGAACAGTTTAGATGTAATGGATAGCACAAGACAGTAAGAGTTTTGACAGCAGGGGATCCATTTCCATACCGTGTGAATGAATAAATTTTAAATTATATATATTATATAAAAAAATTTAGATGAATATAAAAATTTATATATAATTAAAAAATATTATATAATTTACTCACGCATATATATATTATATGAAAGTTAATAATTTTTTTATTTAATTTAAATTTTATATGTTATAACATTTTTCGCAAACGGTTGGAATTAATAATGATTTTTTGTTCAATTTTAAAATCAGACTCCTATTTGAACTCATCTTATTTTATAAAAGAATGAGATTAATCTAGTTAAAATTCGACACAATTCAACTTGTTTACATCTTTAGATACATTGATAAAAATGTATATTTTTTAATTATTAAAATATAATATAAAATAATTATTATTATATTTTAAAATAATAAATTAAATCATAAAAATTATTTAACTAATTAATTAATTAAAATGGAGTCAAAAAATGTTTATCAACTATTTTTTAACTGAATTCTGACTAGTAGAGATTCTTGGCTGTTTTATTTTTTTATTTTTTATATCATATATTTTATTTTATTTTATATTTTATAATATATAATTTTTTAAAATTAATAAAAAGTTAAAATTATTATAATATAAATATGTTTGACATGGGCAGTGCTGTAAGCAGAGATGTCAGAGTTACCAACTCACAACATCATGTACCACGTCACTAGCCATGCCAATCTATGCACGTAGTCTTCAGCGAATGACTTGTTAATGTTTCGGGATGATGTACACAATAAATCAGGTAAGGTTTCCAAACTTGTTCTTGCTCTTTCACATTAATTGGTTCCTTCTTTCATTACTGTTATCATCCACTTAATCATATATTCATTTGGAAGTTGAAGTTTTGGATATGAAGTTGAATTGACAGTCATGTGATTCATCAGCCTCCCCAAAATTTATTTTTAGCTTCCAGCATTTTCTTTTAGTTCATTCATCAATAGATCTTTCCAATTTCAACTTCCTTTTCTTCATGGGTTTGTACCTTGTATGAGGTTTTGCGCTCCAGATCTCCTCTATGAATGGAGGGATGGTAACATATAAATCATCAAAATAATAAACGTTTAATTCGGCCTTCCCATGCTTTATTTTTCCTACATCTTCTTTAGTTTGTTCATCAATAGATCTTGTCGTGCTTCAACTTCCTTTAATAATTTCTTGCTTGGATCTCTATTGGATTGCTCACAGCCAAATCTGATGCTCCTCCTTTTCATCCTTAAATCTTCATTTGTGCAAGGCCTCCTCGATGCTCCTTTCATCCTTAAATGTTAAACACTGTAAGCTGAGGATCCGTATCTTGTGCGCATTACCATGGTGCTGGTATAAGCACAGATTGATTGCTTTGTTCCAACCGACATTCCATACCTCTCATAGGCAATTGATGATCATGTCCTCTACATTTTTCTGATCCTTGTATATCTTATTTGGGTTATGCCAAAATTTCCTATTGATCGATCATTATGGACTCCCCATATTGCCTATCATCCATTAAACATCAATGGTCTAAAGTTACTAGGGCGCACGAGGCAAGTCCCTTCTATCCCTGTCATGCATTGCTTGGGTTTAGGAATTTTTCTCCAAAAGGCTTTTCTCCAATTTTTGTTCCATAAAACTTCGCTTATAATTACAGTCTCCCTAGCTATTAGTTATGATTCTTGTTTGTTTTCCTAGGAGAGCTTGATTCAGAATTAAAGCTTTCCTTATGCCAAGTCCTCCTATGTTTGTTTGATATCAGATAAAATTATATTAAAAAATAGCCTTTACTACTGTTTGGTTTTGAAATAATTCAATTAAATAATTAATTAATAGAGAGTTTGATGATAGTTTCAAGAATTATTGTAAATAATTAAAATAACGATTGATAAATAATAGCAACCCAAATTTTAAGTGAGAAATTAATAAAAATATATAAGCTTCTTTTAGCCAAATCTTAAAATTTTAAACATCCCAATTACTTTTTATTTTGGAAATGGGGGTTCGAACTAAGAGGTACAGAATAATTAAAAGACCGGTGATTGGGAAGTTCTTTGTAAAGAAGAAGTAAAGCACTACAGGAAAACTATAAGTAAGACAAGCCAGTCTAAATCTTGGTAAATGTAATATGTTCTTACTAAGCTTAAGGATATTTAGGAGATATCGGAGAGCACTTAGGCGTAAGTTTGAATTCATCTCTCTCTCGTTCACCCCTAAAAAAGGTCTTCCTCTAACATCTAATGGAGATTTATTTATTGTGGAAGGAAGAGTAGCCACACTAATAGGCCATGTCCTTAAAAGACGTGTAACTACATGTATATTCTATAGTATGATAGTGGAATTAATTAATGGCATGAAGTTATGGGGAGTGGGAGATCATGAATGATTAAGGTGTGGAGATATGTGGGGATGCCAGTTGTTGATGGCGTGCCTAGTTATAAGATGTGGAGCAATCAATACTAGAGGGCTAACTTTTTTAAGAGTCTAACTAGGGGAATGAGATCTGAGCTCAACAGAACAATAATTAATTTATTCGGTATTAAAAATTTACCTAGCTTACCTAGAGTGGTCGTACATAGGCACAAAGAACTAGTTACTGGGAAGTTCTTAGTAGGAAGAAGTGAAGCACTACAGGAAAACTGTAAGTAAGACAAGCAAGTTTAAATCTTGGTAAATGTGATACGTTTTTATTGAGCTCAAGGATTCAAGAGGTCTATTTATAGTGGAGGGAAGAGTGGCCACATTGATAGGCCACGTCCTTGAAAGGCGGGTAACTGTGTGCATATTCTATAGCATGATAGTGGGGTTAAGTTGTGGCTTGAAATTAATAGGAATGGAAGATCATGGGTGATTAAGGCATGGAGATAAGCGAGCGAATGGGAGATCATAGATGATTAAGGAGGAGAGATAGGTGGGTGATGCTAGTGGTTGATGGCACACCTAGTGATAAGATGTGGGCCAGTCAATATTAGAGGGTTAATTCTTCTAAGAGCCTAAAAAGTAATCAGTAGTGCTAACTTAGTTAAAGGAAGGGGGTTTGAGCTCAATAAAACAATAATTAATTTACCAAATATTAAACTCTTACCTAGCTTACTTAAAGTCATCGTACATAGACACAAAGAACCTTCACTTCAATCCTGCCAAGCCACTCCCTAGGACTATGTTCAAGAAAAGGAGGATGAGAATCACTCCTTCACGCGCGACTGCAACCTTGTTTAAATTGGGTGCCATGAGTGGCACTCGACCTACACCAAACCTACTTTGAGAGTGTTGCTTTCTCGCGGAGTCAGAGTAACCTTGGTATGGTTCTTCTTAAGTCAATAATGCACTTACCTCGAGGAAGGGGATAACCCCATCACACTCTACACTATCTCATACTTATTAGAGGGGGAGAGTGAGGTAGCTTAGTTTACTATCCAAAGGATAGATTCACTAAGCATTCTAAAGCACTTTGCTCAATAAGAAATTTATCACTAGGGATTGCATTAGGACTAGATGTCAAATTTTGTGATATTAGAGAGTCTAAGGCAAGGTGCTCTATAATGTTGGATATTTTTATAAAAAATAGTATAATTTTAATATATTATTATAAATTAATAATAAGTTACAAAATTTAGAGTCATGTCTATCTTACAAATACTTATATAGTAGACAAACAAATGAGTATTAGGCTGTTGTATCCTTGAGGTAATGCGTCTGGGTTGTGTGTGTGTGTGTGTAAAGGTGTTGAAGATTAGAGTCATGTTGAAGATTTTAGAGTCTTACTATCCAAAGGATAGATTCACTAAGCATTCTAAAGCACTTTGCTCGATAAGAAATTTATCACTAGGGATTGCATTAGGACTAGATGTCAAATTTTGTGATATTAGAGAGTCTAAGGCAAGGTGCTCTATAATGTTGGATATTTTTATAAAAAATAGTATAATTTTAATATATTATTATAAATTAATAATAAGTTACAAAATTTAGAGTCATGTCTATCTTACAAATACCTGTATAATAGACAAACAAATGAGTACTAGGCTGTTGTATCCTTGAGGTAATGCGTCTGGGTTGTGTGTGTGTGTGTGTAAAGGTGTTGAAGATTAGAGTCATGTTGAAGATTTTAGAGTCATGTCTATCTTATAAGTGCATATGTTGTAAACAAATAGACGAGTACTAGGTTATTGTATCCTTGAGGTAATGCGTTTGTGAACCCACTGCACCAGGTGATATGACAAAATCAACTTGTAGGATGTGTGTATTACCTTAAAGAGAGCAAGATTCCAGTGTCTCAATTCGATATCATGTATTTTATTATTTTATTACTAACTTTTTTGTTCTTATCTTTTTGGTGTTTATTCTTATTTTCATATTGTTATACCAACAATTTTAAGGTAATTCATGTCTAATTTCAAAAATGTAACAAATGAAAAATAACAATAATGATGATAAATGAGTTTTTTTTTATAAAATCACTCAAATATATATATTTAATATTTATACATTTTGATATATTTATTTTAATTTTTGTGAGCTTATGAATATGAATATATTTATATTTATTTGGTGATTGCTCACAAAGTTAAAATTTATTTATGAAAAATTGCTACTATAATGAAATATACAAAGATATGTTATTGGTATTATTTTTTGAATTTTATCCACATAATAATGTGATATTTTTATTATAATTAAGATGTTATAAACAAAGAGAAAAGTAAGTATGATCTCTCGATAGTAGCTTTTTTCAAACATTGGTTTATACCTTGAGTTTTACTTATATTAATATACAATGAAATTGCTTAATTATTTTATGAGAATATTTCATATTTTAATTTTATATATGAATATTACTCATGAATTTTGTGAGTGACCTTGAATCAAAAATTGCTTACTCTCTATTCATTTAAGAATTTTCTGTTAGCCAAATAATGGGCTAGGAAATGGGGTTGAATTGGTTCTTTTTACTTTTCTAAATCTTTTTCAAAATATTTTCAGGTGTATGTTATAATTTTAAAGTAAACCAAAACAAACACCTTCTTAAAAATCATTTCTAAAAATATTTTTGAGTGTATGCTAATATTTAGCAAAACTTTAAAGTGAACAAAGCAAACACCTCTCAAAATAAGTTTTCAGTTTTTAGTATATGATTAATGATGAGTGTGAGGGAAATCACACAATCAATTTATAGAGGTTCGAATCCAAAGTAACCTTGATCCTATTTTCTCTTCTCAAGCACACATTAAGGAAATTTTATTATAATGGTAATCACTAAAAATATACTTTGGAAATCTTTCTACACCTGGACTCAGCATACACTAGCTTTTATGTCTCTTGGCAACCCAATGAAGGTTCAGCATACTTGCTTTTACTCCACTCTGTATTTTTTTAAAATTACCCAAACCCCAAACAGCTTAATCAATCATCTATTGATTTAAGCCAAACATCCACCTATCTAATTCCTACTTCTATATTCCTAACACGATTCTTAAATAAAAGGAATGAAGATGATTTACACTTAGTATTTAACTCACTAAAAGCAGATAAACTTTAAGCACATAGAGAGATAGAGAGAATTAAGAATGATATTCAATGCTCAACTCAATAACTCCCTCAAACTTTAATCTAGTGCCATCCACCTCAATTTATTGATCTTTAAGGCCTTCAAAACTAGCAGTTGGAGCTCACATTTAATGCCCTCAATAAATGTTTGATATTTTGTAGGATATGGATGCTCCTTTTTGCAGAGAGGTATTGCAAACTTCATTTAATGCTTTGCTTCTCTAGACAGCCGAGGTTAATGTAGGAAGGCCAACAACTGTTTTCTCCTTGTGTCCGTTAGACTTGTGGCTTTTCAGAAAAAAGATGATGGCCTCAGCTGGTTTTTGACATTGAGAAGTGTTCCATCACCTTTTTGTCTCTGAAAATAAGTTATACCATCTGAAGCTACCTTGCTGTTTTACTCTCTGCACTGCTACACTTTGGTGGAGGCTATTGTTTTAACTTATTGTCTTCTGACACCTGTCCAGTGTATACTAGAAGTTACCTAATATTACAGACTTACAGTATTTATTCCAAAAATTTTTCATTTTGGCTTTGAGACTTTTAAAATTCGTATGAGGCTTTCTTTTGTCAATAGAAGTTACCCTACAGACACTTTTGCTAGCCTGGAGTCTGCTTTTGTGTTTTCTGTTGTACTCTAAAAAGGCTAATGTTTAGCCTAATGAATTATGACACCTATTTCTACTACACTTTGAAAAGGCTACTATTTAGCCTATTGGATTCTGACATATATCTCTGCTTCATTCTAAAAAAGTCTCCCTACTTTTCTGCTATACTAAAAAGGCTACATTATAGATGAAAGTATTTGTTTGAAAATGTTTTATGTTTGGCGCCGAGAAGCTTTCAAAGAAAATTTGTAAAAGTGCCTCTTTTATTTGATGGGCTTGAAGAAACTTTGTGGACTTTATAAACTGGTTCTTTTATATACGTGTTTAATATTTCTAAAAAAGATTGGGCCTTTTTAGATTGATTAAAAAACTTTGGGCCTTTTTGGTGATATGAACTTTTCAACCCAATACTTAAAAAACAATTTTTTATTTATCAAAATAATTAGCTTATAACATGTTCCAACATTTTCCTTATACAAAATCTTATTAATATTGGAGGCGGAGGAAAAATAAAGTGAAGATTATTTATATGATTTTGTAAATGCTTCATTGAGATGTTCAAGGCACATATTTTTCTTCATATGTTATGTGATAGACATACGTCACAATGGCACATGTTTTTATCATATTAGTATATGTGTTTTTATATTTGTGCCATTAGTATATGTGTTTTTATATTTGTGCCAAAGTGAATTATTGTGTGATGCTAAAAAGTACAGATGATTTGTAGTGTTTTATCTGTTTTTCATTGAGACATTAGTAAAATTATATTTTGGAGTCAAATATTAGATACTGGTGTTTAGCCCAAAACTTATATTTAACTTGGATCTTAAAAGCCATAAATAATTATCATAAAATGTTATTAACATAATTTTATGACAAGGTTATATAATGGCATGAAAGACAATATTTGGTGGTTATGTAATTTGACTTTATTTAAATATGTCATATTACCTTGAAAAGTGAAGTGTATTATTTTAATAATAATAAGGGAGAAAATTATTGGTATATTTTTCTAAAAATATATGTTAAATTTTTATGATCAATGGAATAAAAATATTATTGGCTTTAACTTGGTTTCATGGAAATGGTTTTAAGACCATTTCTATTGAGTTTATAAGCCATATGTTATAATCACCATAACTGTAGTTTAACAGAGATTTAATTGTGTGGGTTTAATATTTAAACTTTTAAATCCCATAAAATTTTCATTAAGATTTAAGATGGTAATAGCCTCTTAGAAGCTTGTACAAGTTTATATATGATCAAACATGAAAAATGCCACAGTAATATTTGTAGAATCTATAATTCTACATGAAAAATATACAAGTTTACATCCTAAAAAAATTTGTGATTAAATTTTGAATATGTCCTAATATTTATGTTGTGAAATATTTGAGGACATGTATGATGTATGCATACAAAACTGTGAATTTTGAGTTTCACATGTGACATTGTCATGGTGCCACAAGAATATTATATTTTTAAAAAAAAATTGTGAAATTTTTGTGAAAGACACTGTACCTATCAATAATGGGGGTATAATTTTGTGGATATTTAAAATGTATTTACCTAAATTTTGACAACATTATTATAATTGTTAGAAATTGCAATGCAATTCATAATGTGAAATGTGAATTACACAACTCATTTTGTGAAACTAATTAATTTTATTGTAAATAATCAAAATATTATTGTGTACATAAGCATATATTTATTTATGATTGATTTATAAATTGATCATACCATCTCAAAGAAGACGATGATATGTCAAATATAAATTTTTGAGTAAGTACTTAGTAATGTTTGAAAATATTTTTATTGTACAAAGTGGTATAATGATATTAAGTTTTTGGTCATATAATTGAGTTTGAAATGTTCCTTAACTCAATATATATTTTTATTTTATTGGCTAATATTATTATGTGGTAGAAGAATGTACAAAAATATATTTTGTTAATTTTGGTTACCCACCAATAATAATAATGAGATTTTAAAAGATTAGTTTTTGAACCAATAATATGTGATTACTCTTTGTAATAAATATTGTCATAATTAGATGCTTAGAATTATGTGATTTTCTAAAATTATAATTATAGTCAAAGAATCTAATTAGTCTCTATCGAGGGAGATTAATCTTTAAGCTTGTAAGGATTAAAAGAACATATGAGGATACCCAACCTTATAATTAGAGATCCTAAGAATTTAGTTCAAAGGGGAAAACCAATTATATATTGGCTATAAATAAATGCACATCTATAAGAGTTCTAATTCTTAAATTTATCCCTAGGGTGTAAAGTGCATTTTCTTGCAATAAATATGAGGTTAAGTTTTAAAAAACTTGTAATGAAATCTGTAGCTCTATAAAAGTGAGGTGTCTTAATTAGAGGAACACTTTTGACAAAATTCATCTATTTGAATGTGATAGTGGGGCCGCTCTTATAAGAATATATAGGACATATATTTTCAAAACACATTCAAAAAATAGGATACACACAAGGTCGCAAAATGTGCAGGGTAGGGCTCGTATATTGCACATAGATTGTTATGTATAAGATACATTTTTTGTTTCTCTTAAACAATGATAGTTCAAGATGAATATCACTATGGCTCTAGATCAAGATATAAATTTTTTTTGCTAATGCATAATGATCTATCTCTACCCAAAGAAATTATATTTACAGTGTGCTATTTTTTATAAAAATAAATGGGAGATTGTTGGATATTTTTATGAAAATAGTATAATGTTAATATATTATTAGAAATTAATAATAAGTTACAAAATTAAATACATCAAACGTCTTGCATAATATTGACGATTTTTCAATAAAAAAACGTTGGAATTACGTTAATGTGACAGTTTGGTTGTGTTTTAAATACATTTAATATATAATTATATTAATCTAAATACTCACCTATGTATATATATATGTGTGGGTGGGAGGTGGGTCGGGAATGCCTGACTTATCAATTTATCCAGTAAACTACTGGGGCCTCATATAGCCCATGCCGGATTAATTGTATTCTGGGTCGGAGCAATGAACCTATTTGAAGTGGCTTTATATATAAGAGGAAAGTGTGTGATTTGGGTAGAGAAAGATGTCGAAGGTTAGAGTCTTATATATTTCATAAGTGTAGATGTTGTAGAAAAACAGGTGAAGTACTAAGCTATTGTATCCTAAAAATAATGCGAACCTACTACACCTGGTGATATAAAATAAATTACCTAGTGGGAGGCGTGAATTACCTTAAAGAGAGTGAGATTTCCGTAGTTCAATCCGATACCACGCATTTTATTATTTTATTCCTAACTTTACATTCTTGTCTTTTTGGTGTATGTTCTTATTTTAGGTTACTACACCAACATGTAAAGCCCAAGACAAGGCACTTTGTATGGCCTTAAGTTATGTCATGGTACCACAAAGCTAAATATATAGTATCTTATATTTATTGTCCAAATAATAAATTATATGAAGTGGGAGATGTAGACGTGACTTTCCTTCTTATGTGGAGGTGCCATTTTGTTTAGATAGCTCCTTTTTTATTTAGAGGAAAGCACCTCTTCTATTTATGTAAAGGTGATCTTTCTGTTTAAGAAGAGGGGTCGACTCCTCTCGAGGGAGAGGGATCGCCTCCTCATAAAAGAGCAAATTACTTTTTTTTAATTAAGAGAAATTATTTATTCAAAATTATTAAATTTATTTAATTAATTAATTAGTTAATAATAAAATAAAACTCACGTTAAAACATTTTTACTAAAGTATTATTAAGTTCTTCTCAAAAGTAGTTGAGTTGTCACTTCTAAAAATCATTATAAGAAGCACCATAAAAAAAAAAAATTATCCAAATAGAAATTTTTTTTGTTTTTATAGTTAAAAAGTACTAAAAGCTAAAGACAGAACAATTCCAGGCGAGCTTAGTTTCGGGGGAAAAACTTGGATATTCCATTTATTACAATAATGTGAATTTGGGCCCCAAAAATAATTATGTGAATTGAATTATTTTACATTGCAAAATTTTGTTTATTATATGAGTTTAGTCTTCAATTAATTTCTTTTGTAGACAAAATCACATATAAACGGTAAAATTCTAAAGAGGAATGCTAAATTAATTTCTTTTATTTTTAATCTAAAAATCTCAGCTATGTACATATATATTATGATCGTACCTGCAATTTTATCTATAAAAAAAAAAAAAAAGAAATGACAACAATGGCAAGTGACATAGCAATCCGGATCGTAAAAAGAAGAAAAACCTGCCTATTTAAGATTTTAATAGTAAAAGCGTATTACCTTTTTTTCCACTACTGCATTATTTTATGGCTATGCTGAACAACTGAAAAGGGACTTTAGTTAGAATTGAAAGAAAAAAAAAATAGAAAAAAAAAGTGGAGAGTACAGAAAGCAAAAAGGCAAACCCTATGCTCTTCTTGCATGTATCCAACAAAAAGCAGAGTATAGGTTTCACTCTCTCTCTCTCTCTCGCATTTCCAAAGTTGGAACCTCTTCCCTCGCAACATTCTTATAATATTCACCCTTATTATGCTTTGTGTCACAAATCTCGCCCAAGCATCAACCTCAACTACCTGCTCCCTCTTCTCCTTTCCTTTTCACTTTTTGTTTAGTAGAATTTGGCTTTCAGGGTAAATAGTAAACATCATATTTTGACAATAAAGCAAAGTAAAAAAGATGAATGCCAAGAAATCAGTGATGCTAGTGCTCCTCATGATGCAAAATCTGAAACCTTTTGTAAAAGCTAGCTATCTTACTTAGGGACCATTTTCTTTTCCTACACCACCTCTTTTTGCCCCCATATTTGACAGGACCCACTATATAATATCCATTCAAATTTGTCTTTTATAGTTTTATTTATTCTTTTATTTACAACCTCCTCATCTTAATTTCTTTTTCTCCTTTGTCTTTAAAGAGAGAAACAAAAATAAATTAAACGAAGATTCTTAAAGTAGATTATGTTTACAAAAAAATTATAAACAAAATTATAAGAAATTACAAGTGAATTTAATTGAAAAAATATATATTTGACATGTCCACATGTTTGTTTAGGGTTTAAATATTTTAAGTATTCGTTAAAAAAAGATATAATATATGTGGAATTCATATTTAATAACATAAGTAAACATCTATTAATCAAATGCTACACTTTTCTTTATTCTTCCTAAATTGATATTATTAATTTTTTTAAATAAACATATTGAAAAATCTAATTTATATTTTTATTTTAAGCAAATTCTACTAATTGTAATGTTAAAAAATGACATATTGCTAATAAAAATTTACAAAAAAATAACTAAATCGAATTTTTAATGGTAATTTAATTCTCAAATTATAAAAACTACAATGGAAATTAAATAAATTTTAATGATAAAAAAATAGAACCAAAAATTAACACTGCCTAAACATATGTACCTAAGAAGATGGAGTGGTCGAGGGACCGCACATTGTGATAATTACATGGCTAGCTAGACCCTCATTTTTTCTTGAGAGCATCCACAAATTTCGCTATGATAGAGTTCAAACAAAGATAATGCAAGTCACAAGAAATTAATAAATGATTCGAGAGCTATAGTAGCTTTGAGTTTAATATTTAAAAATTTCTAAACATTAAAAATTCAAATAAAAAAAAGCGAAAGATCAAACAGCTGCACTAAATAAATCAAGAATTATGCAGACATTCATGATTCTTTTTTTTCTTTTTCTTTTCTTTAAAAGGAAGGTAGAGCAGCAGGTAAAATAGTGAATAGAGGAGAGGCCCCATGTAAAGCTAGCGTGGGAGCGTTTAAGGCCACCATGGGGAACACGTGGCTCCCGAGAGCCTACCATGTGAATTTGTACTGCAAAAAGACTCGCAGAATTCATGAATAAAGGTTGAGGCCACATTTGCTTTCTTAAAATCTAAAAACTTTAGTTCACTACTAGCCTCAGGCATGCATGCTGCGTGATTATATTGTTGTAAGTTCTAATTATATGGGTCATTTTTAGGCTTAAGCAGCAAAAAAAAAAAAAAAGTTTTTTCTCGAATCCCATCCTCAACTTATAATCAAAATAAAAGTAAAAAAAATTAATATGTATATTATTCTATCACTTTCAAGTATTTAATCTATTTGTTTTCTCAAACCATATAAAAATATAAGATAGTAGAAAGTTATGAAATTATTATTTCTTTTTTATTTTGTTACATTTAGAATTAAATTTTAAAAAAATTAACATGCTCTTTATAGTACATATAAATTTACTATAATATCTTTTATGAGTTTTGTTCATTGGAGTTTAACCATTCCTTCTTAACTTTTTAAACAACATTTTGTAAAAAATAATCAGAAAAATGTGAAATTGATGTAACCATCAAATACAAATTATTATTAAAACTTGTCATAAGATAACATTCTATCATTCAAAGTAGTTAAAACCAATGAGGTTAGGTTTAATAAAATGATTAATTTTTCACAATCTATGTATAATGTTTACTAGTATCTTGAATAAAATTAATTTTAACAACAAAATTAATCAAAACAGTAAGGTATTTTAATTCTGTTTCAAACGTAACAATACTTTAAATTTATACCAACTTTGTATTAGGCCATTTATATATATAAATTATATTTGGGTTTAACTTAGAAGATGAAATATTCCTTAAAAAACGAAATTGGTTGTTCAAATTCTAAAAGATGAAATTAGAATAAAATATGTCTTTTAAAGATTAGATCTCATTTTTCTGAAATAAATTAATTTAAAAAAGCACACAATTTCAAAGAGAACACATTATCCATTCCTAACAAGCACATAAATAAGAGTGTTCAACCACCAACAAACAAAATATTAGAGAATACAAATCTTTTTTTAAAAAAAAATTGAATTTTTGGCTTTATCAATTCAACAGAACTCATGCTATGGCCCTAAAGGAAAAAAAATATCACAGATCAAACCCTTTTTTTTGTTACACAATTCAAACGTATTTGTTAAATAAATCATAATATTTATACGACAGTCATGCAACAAAACAAAATAAAAGGAGAATCCACCCAAGTATTCATCTCTCAATTTTCTAAGGTATTTGAGTACCCTTTAGATTTGCCAGCTTATCTGACAGACCAAGAATCTATTTAAATAATATAAATCGTAATTAGTTAAGTGGGATTGCTCGATTTTTCTTGGAATCTCCATCCGTATCCACTTATTTTGGCCATGTGCAAGCCTTATTCGTACTTGTAGATAATAGATCATGAAAAGCTGATCTATCAAAATAATTTTCTTTTTCATAGATTTCTGTTTAAGCTCTGCAATAACCAAAGATTTTTTTTTTTTTGGTCTATGAAGAATTAATTATATTACATAGAATCTTAGTTTTATAAATTTATTTAATTAATTTGACCTTGTAAGTATGTACAATATTGATAAGTTGATACTCTAACCATTTTTCTGCCGAAAGTGCTCATATTCTCTCAGCCTCAAAAATAGTATAGCCGTATAGGAAAATGAGATGAGACTTTGAAATATGGGTATTTTATTTATAGATGATTCATCGACGAAGATAGAACAACGGAGCAGAATATATATGGGTGGCTTTTGAAAATTTTATTATAGTTACGGTTTCAAAAAATAAATAATACGTAATATTTATTATATTTTAATGCATTGTAGTTTAGTACTTTACATTTATATCAATATTTATATTTCTTAATGGCTGTTGTCACTTATACAATAATTCAGGGTAAATTACTTTTGAATTAGATTTAAATATAATTATTTATATTTTTATTATTAATTTTTTCAATCAAAATAAAATATATAAATTTTTTAATTACAAGGTAATGAATTATCTAATATCAAACTTATAAAAATGAATTTTTTCTTTTTTTTTTTCGTCTCATAAAAGATGCTCAAGTTATGTATATATTAATTATTTTTTTCATAACTAAATGTATTAATTTAAAAGAGCATCCAAGTATAATCCGATACTCGATTTTCGAGGAAAATTAATCATGGTAATATTTTCAACATTTTAATACTACATCAAATAAATTCTTATAAGTCAATATTGTTAACTGCGTTATATTATTTACAATATACCACCACCAAATACAATCGCATATTGGTGGAATTATTTTGTTAATTTTTAAATGTTTAATAAATTTTAATTTAATTATATAATTTAAAAATTTACTTCAGTAATTTTAAAAAATTTTATTTGGACTCTGGCGCTCATTTGTTGTTAACCTATATCCCGTTATAACATATAGGGATGGCAAGATGGAGACGGGAGTGTCCTTACTCTTTGTTTTTGTGTTTATTATTGTCTTTTATGATCTTCATTCTTTACATCAAGAAGAAATCTTTCCTATTCTCATTATTTGATTTATCAAAATTTTTATAGAAACTTAAATGTTAATAATAATTTATTAAAATAATAGTATAATTTTTTTTAAAATATATATAAAAATTATTAATAAAAAATACTCAATTTTATTAATATAATAAAAAATTAATTATAATTTTAAAATTTTAAAATAAAATAAAAAAATAATTTTTAATAATTCTACAAGTTTATTTTTTTCTTTTATTTTTTAATAACAAGCAGTAAAAAAATTATGAAAAAAGATATTTAAATAAATATATTTATTTAAAAAATATATATGTAAATTTTTTGAGACAAATTTCACCAAGTGAAAACCATGATTCTCATTCTCATCTCTAAACTTACTTTAAAAATTTTATTTCTTATTTTTATTTATATAAAAAAATTATCATATTCAAGTCGTAATATGAGAAAATGCCACGAATCCCCACACCCGGAGTTTTGCCATCCCTGTTAACGGTAGCTTTTAGTTATACTTATATGCTGAGTCAGCTTGAGTTAACTAATGTATTCGCAGACCCCAGTCCCCAAGTGTGTGCGTTTATATAAATTTGCTTTTTGGCGGAGAGGCAGCGGAGATTGTTGTGGTGAATAGTGAATGGTGATGACCTCTCACTCTCACATCTCTTTGAACACAATTTTCAGGTCTGCAACCAAAAAGCTAAAAACTGCAATGATAATCAGAATAGAGAAACTCTTAGCCCACCATGTGGCCCCCACTTTTAACTCTCTGCCTCTCTTCTATTCTCCCCATTCCATTTCTATCATTTTAAACGCATTTCTCTCTCCGTTCCCTTCTCTCACAACTCCCTCCTCTCCTCTCCCGTTCCTGGAATCATGACCTGGCCGACATGGCCGACGGCCATGGCAATGCCACTACTGCTGATGTTGCTTAATATGTATATTGTCTTCTCTTTGGAGCTCCATTCTCCCTCTTCTCATGAAGATGCCATTCGCCGGCTCCCTGGGCAACCCCCGGTTCGGTTCCAACAGTTCTCGGGATATGTTGAAGTTGACGATAACAATCACAAGGCTCTTTTCTACTACTTCGTTGAATCGGAAAACGATCCCGCTTCCAAGCCTTTGGTTGTCTGGCTCAATGGAGGTCAGCTTTCTCTCTCTCTGTGTCTCTCTTGCTTCCACAAATTTTATTCATTGCCTAGAATTTTTGGATTAAAAGAGGAATACACATCATTTCATTTCAAATTTGGGTTTAAATTTCTTGAGGCTGGGTTCTCTTACTGTATATGCCAGTTCTTTGCAGGACCTGGTTGTTCTTCTTTGGGGGTAGGTGCGTTCTCTGAAAATGGGCCATTCAGACCAAATGGGGAAGTCCTGATTCAAAATAAGTATAGTTGGAACAGAGGTAATCTGATAAAAACCATATTTATTGCCCCAAATGAATTGATTTGTTACCGAATAGCTATTGAGTTGCTTGGTTTTGCAGAGGCAAACATGTTGTATTTGGAGACACCAGTTGGAGTGGGGTTCTCTTATGCTGAAGGTAGCACCTCCTATTTGACAGTAAATGATGAAATAACAGGTATCTTCAATTAGTATCAATCACTTTAGAGCTTTTACTCTAATCTTTTGAGACAGCTAAATTCTCCCTAGAAAGCTCCTTTAGAGGTTAAACTCTATCTTCTGTGGGCAAAGGCACGTACAAGATGTCTGCTTCTTAGGCTTTTAAAAAAGTTGAGACAAGGCAGTGTTAATGCTGAAATTCCACTCTCAACTTTTTTTTGGGGGGGAGGGTGGGGGTGTTGGGTTTGGTCTATGGTACTTTTCATGATTAATCTTCATCTTTTACTCCTAACGGTAACTTTAGAATCAATTGGATATGCTTTTGATTATGGTATGGTGTCCTTGAATACTCAAAATAGTCATTATTTTGTCGTCTGAAACAGTATTATTGATTTCTTAAGCCAGGGACAACCTTGTATTCCTGAAGCGCTGGTTCAACAAGTTCCCTCAATACAGGCACAGAGACTTGTTTCTGACAGGGGAAAGTTATGCAGGTACCTGCTGTGTCACCCCCACACCAGTCATTTCTTGAATTCGAACTCCTACAGCAGGTTACAGCGATTATCATTATTTGTTCTTGCACTTTTTTCTCATCCATGCCAGGGCATTACGTTCCTCAACTTGCAAAGCTCATGATTGAAATCAACAAAGAGAAGACATTCAATCTTAAAGGCATAGCCGTGAGTAATCTTATTTATTTACTAGTGAAGCTAATTGCGTTGACACACACTTGGATGTTGCTAAGGCCAAAATGTTCTCTTGTATGGCAGTTAGGTAATCCAGTTCTAGAATATGCGACGGACTTCAATTCAAGGGCTGAGTTCTTCTGGTCTCACGGATTAATATCAGATTCAACATACAAATTGTTCACCACAGTGTGTAATTATTCTCGGTATGTTAGTGAATATTATAGAGACTCAATTTCAACTGTTTGTCGAAAGGTTATGCACCAAGTTGGCAGAGAAACCAGTAAGTTTGTGGACAAGTATGATGTTACCCTTGATGTTTGCCTCCCATCAGTGCTTTCACAGTCCAAGGTTATTTTTCCTCAAACCCAAGTAAGTCTTCTCTCTCTCTCTCTCTCTCTCTCTATATATATATATATATTTTGTGCGTTCAGTTCTGTTTCCTGTTAATTGTTTATCAACTGGAATCAAGTGCTTTTCCTTTGAGCCTGCAGCAAGCAAATGAGATGGTGGATGTATGTGTAGATGACAAAGTTACAAATTACTTAAACCGAAGAGATGTACACGAGGCCCTCCATGCCAGGCTTGTTGGAGTTCGCAAGTGGGATGTCTGCAGCGAGTAATATCCTCCTCATTTGATTACAAATTCTAAGTGGGTTTGTAGTTTACTACTTTAACAACTTGGCTAAGATATTCTGAGATAGACTCTGTATGTAGAAAATACCATAGACCAAATCAATAATGATGAGATGTATGCCTATTATTGGTGGGTTTCATTCAAAGTGCGTCTAATATGTTTATGTCTCTTCATGATTGGTTTTTTTTACCTTTTTTCTCCAAAAAAAAAACCGCTTTATCTAAAATTTTTTTAAATTGGTTTGCTATCGTAATCTTATTGCATAATTGACCTTTGAAGGAACCAGTAATCAGAATCAGTTTATCTATTTAAGCATATAAAAATTTTACCAAACCCAGTAATAATTAACCTGCATGGCCTTGCTAACAGCATTCTGGACTACGATATGCTCAATGTGGAAGTGCCTACCCTCCCTGTCGTTGGATCACTAATAAAAGCTGGAGTTCGGGTCCTAATTTACAGGTAGCTAGAAGACAATACTTTTCCTCTCAGTGATCTTAATTGCTTAGCTGAAAGCTTGAATCTATGAATTGCTAAATGGAACCATTTTTTTCCCCTACAGTGGAGATCAGGATTCTGTTATTCCTCTGACTGGGAGCCGCACCTTAGTTCAGAAACTGGCGAGGCAATTAAAACTGAATACAACGGTCCCTTACAGAGTATGGTTTGCAGGCCAGCAGGTATAAACTAACTTTCTTGCTAATTTGAATTATTATATCATGTCAAATAGCAGTATCTAGCATATGCCAGACAAATGCACTTCTTTTCTCAAAGTGTCCGTGCTTCATATTTTATGTCGTTTTTCATTTGTCTTTACGTCTACATGAACAATGGTAGAGAGCATTTCCCATGGAGGTAATGCACTTTCCAACATGATCCAAATTCTATGCACAATCACAGACTAATCTGTTTATGATACTCTGTATAGGTTGGCGGGTGGACTCAAGTTTATGGTAATATCCTCTCATTTGCCACCGTGAGAGGTGCCTCCCATGAAGTTCCTTTTTCCCAGCCTGAGAGATCGCTTGTGCTATTCGAGTCATTCTTAGAAGGCAGGCCTCTACCTAGGATCTTGACAAAAAGTTAGTTTTTTTTCACTGAGTTGAGATTGTAAGTAAGCATGCCATTTATGCTATAGAATTACGAAGGGAATGTGTTAACTGTGCAGGATGTCAGTGAGATTTTCATTTTTTTTTTGGGGGGGGGGGGGGGGGGCTTATTTTCCCCTTAGTGCGTGCTCTTGTGTGATGTCAAATGTAATTGATCTACGGGTTAGAGAAATTCTTGTATAAGTGTTGTGAAAAAAAGCAGGGGTGAGAGGGGGGTCCTTGTTAAAGTTTCCAGGGAAGCAATGAGGATTATCATTACCGCTTCACATTACTTCTGCCTGCCATTCATAGACGTGAGTACCATCCACTACTGCTTAGACAATGAAAGGCTACAACAAACTATCATCGTTAATCAAGCAATACTAATCTTTTTCATAAAAAATACGTATTATCTTCTCACTACGTTAACGTCAACAGTTACAAGTAGATTCCTTTCTGTTTTAAAGAGCTTAATAGTTACACTTGAACTCGAGATCCATCTGCTTTAAAGGCATTGACCTATTAAGAAAATTGTATTTGTACGTACACCTCAGTAGTCCCCTTTATTTGAACTTTGAATGCAACAGCGTACACGCAAGAATTGTTGGGAAGGAAAAAAACTCTGTTGTCATATTATATTTATGTAGTCTGGAATGTGAATGGAGGCAGTGCCTGTATCAGATGCAAGGATGTTACCGGTGAATTGTCATCAGTGAGAAACAACGTAGAGTGTTGAGTACTGTTGAGGACTGAGAAGCAAAGTCATATAGGTAAAGGAGGATACCCTGTGGTCCTGTATGCGGTAACTCTGGAGGAACAGAGAAAAGCATGCTTTGAAAGAAGTAGGTGAATACGGGAGTACTTTATCGTGCATAGTGGCAGCAGGGAAGAATCTGTGATGGTGACGAATGGAAGAAGCAGGAGTTGACTGTGCAGCACAGTGGGACTGATTTGATTGCATGTTGTAGTTGGTGGTGGGCCTTCTGTTCAGATCAGAAACGTATCCGGCGGGACTGCGACGATTGGTCGTGAAACTCGGTTATTTGACTAAACTTTTAAAATTTTAAGAAAAATCTTTTGAAAGAAAAACAATTTGTATTTTATTAATATAATTGAAAAGTATTTTTTTATATTTGAGAAATAGATTGTATTGAACTAATTTACATAAAAAATTATTTTTAATTATTAAATTGTTAAAAAAAGGATATATAAATTTATTTTGTTATTAATGTTTTTTAAATATATAAATGATTATAAATAAATATTATTGTTAATTTTTATTAAGTTATTATTATTAACTAAAAGTTTTATATGCACAAAGGTGTATGTTAATTTTTTTAATTTTTAAAATATTATTTAAAATAATAATTATATTTTAAAACAATAAATTAAATATATGTAGTTATTCAATTTTTTATTTTCTGTTATAAATTTTTATAATTTTTATTTTTTCTCTCATATCATTTATTTTATTTTATATTTTATATTATATAATATATAATTTTAGAGATCATTAACTAAAAGATTTTAAAGTCATTATAATATAAATTAAATAAAATATTAAGAATAAGATCATAATAAATATTTTCAATATTTAATTAAAAGAGAAAATAAATTTGATAATAAGGGTATTACTATAAATTTAAAATTTTAGTATGGCTTTTTTTATTTTAAAATATTTAATTTTTAGCTTGAGAAGCTCAAATATTCACTTTTAAAAATTGGCCAAACGTCATACTTTTCTTAAATAAGCTTTTTAGGAAAAAAAAAAAAAAGCAACATTTTCAGGCCAACAAACTTCGCTAAACACTCTGGTAGAATTTAACTTTATATTTTTGTTTTTAAGTATAATATTACTACTAATTTGATATATCAGTTAATTTTATTTTTGTAAATATTTAGAAGCAAACTGAGAAAAACTTTAGGAAAGAAATTGATAAAAAAACCTTGAGGGACAAAATAAAAATTAATTTTTAAGGATGGTAAAAAATCATATTTTCACCTTGAATATCAATGATTTTATTATTTCAAAATTTAAATAATTATCTTAAATTTTATAAAAACAATAATTTATAAGCAAAAGTCTACTTTTATTCTGTGAAGTTTTACCCATCTTTGTTTTAGTTACAAAAATTTATACATTGTCCTTTCTCGTCTCATCATCAGCTCTGTTATAAAAAATATCTGAGATAATATAATACGTGTACTTGTTGTACTAAATGGTAACGTTGCAACCTAGATATATATCAGTACACTAATTCGTATCTTCTAATCATTTACTCGGCAATTTTTTTTTCGTTTGTGTCTTTGTAAATATAACTTAGGTTTGAATTGAATTTAAAATTTTAAATTAACACTTTATTAAATTTATAGAGTCAAGTCTGATGTTATATGGGGCATTTTCATTTTAGATTTAAATAAGTTTTTGTTTATTTGTACACATATATTATCAAGATATTAATTCTTAAATAAATATACACCGTTGGGTCAGCAACAGAGAAGGAACACAAAAGACCGCTTTGAGATGAGATCTAAATCGCTCCAAGTACAATAAATCTAATATTTATATAAACCACTGTATGATTTTGTGTATATAATTTAAGCAGAAGTAGCATGCCACTCCAAACCCAAAGAAAAGGAAGGAGGTTGTGGTTGAGTGTGACTTGTGAGCTGTATAATCAGTAGTCATCATTTGCTGAAACCAAAAACTTCCATTTCCAAAGCCCTTGGCCTGACCCACTTCCATTGCCTTTCCCTTTTCAGAAAGCATAACATTCATTTCTTTCTAGTTGGTTGTACACTCTCTACTATACTCTGCTCAAGTATTACGCAGTAGTAACAGCAGCACAGTTGTAGTAGTTTAAGCGTGCGCTTCTCTCTGTCTTTCTGTGTTTTTGGGCTCCAAAACCAAATCCTTTTAAAAAACAAAAAAAGCAAACTACTTTGGCTGCCATTCCGGCAATTTTATCTTTGTAATTTGACTTCAAATTCTCGCAAAAAACCCTTTCTTTTTTATTCCCATATGGCAAAACAGCAAAACCACGACCCTGCAATCATCAGCCCTCTTGGACACCAGGTTTACTCCTCCTACCATCCTAGCCTTCTTTGCCCCTTTTATTTTTCCATTAAATTTCATGAAAGAGAATCATATCACCCACGATGCTCTTCTTTTTCATGCCTTTAATTTAGATCTTTTTTTATGTTTTTATGTACGAAGAGTGATATTGTAGATCTAATATTTGGATCACACTGCTAAGATAAGCTGTGATAATTCTTTGTATTTATAAATCATATGGGGATATTGCAGGGCAAAGACGAAGATAGGGAATTGGAGCTCGGTTCCGACGAGCCTGAGGCCCCATTGCCTCTCACAGCAACTTCTCGGGTTTGCCTCTCTCACTCATTCCACTGACTTTATCACTTTCCGATTTTACAGGTTATTTAGGATTTTTGCATTCTGCTCTACTGCAATTGCAGAGATCAATGACTATATACACTGTTTGAAACTTGACAATTTACGGTTTGCTTGGGGAATCGGCAATGCATGCAGGTCTTGTATATGTTGGGAGACATCGCGGCAGGGCCTGCGTTTAGGTTCACGCAATGGCTCGAATCGGTCCGTAAACGGACTGCCAGAAATCGCTCCTCTGGATTCCCCCACCGCCCTTTGAGGCTCCAGGATACTATGCCTTCTAGGTTACTCTCGTTCTCCTTCATTCTTTCTCTTAGTTATTTTCTGCCCCAATTCTGTAAGTTTGCCTCATTTGGTTTTACTGATATCGAGTCAACCTGTGCTCAAATATGTAATAGGCTTTTATTGGATGCTAAAGGTTTTGCCTTATGGAATGGGTATAAAGGAGCATACTGTGAGTAGTTTGTAAATCAGATTTGTTCATTCAGTATCTGACAAGTGATAACCTTAATTTGTTTGCTTGTAATATTGTTTTATTTTTCTTAACGGACGAGCCAGTAGTATACTTGAGTAAGCGGATGTTGTGCAACAAGGCATTATCTGTTATTTGTTTGATAGGCTTTTAGAAGTGACCTTGTCTTTGCTACTAATAGTGAACCTAATTTTTGTTCAGTGCGGGAGAATCGATGGAGGATGCAAAATGTGATCCACTCCCTTTGCAAACGACAGAAGTCAGTTTGTGGGAAAGGCTTGGTAATGCTGCTATGTTGGACATTGAATCTAGCTCTTTTTCTTGGGAGTGGCTCTCTTCACTGCACCACACTGAACACAGCAGCAGCAATGAACATTCTGAGGATGAAATGAACAAAGCTCTTGAGGTTTGTCATCTTCTATACCAGTAATCCAGTATCCAAATTTCTAAAGAAAAAAAATACAATACTTCATGTCTCACTTAAGGTTTTTCTTTGAGGCGTGAATATGTAAGGTTTACTAGGGGTGAGCAATGTTCAGGGTCAACCCATATTTGGGTTTTAAGAAAACTTGCAAAACAAACTTTTCTGGTTTATTCTGGTCAGATTTGGGCACAACACACGCCTTTTATTTTATTTCCCCCTCTAGACACCCAACATTACATGCCTTTTAGAATCCTAGGCTTGATTAAACCATATAAACCTGATTTTTACATAAAATTTCACCTGTGCAAACTGTGAACCCATTAACCTGCCCTGAACCAGACTGAAATCATTTTTTGTTTGTTTCCCCGGGGTTGGCAGGTTAGGCACAAGCCTAGGGTTTATGCGTGGAAACTAATGTATGTGCTGCATATGGATTTTTTTTAATCATAACTTATGCTAACGTGAGACACAAATAGGGAGAGAAATAGATTATTTTAAGCATGTTGATATGAGTTAGGAACTTAGGATTAATAATTTATGAAGAATGGAATTTTCTTTCTAGTTTAGCTTCTATACAATATATGTTCATTTGGTGCTCTCTGTGTAAGGCATCAACACCTATCCCTTTAATTTCTATTTGACTGTCAACAGCAATGCTAATGTAGATGGGCACTCTCTCTTTGTATGCACATTATATCAATTGTGTATTGATATTTGTTTGTATACACAATATTGATATTTGTTTGTAATACAGAATTAGAGAAGAAATATTGTGTGGGAACTATTTATTTTATCAGCTTCTGCTCAATTTTTTCTCAGTTATGTGCACATAGGTAACTGTAAATTCTGGGGGAGTGGTCTTCTTTGCCTTTTTTAATCGCCTTGGCAGTGATGATATGGTTCCGAAGGAGGAAGCTGCTGTTATAAAAATATCATCATCCAGAATGGCAACACAATCTGAACGCCTTGGTTATGAATTTGCAAAGTGGTTGGGAGTCCAAACTCCTCAGGTTGTCCCTTTGCCTTGTATCTACCACAACTGTCACTTCTGCAAGAATAGACTATTAGTCTGTACTTCTACCTGATTCATTCTTATCTTTTATTGAGAAAATGCAGGCTAGAGTCATTCACAATTCCAGCCCAGAGTGGCTCCAAATAAAGGAAGCAGCAGAAAAAGCTAGAAATGCAGCATTTTGTGAAGGAGATGAAATTGGTGAAATGACATGTTTAGAACTTTTGGAAGCACTTGAGCTTAGTCGATGCCTCTTTTTTATGAGGTATTGTCCTAATCTAGGTTTAATATGATGAGGTTTTGTAATATGACAGTGTGAAATATCTTGGCTTGCTCTGCACTTACCCTTGTTCTAGCTTTAAATGGAATAGTCATGGCTAATATGTCTTTTATAGATACTTTGTTGGTTGAATTGCAATATGCTCAATGCACAGAATTGTTTGATTGAGTTGCCTTCTATAATTCTTCAAAATAGATTGTTGTATTCTTCTCATTCTCATATAGGGAAGTTTGATAGCATTCCCTTCGTCAAAGAAAGTTTCTTTCATGGCACTCATGTTTACTCCTTGATTTATTTTCAATCTTAATAATATTTTCTGTATAATAGAGTGGTGGGTTTCTTCAGGGTGATAAATAAAAGTTGATTCTTCAAGCTTGTTTAGGAAAATCAATGAAAGGAATGATTCTTGAGGAATTATGATTGTATTTTATTTGTCCCTGTTATTCCCCCTTATTGTACTTATAATGGAAGATGCCTGTTAAACTTTGTATTGAATAAAGAGCTATCATCTTTGGACAAGGTTGACCTTTAGGAACTTTTGCATGGGTTATTGGGATTTTTTTTTTCTTATAATAGTTATATAATGTGGAGAATAGTGCAAGAAGGATCCTTAAACCTTTTACCCCTCTCAATTAGAAGTCATGAAGGTTTTAGCAAATAAGCATATCTTACCAGGTGTGGTTGGCATGGTGGTGAAGGGTGGGGTTTAAAGAGAAGGTTCTTTTGTGTTCGTTGGCATTTGTGAAGTTGTATAATATAAATGGAAGTTGGTATACTGTGAAAGAAACTCTATCTTCAATAGGGCATTTTTCTGTTGAGATTATTGGATGTAAGTAGTTAAAACAATTCCACTGTTACCATTTCCCAGAATAGACAACAGCAATTCATACTATATAATGGGTCGCAAAAGCACATTGCTGCTTTTCTATAACATAACTTTTGATTTGTTGAACTAAATATTCAACATCTTGCAGTTATATACATGGGTCACCTTTACTTGAAAGTTCAAGTGCATTTGAGTTACGGGAATTTTCTGAAAGAACAGCAGCAGCTCTAGGCAGGGTATTGATGCTAGACCTTGTCATAAGAAATGAAGATAGGCTCCCCTGCCGTCAGCTTAGATGGCGAGGGAATTCTGCAAATTTGTTGTTAGCTGAAAAGATGATCTCTGCAACTACCAATACACTTGAAAAAACTTTTGGTTCTGCAGTGAATCAATATGGATCAAGGGTGATGAAGAGACTTCAAAAAGAAAGAAGGTCTACTTCAGTAGGTATCAGATTTAGTTCTCATGATCCTGGATTGGTATCACAGGCCTCTGATACCTCAGAGATATCAGAATCACCGAGATCTATTGACATGGACCTTAAAGATCAAGCATTAGATGAACCACAATGTACTGACATTGTGGCTATTGATTCTGGTGTTCCCCGCCGACCCCCCGCTGGAAAACGTGCAGATGATCAGGCAAATTATCCTAAGTTGGTTGAGTTACTACTCAATAGTTCTGAGTTTTCATCTAACTTGTTACATGATATAACTGGAGGAAAATTAGGATCTCCTTCACTAGAAGAAATGAATACTACAACTGATGTACAAGCAAGTGACATGGCATCAGTAGTTCACGAGTTCCGTAGTGGTTTCCGCGCTGCTCTTAGGGATCTGCAAGGATTTCATATATTTGTACTCACACTTCACCAGAAACTTGACAGCTTATTAAGGTCATTTATGAACGTTATGAACAAAATATCATCAGGGGAGTCTGACAAAGAGGATTCAGTGATTCCTGACTCACCTTCACAGGTTGCTGGAGATGGTACTTGTCCATCTCCAGCATGTAAGGATGGGTCCGTTATTGAAAACCATCCAGATTTTGGTGATTCAGAATCACAGAGAACTGCTCCGAGGGCATCTTGGTTAGGAAATAGAGAAAGTTCTGACTCTGCCTCTCCTATGTCAAGGGAAGGTTGGCATGGAAAGTTCTACAAAGGAAGCGGAGAGCCACTTCGAAGTCTACGCTTGACAGCAAAGCTACGTGACTTTCATAAGTTTGCCAAGGTTAGTCTCATAGGAAATGTGACTTTGTTTACTAGTTTGATGGTTTTAGAGCTCCTAATGAAATTATCTAAATTGTTATTTGGTGCATTTTTTCCATTGGACATCTTGGATAGATTATAAGTAAAACAGTCAATGGTATATTTCACTATCATACAAAACAAGACTAGTTTATTGCAAGTCTATTTGCCTGAAATTGACTATAGTGGACACCATGCTAATGATTCTGACTAGGAGGTGCTTTTATTGCTTTCATGAAGGAGAGGATGGTTTTAGTGAATCAGACTAAGTTGTTTAGTTTTGGAAACATGTTACTCTTTGATCCTTTTTTCTGACTTCCTTTTGTTACACTGATGTAGTTACATTATGTAATATAAAGCAGAGGGCCACCAGTAAGGCTAGCAAACTTAACGCATGATCCAAATAACTAACCAACCTAATTATGATCATGACCCTCTTAAACCCAACTATTAGACTCATGGTCATAGGTTAATTACTGACCTTATTAAATGTGGGTTGAGCTAGGTCAACCCACAGATAACCCCTAACCCAATCTAATTTCTCATATCTTTGTACAACCTTTGTATGTGTGTCTCCATTAACTTTTTATTTAGATTCACTGGCAAATATATATATATATATAGAGAGAGAGAGAGAGAGAGAGAGAGAGATACACATCGGCATACAGTTGCGATTAGGCACATTTATTTCAAATGTGTGTAAACACAAGTGTTTGAGTGTACACAAAAGCACATCTAGATACATATATACATATAACTACAGCTGCATGCTTATATATATGTATATTGGCTCACACATATACATATATGTATAGAGACATATGCATATAGATACTCACGTACATACAAATATGAGCACTATCTATACTCATGTATAGCTTTGGGGTGTTTGGTCTCTTTAGTCTCCCAAAACATGTAATATATTGTAATAGAGATATGGAAGAATGGGGAGCTATGGGAGATTGGGAAGCTATTTAGTTTCTTGTATCTTCTTTTTATTATATTTAGAATTAAATTTTAAAAAAAGTGCCATGCTTTTATTTTGATTACATGCCAAGCCCATTGGGATATATATATATATATATAAAGAATTTCAGAAGTACTAAACTCGTCAAAAGTTCAAAACAAGGGTTGTTAGTGGGTTGGGATTAACCCTAATAAAAAGGGTCATAAATTATTTGATAAACAAAAAAAAAAGGGTCATACTTAACCTAACTCCCAATCCCACTCATTTGCCACCCCTAGCCCCCAGTCATCTAACAAACTTGTGTTTTCAATCAAATATTTTTTGAAGTTCCATTCCATTTGTACTGCATGCATGAAGGCAATACACTAGCCTGTGTCTCACTGTGATTGGCAAATAAGAAATTAGGAGCAGTCTAAACTAACTGTGCCTTTGCCATTTTAACAGCATTTTAATACGCATTTTCCTTTCTTTTTTTTTCACTGCTATGGTAACTCCAGGTTGATGCAGAATCTAATAAAGAATTAGAACAGTGGAATGAAATGCTTAAAAGTGAAGCTGTCAAGCTATGCCAAGACAACAATTTCAATACAGGATTTTTTGAGTGTAGTGATAATAACAGCGTTATTGATGCATATGAACTGAAGGTATCTTCAACTTTAATCCTTCACAGAATTGAATTGTCTAAGTCTTGTCTAATTCATGGAGAATGCATATTCACAATAAGGATTTACACCTAAAACTTTCAGGTCAGACTTGAGCATATTCTTGAAAGGATTGCATTAATATCTGAGGCTGCAAATACAGAGAAGCCATCTGCTGTGACAAATAGTCTTTTCATCGGTGGAGCACTGGCTGCAAGATCTGTATACACACTGCAACACTTGGGAATCACACATATACTGTGTTTGTGCACCAATGAAATTGGACAGTCAGATTCTCAGTTTCCTGATCTATTTCAATACAAAAATTTCTATGTAAGTGATATTTTCTTTTCTTTTCTCTTCTTTTTTCCTCAATTATTCTGTTCAATTATTTGCAGAAGTTTAGTTTCTGTGAGAATTTTAGTTGTCTTTGCTCCTTTCAGGTCAGACTTGAGCATATTCTTTCCTCATGCTTTGCATCCTCACGTGGCATGAATCAAATTAATTTTGCTTAGGAGCCTTGACTATTCCTCACCACTCCTGAATGACTTATTGGGGTTTCTGATGATTATTTAGAATGCGTACTCTACAACCTTTTCTAAAACATCCATAGGCATAACTGAAGGCTTGGGAAATAGCAAGGGCCAAATTGAAATGCAATTCTTGATTTTCTTCTGCATTTTAGTTTTTCCCCATCCCTTATCTTTTCCATCATCATTAAAAATTTGATCTCTTTTGGCTGATAAAAGTTATTATTAGACAGCAATAAGGCAAGCTTAACTATAAGTGATAAGTTGAAGCCAAAAAAAAAAAAAAAAAAACTGTAAGTGATAAGTTATATTATCTAATATTTTATCAGCTTCAGTTTTTTTTTTTTTAGCTTAAGCTTGTGATCCATGTTCTCTGGAATATTTTATGCCTTACTCTTTTTTTTAATGCATGTCTATGATATACTTTCTAGAATATGTATTCACATCAACTCTTTTCTCTCTATTGGAACAGGTATGTGACAATGAAGATTCTAATATCAGCAGCATATTTGAAGAAGCTTGTGATTTTATAGATTATGTCGAACAAAAAGGTCAGAGAATTTTAATTCATTGCTTTGAAGGGAGAAGCAGAAGCGTGACTTTGGTGCTTGCGTACTTAATGCTCCAAAAGTAAGTAAAATATAAAATTGTATAATCAGTATGTATAGTAGGAAATAATACTACTATTTGCATTGTTATGGAGACCAATGGAGACAACTCTCAACAACCAATCTAATTTTTTAGTATTCTTTCATTATTTTGATAGGAATTTAAAATTAATTGATTTCGTAGATGCCATAAAACAGCATAATTATAATTCAGCATGTAGCAATCATAAGGTTCATCATCTTCAGTAGTTTAGGGTATCACTGCCAGAGACATTTGGGACAGTTTAGGAGCTGAACGATTTTGAAATTGTGATGCAGGAAGTTCACTTTATTAGAAGCATGGAATACTCTGAAACGAGTTCACCGTCGAGCACAACCCAATGATGGTTTTGCAAAGATCTTACAGGAACTGGATCACAAACTGCATGGAAAGGTTTCCATGGAATGGCAGCAGAGGAAACCAATGATGAAAGTTTGTCCGATCTGTGGGAAGAACGCTGGACTAAGCAGCAGCTCACTTAAGCTACATGTGCAGAAATCACATAGAAAACTATCATCAGGGAGTGTAGACAGTGCCATGACAATGGAGATCCAGAAGGCTTTGACAGCTTTGAAAATTAGTCGTGGCGGGAGTGTTAGTCCCACACAAAGACAACCTAATTCAATTATGAATGAATGAACAGGAACTGCAAGTTTGTTTTTGTGTCACTATAGCAATTACGATAGGTTAGTTGAGGATGTTCTTGTCTTTTAAATTTATTTATTTTTCTTTTTTCTTCTACAAAGTGTAAGTAGGATTAGGGATGGGAAGTGGTTTTGGCAACTCCCCCATATCTGTTGTTATATATGCTATTAGTCGCTAAAGGCATGTGCATATCCATAAAACAGTTGTAGCGTTGATTTAATAGTCTGTATAAGGAAGCCACGTAAATGGCCCTGGGTTGCACTATACTTATTTTGTATCCATTTTTCTCACTCCAGTCACATAATTTTCAAATACTATTTTCTCTTTTGGCAAATATTCAAATACTACTCTGAATGTAACGTTGAAATGACGTTATTATGCCGCTACTCGTAAGGAAAAGGTCAAATGCAAATGTTTTATATTTAAACCCTGGCCTATGAGGAGAAATATAGTGATAATTATGATTAGTAATATATTAATTTAATAGGATCCTCATTACAAGTTTTGTATTAGTAGCCAAAATTAGATGTTTCACGCTAAACCGTTTATATGCTTATACTTTACTGGTAGTCAAAGCGATGGAGTCATCTCTATAGCAAACCTATGACAGCAAACTGGAAAGCATAGATCCTTTACCAACACAATAATGTTAATACTATCTAATTAGAGGAATTATGTCGTGAAAATCTGACAGTCATACGTATATTTGAGATTACAAGTATTCTTGCCCTCTCAACTCAAGATTACACCAATCAATACTGCAAAGCTGGGATAATATTACATCATAATGAACGTACAACTGGAAGTAAAAAGAAAAAAAAAAACTTCGCTTCCTGTGAATTGGTTGATGCACACCACCCAAGCTATGATAAACACGGCCTTTCTCCTGTTCACTCCTTCCTCAGCTTGGTCCATTGACGAGTAAGACAGACCATGTCTAGGGTTTAAATGAAAAAGTACAAACTTCATTCTTCGTAAAGGCAAACTACATTAAGAGGGGTCCAGATTATACAGGGAGAGCCTCCGGTAATGACTCTGGAGCACCGCTGCTACCGTTGAGCACAATCACATTCCCATCAGAGTCAACATCGACTATAACAGAATCACCCTCCTTGATCTCTCTAGCAAGCATCTTCTCAGCCATGCTGTCCTCCAAAAGTCGCATTATGGCTCTTCTTAAAGGCCTAGCTCCATAACTAGGATTATAACCTTCCTCAACCACTCTATCCCTAAATCTTTCTGTCACCTGAAGTTCAATATCTTTGGCTTTTAATCTCTCGAAGACCTCCTTCAGCATTATATCAGCTATCTCCTTCACCTCCAGCTTCGTGAGTTGCCTGAAAACAATCATCTCATCCAACCTATTTAAAAACTCTGGCCTAAAGTATTGTTTTAATTCCTCAGTCACCAAGCTCTTGATTCGGTTATAGCTGCTATCCTTCTCATCATAGTCAAGGTCAAATCCTATTCGACGGCCTCCTTTCTCAATCACACTGCTTCCAACATTTGATGTCATAATAAGAAGTGTATTCTTGAAGTCCACAGTTCTGCCCTTACTATCTGTTAGCCTTCCATCTTCCAAGATTTGAAGCATCATATTGAATACATCAGGATGGGCTTTCTCAATTTCATCAAACAGCACAACAGTATAGGGCCGGCGGCGAACTGCCTCAGTCAGCTGACCACCTTCAGTGTAACCAACATATCCAGGAGGTGAACCAATGAGCTTGGAGACAGTGTGCCTTTCCATAAATTCACTCATGTCAAGCCGAATCATGGCTTCTTCAGAGCCAAAGTAATATGCAGCCAATGCTTTTGCCAATTCAGATTTCCCTACACCGGTTGGACCGGAAAAAATGAAGCTGGCAATTGGACGATTAGGGTTCTTCAACCCAACCCGGGCTCGACGTATAGCCCGACTAATGGCTTTTACTGCTTCATCCTGACCAATGACCCTCTTATGTAAGGTCTCTTCCATCTTAAGGAGGCGATCAGATTCATCTGTTGATACTTTCTCAACAGGAATACCAGTCCAAGAGGATACGATGTGTTGGATGTCAACTTCAGTAACAACAGGACCTCCATCTCCTGCCTCACTCTCAGCCTTGCTCATCTCCTTCCCTTTCTCTACAAGTGCTGAGATCTGTGCCTTAAGATCCATTTCTCTATCTCGTAGCTCTCCAGCCTAATCAGAAAGTCATGTATCATAAATCCACTTATTATAGATTAAATGAGATTTTAAATTATTTGGAGACATAATAAGTACAGAAAAATAAGAAAAAGCCCAAGATTTTGTTCATCAAAATAGAAAAGTTACTTCAAAATTCTAAAGAAGCCCACCATTCTGTCCCCCGCCAGAGCTAAAGCCATAACTTTTACAAGACAAGCATCAGACCGTCTTCCTGAAAATATAGTTTGATGCCAAAACTACACAAGTTGGGTCTTTAGATAAAAGGCCTTACCTTTTCAAAGTCTTGGTTACGGACAGCTTCTTCTTTCTCCTTCACAATCTGCCTGACCTCCTTGTCCAGCTCTCTAGCTTCTTCAGGTAACTGGAAGTATATAAAGCTAGCTCAATTAACTCAAAAATAGACAATAGAAGAATTTCCAGCCAAGTACAAAGACAAATATACCTGTGCATGTTGAAGCCGAACCCGAGAGCCAGCCTCATCAACCAAATCTATAGCTTTGTCTGGCAAAAATCGATCACTGCAGGGGACAATATTTGTAAACCAGGAAACACTTCGTTAAGATATACAGCAAGAAAAAATAACAAGCCTTGATGGAACCCAAACAAAACTACAAAGAAATTATATGAAAATACTGGGTTTTATGAATTAAAACACTAGAAATAGAGGCAAACACCACAATAGCAGAGTTGCCTTTACACAGAAACAAGTATAAAATGCAAGAAAAATATTACTCTTGTTAGGCCTTCGAGATGCTAGCTATCTCCCATTCTTCCTTCATGTTTCGTAAGTTTCTCACTATACTGAACAGCCCAAACTCACCAAACAGAATAGAAAACATGTCTGCTGCCCTACTCTACCCAAAACCCCAAAACAACATAACGGTACCCTTCCTATCCTCTACCTTCCTTCCTGAACCTTCTAGAATAAGCCTTGAATATTGGGGTCCATCAAGCTTCACGGAGCATTTAATTAAGGGAAATATGCAGAAAAGCCCCTTACACTTTGGGTCACTTGCAAATAGCCCCTAACGTTAAAAACAGGCAATTAACCCCCCTAAACTTTTACATTTTAGCAAATAGGCCCTTATGTTTAATTTTTTTTCCTAACAGCACTAGTTTTTTTGCCACTTTAAACTTCCTATATATTAAGAATGAATATCTCTAAATTGCAGTTCAGGAGAAAATTAGACAAAATGGCCTATTTGCTAAAATATGAAAGTTTAAGGGTCTAATTGCGAGTTTTAAAGTTCAGGGGGCTATATGCAAGTGACCCAAAGGTCAAGGGCTCTTTTATCATTGTTCCCTTTAATGAATCTAAAGAGAGCACACAACTAAATGAGGTACAGGACCAAAGAAATAAATAAATAAGGCATGGAACAATAGAATAGACTAAATAAATAAGGCATGGAGCAATAGAATAGACTAAGTCCTTGAAAGACACAATTGCCATCAATTTGATCCTAATGTTTTAAGAAGTACATAATTTAGTCTGATCGTAGTTAGAACTAAATTAATGGCAGTGAAATCATTCAAGGACTAAATCGATAAAAAAAAATACCGACTCAGGATTAAATCGACAGCACTAAGACTAAATTGATAGCAATAACATTTCAAGGACCAATATCACAGATAACTTAGAAACAATAACAAGGACTATAAATAATGAACCTCCAGCTCAATTCCAGTTTAAACATGCAACATCTATCAAAGACTCTTATATTCCGGCATAAAAGGAAAAAAGCAAACTGAACAGAGATAACAATGAAAAATGACTGGTACAAACCTGATATACTGGTAAGACAGCCGAGCAGCAGCTACAAGAGCTTCATCAGTGTAGCGGAGCTTGTGGTGAATCTCATAACGTTCTCTAAGTCCTTTCAAAATTTGTATAGTTTCATCCACAGTTGGTTCTGGCACTTTAACTGGCTGGAATCGCCTCTCCAATGCTGGATCTTTTTCAATGTGTTTCCTGTATTCATCCAGGGTTGTGGCTCCTATGCACTGCACAAATCATTAAACGAACACTTCTTTAGTATAATTCCTATATAAGCAACAGTAAATAGATTTAACCACATCTATTAAATAAAGATAGCACATTCTGGTCAGTTTAGTCTAAGCATGACAAGATCTCTGTAAGCAGTTGGTCTAAATTGATCATTTGGTATTCTAAGATTAGAACTGTTTGAAATTCCAAATTACAACATTAACTGTAGATTGCTACAGATTATTTTATGAAATTCGGCCTATCTGCCAGAAACTTGTAACCATCCATCAGAATTCAGAATTGACAATTGCTAGCTGCCGTACATGAGCATTTTCATACATCTCATAAAGGTTAAAAACTTTAAAGTATCTTAACATTGAACAACCACAAAAAGGACTTAATGTTCCTTCGTAGATTATAAACTTATTACAGCAATAAAAAAATACAGCCCGCAGGGCAGCAATGCATAAAAGATTAGACTTATCCCTTTTTAGGGATGAACAAGTTTGAGATAGTTACAAAAAAGATGCATAAAGGCCAACAAACAAAAAAAAATCTTATTCATTCCCATACAATTAGCAGTATATCCATTTTGAATGTCAAGGGCAAATATTACCTGCAGTTCACCTCTTGCAAGAGCTGGTTTTAATATGTTTGCAGCATCAATTGCCCCTTCAGCTGCTCCAGCTCCAATTAGAGTGTGCACTTCATCAATAAAAAGTATTATCTCATCACTTTGTTTGATTTCCTCCATTAGTTTCTTCAATCTCTCCTCAAACTCTCCACGATATTTAGTTCCAGCCACAAGTAGACCCATATCTAGGGTTATAACCTAAATTATGGAGAATAAAGTAATCTATTTGACAATAATGGGAAAGGTGCCAAATGGGAACTACATATAATTTTAATAGACATAATAGATCATTGGAGTCCAGAAACCAGGACTGATGTTCTCAACCATTCATATTTTAAAGCTACAAGATTGAAAAAATAACAAGCACAGAAAGATTGCCTTCTCACTAGCTTTTGATTTAACAGATGGTCTAAAGGTGGCATGTCGGAATCCGACTGTTGAATGCAAAATACTGTTGAGCAGACAAATGTTTCAGGATTTCCTAAAAATTGTGTTTAAGAAACACAAATCTATGAGTTTTATACAACACTCTTATCAAACGCAAATGCAAAAGTAAAATTTGCATCACAATCAGATGAATGAAAAAAAACTGGGCCCCAGACACTGGCTTAATAGCTTTGGTAGCTTGGTGCAATACATTCCTTGTTTCCCAACATGTAAACTTTCATGCAGAGAAATAAATAAAGCAGGATAATATTTAGATTAGTTTGCAGACACCCAAATAGTTGAATGTGCTCAATAGTACTAATAAAGAGAACAGTGAATGCTATTTTGTGTTTATACTGAACTTAAGAACTATAATTTACTACTAACATAAAGTATTCCTAACCTTCTTCCCCTCTATAGTTTCAGGTACATCACCATTTGCAATCCGCTGAGCAAGACCTTCAGCAATAGCTGTCTTCCCAACACCAGGTTCTCCAATAAGACAAGGATTATTTTTTGTACGACGACCTAAAATTTGAGTGACACGTTCAATTTGCTGCTGCCTTCCAACAACAGGATCCAATTTTCCCTGTAAAGGAAGGAAGCATTGAAACAATAAGCCTAAACTCAAAATGAAGCTTCATCTACCATTTGTCATTAAGAAAAATACAAACCGTCGATTACCTCCTCAGCTAGCTTGGTCAAATTGGTACCATATTCCTCCAAAGTTGGCATTTTATTACCACTGCTTCCTGGACCAACAGTAGCAGTAACACTGTCAGCACTCTCACCAACCATGCGAATAACCTGTGCCCATCAAGTGGAAAATTTAATGACTAACATGAAAATAAAGGTAACAAAAGGAATAATGTAAATATAAATAGCAGCGAAAAAAATGAAATTAGAACTTAAGACTAGCCTGTGTGCGAATATTAGTTGGATCAGCACCCAGGTTTTCAAGAACACGTGCTGCAACACCTTCACCCTCACGAAGAAGACCCAAAAGCAAGTGCTCAGATCCAATATAGTTGTGTCCTGAAATTTTCAAGAAGTAAAGCTCAGATGTTTAAGCAAGCTAAGACAAAATATAAACAATCTGAGAATCCAATCTTCACCAATAAAATTGCAAGCAATGAGTATAACAACCTGCAACTCAGTTTTAAATGATTCATTTAAAGTTTTGGAAGGGAAAGATCTACAGGTGCTTCACCATGCATGAAGAGGTTTGGTATCCTCTAGTGCTCAGTGGAAAGGTTCCTCAAGTGTGCACATGGTTAGTCATTCAAAACCTAGAAGTTGGAAGCTTTCGTAGTCTAAATCTTCTTTGTTTTATAGTTTATGATTTCTCTCCATTTCTATTTCTCATGCAATAATAGGATATCCCATCATCAACTATTTTACCTTCTTCGCCTCTTCAATCAATAATTGAAACTTAATTGACTGCTCAAGTTAAGTGATGTAGATAAATGATAAAGACCCACTATAAACAAAACACTAGTACCCAATGTTGGGCAAGCTTTCATACGAAAACCCATAAAAACCTGGTATAAAATAAGAAGGTGGCCAAAAGGAAGAAAAACTCTAGGAAAGCTATTTCAAGCTTAGTAATTTGCACACTTAAAAAGAGCAGAGGGAGGTAAAACAAAATTTACCAAGTTGGCGGGCTTCCTCCAGTGAGAGTTCCAATACACGCTTTGCTCGAGGTGTAAATGGAATTTCAACAGCAACAAATCCACTACCCCTTCCAATTATCTTCTCCACTTCCACACGTGCATCTTTGAGATTGATTCCCATAGACTTCAGAACTTTAGCAGCAATACCAGTGCCTTCACCAATTAGACCCAACAGAATCTGCTCTGTCCCAACAAAATTGTGACCAAGCCGTCTTGCTTCCTCCTGGGCTAACATAATTACTTTGATTGCTTTCTCTGTGAAACGCTCAAACATGGCTTTAGGTACACATCTGCTGGCCCTTGCTCGCCGTGAAGAAGTTGCAATTGACACCTTAGAATGAAAATCTTGTCCAGGTTTCCACATTATATCCAAAGGCTTAACTGTCCGTAGTCCTGAGAAACCTGCCATCCTTAATCCAGGTGCCCGTAGAGTACACATCATTTTAGTAGATCTTTTTGACTTGCCAGATCCTTTATGCTGACCATTCCTTTGCCCAGCCACTAATCCAGGGGCATTAATTGACTGAGCCAAGAGCCTAGACATGATTTCTGAAAAGCTGGCTGCATTTTTTTTTTGGGACGTGTTAGCCAGCAAGTAATACACTTTTAATTTGAAATATCATAACACAATCAGATAACAAAAATGTCAAGATTTAGCACATTAAAATTTAGGACAAAAATCTTCTTGTACTCGGCAAAAATTATGAATGAAATTACAATAAGTCATACTTGGGAGAATAAGACATATAAAATACATGACTTCCTTCCAATATTTCTCAATATTAAACTTTCCCCTAACATACAATAGTAATATAAAGAGCTAAAAAAATGTCCGTTGATCATAGTAAACTCGAGAGGTAAAGAGGTTCAAGTAAAGAAAATTAAGAATTTATGTCAACCGGAAAAAAAGAAAAACTCTAAACAAAGCAAAAATACAGTAAGACTCACGAGGTTGATTATTTAGCAACATCTTAATAAGACACATGCTAAGGATGAAATAATGAAAACCAAAATTGCACAATTTCTATCATGCCTAAACATATTAAATAACTATTTTAATCGATGTTTCCTTATGACAAATTACAAATGGAAAAGGTACATAATTGTTCTGGCCTTACCCTCCATTCCCAAAATTGAAGTTCTGATGTATAAAAGAATATAATGGAAACAATTCTATAAACATCACAAGTTTTCAGAAATTACAGTTGTAATTGGAAAGAACATCAGACAAAAGATTATTGCATCCACAAAATTTCAGTGGCTAACTTTTTACCCACACAATTTAACCAAAAAAAAAAAAAATGCCAATAACCATGTCTTATTAATTATAAATGTAAGTTAAGGAACGAAGTATAAAGTGATCGCTCAAGTATTCCTATATTAAGATGAGTGAGGGTATATGAGAGAATTCAAGAATCACTTCATATTGTCCCTCGCAACATTCCTTTAAACTCTTCGTGATAGGAGATTATATATTGGGCAGAGAGTATTGTGTTGGGGATAATTACGCCACTCAGACGACTAGATAGCGACTTACAACAAATAAAAACTTAATAAGCTCTTAACTAGAATGCAAACTCTCCAAAGTGACTTCACAAAATGAGTAAATCATTTTAAGAAACACCCGGTGCCCACTGAACATGAAAGGATTCTGCACCAAACCACCATCCAAAAGACACAGACCCAAATCCGAGGAACAATAGAAATAACTCAAAAACTGAGCCAAGGCCCAATAACCTAATTCAAGCAGCTTGTACTACCAAAGCACAAAACAGAGCAGTAAAACAGAAAAATATAAGTGAATTGGAAACAAACAAACTCACCAGAAGCTTTGGCAAATCTCCGAAAATAAATTCAAAACCTTTTTCTTAAAAAAAAAAAAAAAAGAGGAAGAGAGAAAATGGTAGAAATGACGAAGAGTACAAGAAGAAAGAGAAAGCAAGACCTAAAGGAAGGTCTTCTATTGAAAACAGAATAGAAGTGAGAGAAGGCGTTTATATGGTCGGCCGAAGAGGAAGGTGAAGACAAATGAGATAATTGTGGTCGTCAATGGTCGCTAACCCTTCCTTCAAGATATCTATCCCTTCTCTCGTCTATGACCATTAGCTTTCAGTACCACCTTAACCTTCATTGCACCCTCCCGTACACGATCCTTTGTCAGGGCAAAGAATCAGAAAAATCATCCATTCTAATTTATTGGAAAGAGATTATCTAAATTGCATTTTTATTTAAAGTGTTAAAATGTGTTGTTTTTATTTATTAATTTAATTAAAATTAAGTAAAATTGATTTAACTCGTTTAATTACTTTGCTATATAATATCTAAATTAAAGCAAACAAATAATATAATATTTAAATATAATAATTTATATATTAATTATAAATTTATAATAGATTAAAATTTAATCTTAAAAGCTAAACTTTTTTAATTTGCTTGACTTTCTTCTTTTTTTCCTTTTTATTTTTCTTTAATTTATAAATAATATAATAATTATAAGTTTTAAAATTTAATATTATATTGAATTTTTATTAATGAATTTTTTAATATAAATAATCGCTTATTTATGGTTGAGGTGATTTTAAAGTTATGTAGAAATAGTATTAATATTGAAAACATTTAGTTCAGCTTTAAAAATTATATATTTAATGTTAAACGAATTATTTTTTAAAATATGACTATGTAATACCATCAAAATTGATCCACATTGATTGTATGATTCTTCTAAATATCGGATTAGATTCACATCGGTTTGTGGGTGGGGAAAAATAAAGCGCAAAGAAAGGGAAGGAGTGAAAATTTTTCTTCTGTTTAATTTTTAAAATTTTGAAGTGAAAGTTATTAAAAAAAATTTATGTTATATTTTTTAAATTTTTTTTATTAATTATAATTATTTTAAAGTAAAAAATTTTAAAAGATTTAAATAAGAAGAAGAGAATTAAAAAAAATGAAAAGGAACGAGAAGGAAAGAAATTAAAGCCTATTTAAAAATTAAAAAAAAAAGGAGAATGAGAGAAATTAAAAAAAAAAAAAAAGTTAAATAATAATTTTTTTTTGTCTTGTTTGAATCTTCTCAATTTTTTTAATTTAAGATAATTAAAATTAAAAAAAATTAATATAAAATTCTCTAATTTTTTGTTCTAAAATTGTAATAAATTAATTAATTAATTAATATATTTTCTTCCCCTTCTTTTCAAAATCTCTTTTTCAAACATACCCAAATAAAAAGGAAAAGAGAGAAGAGAAATGGAAGAAAAAGAAAGAAAAGAAAGAGAATTTAGTAATATTTTTGTTCTTTAAAAATTTAAAGAATCTTATATTATTCTTACTTAATTTTTTTTTCATTTGTACATTAATTAACATATTTAACCAATTCAATTTATTTTTCATAATATGTGAATTTATCAATATAAAATAAAAATATTTGATTAAATATTATTAATTAATTCATAAATAAAGTGTACAATGTATATACTTAAAATTTTCTTCATATCATAAGCTCTCACACACATGTTTCTTTTAAAACAATTGCACTAAAGAGAGACACCTTTAATATTATTGAATAAGATATTAGGAACATGTTAAAAAAATTAAAAGACATCCAATCAAAAAAATTATTTTATAGATCTAAATTACAAATAATTTTATTTAATTACAACTTCTTAATTAATATTTAAGTACTAAAAAATCTTTATGAAAAAAGATGTCTACCAAATAAAATTATAAATAATTTTAAAAAAATTCGAAAACACATTGCGTCGTCTACCTATTTATAAACGAGTGCGAGTTAAAATTAGTCCGTCTAACTATCTGATTCCAGTGGTGTCCCTAGATATTTAGGCACCGTATCTCTTTTAACCTTCACTCCTATGTTCTGATTGGCCCTCAAAATTGGCCAAATTCATTGTAAAAAAAATAGAAAAATGGGAAATATCCACGTCGCTGTAACAAAGCCTTGGAAGGGACAATTTGGCAAATTACTGAATTAGGTTTTTTTTTTCTTAAAAAAATATGTAGTGTTTGTTGTGTTACTATATTTTTTAATATTAATATAAGAAGATTATATGTTTATGATTTATAGTTTTAAAATAACATACATGAATGCATGTTCAATCAAATATATAAATGTCATATTTTTTTTAAAAAACCTAATAATAAATACTTGAAAATTTTACCTGGTTCTTGTCTTTAGATAAAATTGTTTATGTGCTTATTATTAGATTCTTTTTTAAATATATATAATTTGCAGAAAATTTTTTAAAAAAACATAACCATGTGGCTTTAAATTAAAATATATATTTATTTTTATAAAAAAAAAATACATTAAAAGTCTCTCAATTTTAATCCCTTGGTATCGAATTTTTTGTCTTGGGCGACTGCTAGGATCAAATGGGAGGAATATGGGCTCGTGTGTCCAATGGGCTAGACATCGTGATAGATAAACAATTGTGGACTCAAAAAACATAAATCGTTGCCTAAAGTTATCAGGGCATGGTGTTTGAATGAGGCTCTGGGCCTCGCATGACTAAAAGAATAACTGAAAGGGAAAAAAAAAAATTTGGTCATTGTCCTCTTATGCCAATCTTCTCTTTTATTCATGGTTAAGGACTTTTTTTTTAAAAAAAATTCAAGGTATGCTCTAGGCTACACTTCTTGGGATTTAAATTTATGTTATCTTCTTTACAAAGATGAGGCAATTACCACCTCAACCAACAATTTGTTGGTGGTTAAGGGCTTTTTTTGTTCTTATTTCTTATTGACTAGAAAAATTTTTGTCCAAACAAATTTTTTACTAATTTTTCTCTTATTTTGTAAAAATTATTCTTTTCTTTTATGAAAGATTTTCTTCTTTTCCAAGAAATATTTCTCCTATTTCACAAAAGATTTTTTTTTTTGGGTAGAAGTTATTGCTTTTCTTTTTAGAAGTGATGTCTTGAAGATTTACAACCTTTCTTATTAAATTTACAACTTTATAACTTCATTTTTTAAGAAGAAAAACAAGAAAAAAAACTCAATCCTCCTAAGAGAGTTATGAACTTTTAATAGTAACCTAAAAATTTTGCCGCCAAAAATACTTTTAGTGACAACATGAATGTTGTCACATAAGAGTTTTTGGCATATTCAATTATAATATTAATGTCATAACTGAAAGATATCACTACAAACAATGTTTTAGTGACAACATGAATGTTGCCACATAAGAGTTTTTGGCAGCGACTTTCCTGATGTTGCTACTACACGTTAGTAAACTTTACAGCGTTATAATGTTTAATTTGCAAATAGTTATAAAAGCCCATAATACATCATCAAAAATTTGTTTTCAGACCCGTTGACATTCCAATAATTTATTTGTTCAACACCTTATATTTTGGGGTATTATTAGAAATATTTTAAAAATCAAACCAAATAATCATTTGAACAAACTCTTAAATAATGAGTCTATTAATTCAATGAGTTTAATCATTAGTTGAACTAAAATTTTAAAAATTAAATCAAAGAGGGGACTAAAATTTGACCAACCATCCAATTTTATTAGTATCTTATAATTATATTTGATCATGAGCAAAACTCATTTGGCCCAACAAGTCTACTTCAATAAAAATATAATTTGAGTTCAAAAATATAAATATAAATTAAAAAATTGATTAAAAATTAGTTAGCCATAGCTTTTTTTAAGCCCAGTTCGAAGCATTTGCTTGATTAATATTTTTGAAACATTATTTAACAAAAATATAATACTAAAATGGGTTCAGGCCTATAATTTTATAATATATACATAAGAAAGTCTTACTCATGATCTAATACACTTAAAACAATTTAATTGGTTGAACCGCATTAGTGAACTGCTTGACCCAAGCTAGTTCTTAGTGAATTAGTGGCTGGCCAATTTAAAAAATTAATTTTTCAATTATATATAATTAACCTTAAAAAAGTTTTCATAAATAAAAAATAAATTAAACTAATTCTCCTGAAGTTTGACTAAATTTATGTTTTAAGGATTACACGCTCAACTTTCTTGACATTTAATATATACTGCAAAACTTTTTTAAAATAATTCTTTCATTAGTTTTCAGATTTTTTAATAAACAAAAAAACATTTTTGAAATTCTAAAATATTTTTAAAAATAAGATGTGAGTTTTCACTGAATGTCTCTCATTATTTGAACAATGTGAGATTCATTGGTCAAAGGACAATAGTAATACTCGATAATGTACTGGCCCAATGAATATTTTAAAGAGTTAATAATGCGATTATTAAGTTGAAATAAAATTAAATAATATGTTTTTATTTTAAAATTATGACAATATTAAACTAAGTATACGTTTAAAATAAATTTAAATAAAAAATGTTAAAAATAACTAAATTATTCTAACTATTTTAAAAAAAAAGTTTCGTGGAAGAAGTAGATTTAATTTAAAGCAACTGTTGCTGCTGGTAATGCGAATAAAATTATAAATAAATAAATAAATAAAGCCACCACACTGAACTCGTCTTTGAATCAGACAAGTTGAAAAACTTTATAAAAGTACAGTGTTACTATATCTGTATGAGACAATAAATTCTCCTTTATACAATGACACATAATAATTGAATTTGTCACAGCAGGTTCAAAAAGCGTATTAAAATGTAATAGTTAATTGACCCATTAGATTTTTAAAAAAAAAATTTTAAGGGTCAAAATGTATAATTTTTAATTTTTTGATAATTAATTTTTATAATTTTTAATTTTTTATGAATCAATTAATATATTTTTTATTTAAGGAAATATCTCATCATTATTTAACGTCATATTTTAATATTTAATGTGTCTGTACATTAACGACTTAGTTAAAAGGATGGTTTAGGAGTAGCATGAAATAGAGAGAGATAGATTAAGTCTTAACCTTGATTGGATGTTTAACAAATAAATAGTGTGTGATGGGTTAGTACAATTTACAAATCATCCTAAATCACTCTCATGTTCTATATATTTTTATCAAATTAGTTTTAAATGTTTTAATTTTTGTTATATAAAAAGTTCAATACAAATTAAGTTCATATCATAATGCTAAGTTAAGAAAGAGATTGAAATAAAAAAAAATTAAAACTAATATATTAATATACATCTTAAATCGAAAAGAAAGTTAAAGCTAATATATTTGCATATTCAAAGTATAAATTCAAAATCATATTAATTAACAAATCAATTACATTAATGATCAAAGAGTAAAAGAGAATGTATTATTTATAGTGCACAAAAAATTTTAATACTAAAAGTCAAACAAGAGTCAGAAATTGAAACAAAGCTTCTAACAACATAATTTTTTTCTCTCAGCTCTTGATTACATATAGCTTTCATGAAAAATGTGATTCAAATTGAAGGATATCAAATAGGCTAAAATCAAAGAAAAAAATTCAAAATCTGAGTAAGGTTCCAATGGTCATCTCTAAGCCTTACATATATGACTCCTCTGTGCTAATGATACGGTTGTGAAGAAGGGAGAAACTAAAAAGAATATTTAAAAAATATTTGAAATTTATATTTATTCTCTTTATGAGTCTATGTGACTTAAACTCTTCTTTTATTTGTGTTATGTTTCTTTAAGTGTTGTGTAAAGTAGTATTAAAAAAAAAATTATAAAGTTGATTTTTAGAAAAATTAAGGTTAAAAGGAGACTTTATAAAAAAACTTAGAGTGTGTGTTACATCCAAGTATTGTTGTAAGGTAATCTAAAATAAAAGTCATAAAATTGATTCTTATAGGAGCTAAAGTTATGAGAATATTTTGTATCAAGCTTAGAGTATGTGTATTTTACTAAGTTCTAGTACCATTAGTATAAAAGCACTTTTATTGAGTCCTTTGAGAGGATTACTCAATTATAAGTTACTTTTATAATATTTATAAAATTTTATTATTGTATGCTTGAAAAAAAAATATAAAGATTTAAGTTTCTGGATTCTTAATCTCTATACATCATGGTGCTTCTTTTTATCACCTTCTCTTAAATTTATCTTTGTTTTAGAACAAATATTTATTTTATAACAACTTTAAATTCAATGAACTTAAAAATTTTTAAAAGAAAATTTAATAATTACTTAATTCAATCTTCTTTCTTAATTAGATTTTTAGCTAATACACTCAATATCTCAAATTTTAAACTTCTTCAACTTAGAGATTTATCATGATTTATAATTTTCTATTAAATTTTTAACATTTACATTATTCATGTATTTTTTTACCTCTCTCTCTCTCTCTCTCTATATATATATATATATATTAGACAAAAATTATATATAATTCATTATATATTTGTTATTAAGTTTCTCTTTTAAAATAAAATGCATTTTTTTAACTCATCATGATTAACTCAATTAATTTTCTGTTAATTAATTCAATTTTTCAAATTTAAAAAAAAAAAAAAATAAATAAAGCCCCAATTTCTCTTTAACACCTAAACGCATCTGAACGTCCTTCTTAGTCCTTGGAATATGGCAAAATCGTAAAGCTCCATTCGTCAAGATAAAATTTTGAATCTGATTGATGGTGGTAATAAGGATGATGATTAGGGGCTCCGTTAATAATAAGTTTAACTGCATTTAAGGAACCAAATTCGATGATAGCTTGAGTGTATCCCTCCTGCTTTGCAAGCATCTCTATCCCATCAAGAATGCCATAGAGAAAAAAAAAAAACTAAAATCATAACCCATACAAGCCTTCTAATCTCGTACATGAATTACACAACTATGAACAGAAACACGCCCATAGAGACCTCCAACCTTAAACTTGTCATTACCAAAACGGCACCTTTTTCCCGCCATCAATGGACGCCGATTTGGCGTCAAGATTCGGTAGTGAGAAGTCGTGTTTGTCCGGCCTCCGATCCCCTCAGTCACCGACAACTCAACCTTCCACACCTGGTTCAGCTTATCCGCCTTCTCCAGCACCTTCACCGTCGCGAAGATCGTGATTACACCTTCAAATTCTTCAATGCTTAGGTCCCAAACATCAAAGGAGATCTTAGATTCAACGATGGATTCTTGACAACAAATGCATCTTGGCTGGATTTGTTTGGTCAAATGAGTTTGGCATGTTGAAGAAAGACGTTCTAGTTCAGGCTTTATTTGGTTTTATAAAAAAATTTAAAAAACCTAATTAATTAACCCAAAGTTAACGGAGTTAAGAATAGTCTGGTGATGTGAAAAAAAAAATCATGAAATATTTTTTAAGAGGAAAATTTGAGAACAACATTTTTTTACAGTTAGTTATATCTCTTTTTTATTAAACTTTCTTTTCACAACTATTTTATACGATATATAGTATAAATATTTATCCTTCAATATCAGATTATATTTCTGTCTCTAACATTGTCTCTTGAACATCAATATATAATAATAAAGTATGAGACACAAAGAATGAAAATTGAAACAAATGAAAAAAATATATAAAATAAACTTGATCTTATAATTAAAATAATTTTTTTTTAAAAAATTTTATTATAAAGATAATATTAAAATTTTAACTTTTTAAACTATTGCATTTCATTAATTATATTATAACATCAAATTAATAAAAAGAGATTTATTTTTTATTATTTTTTAAAAACTTTTAATTATCAGAGTAATTCATTTTACTCTATTATATTCTATTTTTATTTATGATCTTTGATTTGAATCTGAACTTATAATCTGTTTGACAAATATAAATTTGTAAGACAATAAAATTTTAAAAAAATAATAAATACACGATTTACTAGTCTCGAAATGATAACAGAGCCCACCTAAGGACATATGAGTTACTTTTTGTAGACTAAATTATAAATAAATGTATTTTTTTATAAGCCAAAAAATAAATTTCTAGCATAAATTAACATTTACAACCAAACAGTTAGATCACCGAAATGTAAGGCGCACAAATTTACTCTTTCATACAAAATATAAGAATATTAATGTCCACTATATGATCTAATAAACTTTATTTATGATAAGTTGATATATTTAATTACTTTTAATAGAATAAATCCGCATAATTTTGGATAACAACTTGGCAGCAAATAGTGCAATTGAAGATTTTAGATTGATGTGTATCATTATATTTATATTGGACAGCTTGTTCAGCGAATTGGAGAATACAAAATATTGGATGGGATACCCCACAAGATAAGGGCAAATTAAGCTTCTGTGTCCCATGGTCACGAGGATTATGGAGAAGCAGTAAAGGACTATCTTCCCTTCCCTATACACTGCTGCTTATTAAGGGTCCTTGTCTATTGAGCTATTGGTTATATGCTACTATATATTAATGTCGACGGGTAAATTATATTATATAATTTTCATTTTAAAAATTATAGTAAACCCTATATATATATATATATATATTGTCATTTTTTAAAATTTAAGTCTTATCTATAAAGTTAACTTTTTATAAAATACAGTAATATAATTTATTTTTAATATAAAAAACATTTAAATTGATATTAAGTTTCAACATAAATTTTTATTTTTTGAAAAATATATTCATTGCACAAAAAATAAACTTTATAACTGAAGAAAAGATCTTCTACCATACATTAAACATAGAGAGATCAAATATAATTTTTAAAATAAAAAATTGGTCATTTTATTGCATTCAATTGTGGTCCAGAAATAACACATGGATAACGTAAATAAAGTTTATTTAGTGGGCCCGAATTGTTATACATACATACATACTATATATATATATATATATATATATTCAATGGGTTGAGAAGCTTCTCAATATAAAAATAATTGGAGTAATAATATATATATATAGTATAATATTTTAAAGTATGGAGTTTTAAATAAAGTATTTTAAAATAAATTTTACTTCTTATCATTTAAAAATATTTAATTCGGATTTTATTTTATTTAGTTGTGATCACTAAACTTTTGTTCATATTTGATTAAATTTTATTAACAAGATTAATAATGTATCATTATAGATATATATATATATATATAGAAAGCAAATATTGAAGTGAAATTAACTTACATAAATAGCATGTGATGCAATTGATGTTAAGAAACTTGGATAAGTATGATAAAAGTACACAATTTCAAAGTGGTATGAGATATATAATTGGTCTTGTCTTGTGAACAAAATTTTACACAACATTAAGTCATTAACAGAAAAATGATAGTGTATACTATCTTAAATTTTTAAAAAAAAAAACTATAAAGACTCCACTATAAATTTTTAAAAATTATGTAGATTAAATTAAAAAGTGAATAAAAAATATAGGAATTAAAAGAGTGATTAAATTTTTTTTATTACAAATTCACAATTAAGGTATGAAGAGTGTGAACGATGTATTTATATTGTGATCTAGAAAAATTGAACTGAAATGATGAAAGAAAAAAATAGTATTTATTCCTGTAATTGAGCTAAGTGATTGATATATGCACGGATAGAGGGGAAGTTAAGAGATTGGGAAGTACATATCGTCATATGGCACAAACATAACTGATGGTGTTGGTGTCCCATACTAAGAGATAGGTGCACTAACTGCGGTGACCAGAAAGGCCTTCACGAGATACTTGACATTTTATTATATTCAGTATTAACCTTTCACCTTCCCATCATCAATCATCATCCTTTCCTTCTTACTATATTTCTCATTCTTACCCTTTTCTTTTCTAATTTTCTACTAGAAAATAGTACAGAAAATAAATACTGCTATTTTCTTCTAGTGTTAATAAGCAAAGGACAAAAGAAAAAGGACACGTTACAGCAAAGGTACCTATTGGTAGAGGGCACATGTCTCCACCATGGCACTACGTAATTGGACCACAAGTTGATTTATGATGCGCCGTACCAATTACCATAAACAATGGCTTGCATTGCATTGGGACAAAAATGCAAGGATAAAAATTTGTCTTCATACCCCCAGTTATGCCAAAAAAAAAAAACACTATAATTCAAATGTTCCTACATTAAGATCATATTGACTTTACTAAGGTATTTTCTGTTTGTAACTATTGAATCATACAATTCCAAATCCTAGCTGTTCTTAACCATTGAGAAAGCCAATTGCACTCAAATTGTGAACAATATAATAAAATACACTTCACACATCTTTTTTAAGATTTTCGATCCCTGCATTTTTTTAATAATTTTTATAGTAAAAAAACATAAAAAAAAATTTATACTATATAGATCTACTTTAAATGAATTAAGAAAAAAAACTTATTTTTATTTTTAAGACATAAAAATAGACTAGTTTTTAACTAGAGAGGATGTGGAGCCCTTTTTCTACGCGCTGTGTCTGGAATGATTAGAGTGGAAGAAAACTCCAATCCTTTGCCGAATGATTATATAAGCCAAAATAGCTCTTGCAACAACAAAATCAGTTGAGGCCAAAAACATGGAGGAGTGTTTTGCAATTACAACCACTTTTGAGAAAATATAGCTCACTTTCTATTTCTTAAAATGTAGAAATAATAACACAGAAGCACCTCTAAAAGATTTCATGTGTGGCGTATTTGATGCTTATCTTACCAATAATGTCTAAGAGAAATTGTTATGGAACTCAATATAGTAATAATTATAAATTAAATTGATGAAAAATTAACTATGGATTAAAAAAATAATCTTACCAATATTAAACAATAAACAATTTCATAGTTTCTAATGACTATTATTAAAATTAAGTTGACCTTGTGAAATATGAATTATTTATTCAATTATATTATTCTAAAAATAATAATAAAAACAATATAATTATAATTATAAAAATATTTTTTGTTCTTGAAACATAGATGTTCTAATTATTTAAGTTTCAAATATAGTTAAATAATTAATTAAATGAACTATAGGAATGACAACTTTTGCACAAAAATTTCCAATATTTTAAAAATAGGTATTAATGTATATAATAAATTATACTTGACTCCCATGAGAAATGCAAAAATTAAATACTCTTTTCCTATCTACTTTTAAAATATATATAGTATATTTCTTTGAGAGATTAAAAAAATTATATTTTCATCTATTTTTACCAAAAATATCTTTAAATTTAAAAATTATAAAAAAAACATGTATATAATAAGTATTAAAAAGTCATATATTTAAATTTAAAATCAATTATATTTATTGTTATTAACTTAAAATATAATTTCTGTAAATATATTTTTTAATAAGTTATATTTTTAATAAAAAAAATAATATAAGTTTTGAGAGTATTTTAATCAAACAGATCACAGTGTAATTTTTTTTACTATCTCAAAAAAGAAAGTATAATTTGATATAAAAATAAAATTTTTTATCACAAATTTTTAAGATTAAATTTGTATATAATTTCTTGTATCTTTGTTATAAGATTTTTTTAATTAAAATAAAACATGTGATAATAAAATTTAAAAAGAATCAATCATAAAAAAGATAAATTAAATAAAGTATACATATAATAATTTATAATTAAATAATATAATAATAAAGATATAAAAAATTACGCTTAAAATTTTATTCTTTTTATCCATTCCTCCATTCCTCTCTCTCTTATAATTTGTCTTCAAAAAAAATTTGAAAACCTATAACATTTATTAAACCTACCTACATTTATCTCAAAGTAAATTAAATGATTTATTTTTAAAATATTCATGCTCTTTTTATTTGGGACATAAAATTTGAAATATCTTAATTTAATTCTTAAACAAAAAAGTAAATCTTAATTAGTTTAATTATTTTATTAATAAGATAAATAGAAACTTAATTGAAAATAATATTAAAGATGATAACTTGATTGTTAAATAATAAATTATATCTTATTTAATAAAAAGATACAAATATTAATAAAAGTTAAGTCTAGTGAAGGAATTAGTTTCTAATAACATTAGTCTCTCATAGCATAATAAATTAATATTTAAATTTTTATTTGAAAATTTTTTTACATTTAATGTCCGACAATACTTTAAACAAAATTATATCTAATAAAAAGATACTTGTGAGAAAAAGATACAAATAGTATATTTTAACAATGTGTAGTTTATAAAATACAAATACAAAATGCAAATAGTATTAATTTAGTAATGTGTAAGTATGATATGTTTTATTTTTTACTGTAAAATAAGATTTAATTTATTATTTAATTATTAAGTTAACATCTATTAATGAAATGACCATTTAACTTTCATTTATTTCCTAACTTGAAGAATCAAAATAATTAAAAATTGATCTTATAGAATTAAAATTAAAATATTTTACCTTTTAATAGCTAAATTAAAAAATATATATATTTAAGATTAAATCATTAATTTATTTATCATTTTATTGTAATTTATTTATTTATTTATTTTTCTTTCTCTTCTCTTCCTCTCTCTTTCTATTCGTTTGAACGACTCCTTATTTTTGTAAACCCAATGGCACCTCTTTTTTCTTCCTCTTTTTTTATTTCTATCTTTCTTTTTTTGTTTACTTTTATTTTTTTTAAGCATTATTTTTATTTTTTCTCTCTTTTTTTTTCTTATTTCCTCCCTTTTCCAGTCACAGAAGATAGAGGCATGGAGTTGAGTAAATTTTTTTGAATCATTTAAACCTCAATTTTTTCTAAATTTTTTTACTCATTTTTTTTTGTCGTTGATCAGTTTTTGAAAAAGCCAATTTTAAGAGAAAATATGAACCATAAAAATTTCTGTTAAAGCACCATATCTGTTATTTATTTTAAAAAAGAAGCATTCGTAAATGAGAATCCGAGACAATGTAATGTAACTTTCGCAGAGTATGCTTGTCGCAATCCTTTGATAAAATAAGTTACATAAAGTGAATGCCCTTTTCCTTCTGCAACGGCTTCTTCCCTTCCCCTTCCTTCCTTCCTTCCTTCCCTCAACTCTCTCTCTTTCTCTCTCTCTCTCTCTCACCTTACCACTCACCACACTCACCCATTCTTCCTTCCTCTCCTCCTTTTACTCAGTCCCCACAAACCAAAGCAACAACCTTTAGTCCCAACACTGAATCTCACTGTATCTCACTATGATGCCCAGACCAAACGGCATCGCTTGGATGGACCGCAACACCGAAGACGACGACTCCGCTCCCTCTTCATGGGCTAACGCCAACGCCAACGCCAACGCGAACATCAACACCACCAATCTCGACAAAAACCACAACCAAGACCAAAACCATTCTGCTTTCGTCGACACCAAGGACGACATGGCTTCTCTCTGTGCCTTCAAACCCATGCTCGAGGTCGATGAGGATTGGTATATGGCCAACAGTAGCATCCAAAATCACCCAGACATGTCTTTCTCGCCCAACTTTGCAGACCCAGACGGTCTATTGCTGAACCCAGTGGACTCGTCCTCCTCGTGTTCCCCATCTTCTTCTGTTTTCAACAATCTCGACCCATCATCTCAGGTTCCCTACTTTCTTCCTTCAAAACCCACCGTCTCTTCTCTTCTCAATGTCGTGACTAGCAATAACCCTTTGGATCATGGCTTCGACATGGGTTGCGAGGTGGGGTTTCTTGAGCCTCAAGCTTCCAGTTCTAGCGTATTGCGAGGCTTCACCGATTTTACTCCAACTAACAACCACATAAGCCTTCCTAATCTGTGCTCAGATCCAAAAATCGGCATGCCCCAATTGCCCGAAAGCAGCACGAGCTTTGTGGGGTTCGGGAATTTCGAGGAAGCGTCTGGAAAATCCTTGTTTCTAAATAGACCCAAAATCTTGAGACCCCTTGAATCGTTGCCACCATCGGGAGCACCACCCACTCTGTTTCAGAAGAGAGTGGCCCTTAGGAGAAAATTAACGAATAACGACGTTGAGAGAGATGGAGCGAATAGTAACAGTCAAATTAATGAGAAGAAGAGGAAGATGGGTAAATTGGAAGACGTAGAAAATGGTAGTTTTGATGGGTCAGGTTTGAATTACGACTCGGATGAGTTGAATGAGAATGCGAAGAACGGTGGAAACAGCTCGAATGCCAATAGTACGGTGAGCAATTGTGGTGGTGTGAAAGGGAAGAAGAAGGGCATGCCTGCGAAAAATTTGATGGCTGAACGACGCCGTCGGAAGAAGCTCAATGATAGACTCTATATGCTGAGGTCCGTTGTTCCCAAGATTAGCAAAGTAAGAATTTCATACCCAATCGGTTCCTCTTAATTGACGTAGTACGAATTGGAGAATGAATTTTTTAAAGCGCGTTTTTTTGGTAAAGGGTTTACGGGAAGGATTAACGTGTAAAACTAATATTTTATATATGTAGATTAATGTATAAAAATAACTTTTTAAAAAATGCAATCTGATTCTTACGAATGTTACTTTTGAAGTTCTCAGTGATTGTAGTAGGTAGAAAAAGTGCAAACCTTAAATATAGATAATTCTTTTTTAACTTTTAATTCAAAGTTTATTTAAGCAATTTTGAATTTGATATTCTTAAATTTTTCAAAATTTCTGATTTGGAACTGATGTTTGCATGCTGATTGTTAAATCCTAGCGAACATGATCTATGTACAACCTAGGGACAGACTATGCAACTTTTAAGAGTAAGAAGCCAATATAGCATGCTTCTGAAAGAAAATATACACAACTAGGTCCGTGAAAGATATATCTCCTAAGGCTTCAGTTCTTGGATTTATTCATGACCCTGAAAGTTTATAACTGTTATTCTTGCATGCTACATGTTATTCTAATTATATATTTACTCTATTTCAAGAGACTAACTCTATCTTTCAAGAACGAAATTGTGTTTTAAAACATTGATTGTTACTAATAACACCTTTGTTTGAATAGATGGACAGGGCTTCAATCCTTGGGGATGCAATTGAGTACCTGAAGGAACTTCTACAAAGGATCAATGACCTCCATAATGAATTGGAGTCAACACCTGCTGGCTCATCACTGACTCCTGCCTCTAGCTTTCATCCATTGACTCCTACTCCACCTTCATTACCATGTCGTATAAAGGATGAGCTTTGCCCCAGTTCACTGCCCAGCCCTACTGGCCACCCTGCAAGGGTAAGTCATGTTTGTCAAATACTGCAAGCAATCCTTTTTCTTATATAATAAATTGAAATCCCCATTGTTTCTCACTTTCTATACCTATTTCTTTAGTGGATATATGGATCGCAGGCATGTTTTTCTTTGGGGCAATGAATTTGAATCCTCTCTGTACTGCACCTTTTGCAACAGGAGAGAGGTAGATGAGGTAGGACTCATGTAGGCTCTTATTGAATGGGGCCCATACCCTTGTGTCTATCTTGAGCTCCTCTATAGGGAGCTCGAGTTCCCATTGTAAGAGTCTAGCTTTTTCTTTTTTCTTTTTTCTTTTCTTTTCTTTTATTTTTTGTTTAAGTCCCTATGGGGACTTGTAAGTAGGAGAGCTTGAACTCTTTAAATCCAATCCTTTTCTATCTCTTTTACTGCAAGGTTTAGTACCCAAGAGTATGCGAATCTGTGAGATAATATATGTGATTGTGGAAGTATAGGTGCGTTAGCGTCTTGGTTTTGATATTTTACATCCCTTGTGTCTTGGATACATTTTTTTGTTTGGCTCCTTTGTGATTAGATGGTAGCCTCTGAAGTGTCTTAGATACCTTATTTTGACATTTTACATCCCTCGTGTCTCATTTTTTTTTCAACAGTTAATCATATAGTCAATCTTACTTAGTTAAAAAAGATTTAATTTATTGTTATTGTAGTTATCATCTACTCTGTTAATAGTAATCTTATTCAAAGTATTATCGAATATTAAATTTAGATATCTCTTTTATTAAGAATTCAAATTTTAATTTATTATGTTCTAAAGAACTAATATTTTTCGTTAGACTTAACTTAAGGTTCTCTTCTTTCTTGGTTTTGACATTACAACAAAAAGTAATATGTGATGACACCCAAATTTGATGATATCTCACATCCCTAAATAGCAATATAAATTTTTGTAATAAATTATCAATTTTTCCTTGTCTCATAGGGTATATTTGAAATTGAAGAAGTAAATAACGGGAATTAAGAAGTGCAACCAAAGATGGGTACTTTAGCTTCTTGTGTAATATTAGATTTTACCACTTGCCTTACAAAACACAATATTTTAAATATCCTAGTATTGTATCTCATATCATGGTATTTTGGATACCAAGAAATCAGGGACACCAATGTTCTAAATGCCTTTTATGTGCTTGTTCTTGGGATGGAATGAGTTACATATCTTATTATCAAAAATAATAATAAACAAAGTCTTTTTTTACTAGGGAGGATCAATTACATGAATCAAATGGCACCAACATATTCAGATACATATCTTATTATCAACTTCAGAATTTTAATTTATACTTTTGCACATATGCAGGTTGAGGTTCGGTTGCGCGAAGGAAGAGCTGTAAATATTCACATGTTTTGTTGCCGGAAGCCTGGGGTCTTGCTTTCAACCTTGAGAGCTTTGGATAACCTTGGGTTAGACATCCAGCAGGCTGTTATTAGCTGTTTCAATGGATTTGCTATGGATATCTTTCGAGCCGAGGTATAAATTCTATTGTCATTGACCTTAGGTTGGGTTGGGTTAGGATGTGTTATATCACAAAACATATTTTTCTTCTGTACCTAACATCACATACCGTTTAGTACTTTTAGACTTGATTAAACTGAAGAAACCAAATTTTTACATAAAATTTATTCCTGTCAAAGTGTAACCAAAATCATTTATTTTTCGGGGTTCCATAGGTTGGACTGGGTTGGCAAGTTTTGCAAAGCCCTAATTGTCTGTACCTACAATCCACTTTCAGCTTGTTTATTGCAAGTGAACTTGTATCCCTTGTATCTGGAGATACATACCTTATATGAGAAAGAGACAGAATGTTAGATAGCATTTGCTTTCATGTGGAAATTCCTTGGATTAAATTTATTGCAAGCAACCAAGTATGATAACCAAGAGTTACCTATCTATATAACTTATCTGCGATATACTAACGATTTTAAGGTGCACCATACTTTTGGGTTCTCAAGGATAATCTTAGCTTTGGGTTAGAACTAGAAAACATGATTGTGTTTATGCTTGGTCTGGTAGTGTAAAACTAACCTTTCACTTTGTTTCAGCAATGCAAGGAAGGTCAAGATGTTCATCCGGAGCAAATCAAAGCTGTACTGTTGGATTCAGCTGGCTTCCATAGCCTGATCTAGTTCTATTGGGAAAGATACAAAACTTTTGGTTCCAATTTTAAGTCTAGTTATTTGATCAATTCTACTAAGTTTTTCATGCCCAGATTTCAAATGAAACATCATATGGTGTCTAGTGACTTCGCTTTAAGTGAAGAGAAATTTTCATATTATTTAACAAATTCATTATGATGCTCATGTGAAACCGTGTAGATGATATTCAATTAGTGCAGGACATTCATTCTGAATATCTGTTTTGATTTGTCTTCTGGAACAATTGCGAGCAATGTTTCTATGTCCCAGTCCTTATCCTTTTCAAATTTTTTATTTTAATGTCCTCTAATATACTTCAAATTCACTTAGTATGTGGTTTAATTTTTTTCAATCAAATGCTTCGTGATTAATATTGTTAACACTTTGGTGTTTTGACTTCTGTTAGAAAAATTAAAACCGATTTATCTTTCAAAAAAATTGGTTTTTTCCAAAAAATAAATTTTTTAAAAAAGGTTTTCTTCTCAAAAAACTAATTTTCTTTTAAATAAATTGATTTTTTCTACTAAAACGTGATATTTTCATTAAATTCTAAATATTAAATGCTAGATTTCAAACTTCAAACTTTAAATATTAAATTATAAACTTTAAATATTAAACCTTAAATTTTAAACTTTAAATCTTAAATATAGAGTTTAAAGTTTATGATTTAGTGGTCAGGATTAGAAATTCAATTTTGGGGTTTAGCATTCAGTATTTAAGTTTAAGAGTTTGTTATTTATAGTTTAAAGTTTAAGATTTATATTTAGAATTTAGAGTTTGAAGTATGACGTTGAGATTGAAGATTGGGATTTAAAATTTAAAATTTAAAGTTTAAAATTTAGTTAAAAAATAAAGTTTTAGTATTAAAAAATTGAGTTTTAATAAAAAAATCAATTTTTTAATTAAAACTCAATTTTTTAAAAACCAAATTGATTTTTTGAAGAAAAAATTTTTTTTGGGGAAAAATAGAACTTCTTTTAAAAAGAAGAGTTTATTTGGAGAAAAACAATTTTTTTGAAAAACATTTTTTGGAAAAACGTTTTTTGTAGAGTCACATGTCACGTATGTGTTGATACCGTTAGTTTTTTGATCGGAGAGCACCAAATATACGTTTCACATGTTAATATATCATCAAATATGTGTATACCTGCGTTTCACACATAACTCCCCCTAATAGTGCAACATAACGGAGTTTAGTACTTTTGAAGTTTAGGTACGTCAGTGTTAGAATCACAAGACTTACATTTATCGAATATACGTTTCACACATAACCCCGCGCCGCTACAAATATCTCAGCGCAAGGGCACAATCCACTACTATTCCTTCCACTATTAACCACGAATTTTTAACAAAATAATTTTAAATGAAAATCTTCTTTATTTTGGTCAAAAGAATATACATTTCACCTAAAGAAAACAAGACAAATGATAATGATGAACAAAGGCATCGCCAAGAAGGTAAGAACACGACCAACAATCGTCTATCTCGCTTGGACTGGTTATTTATTCCTTTCCACCTTCCCACTTGCACGAGTCAAGGTCAAAAATGTAGAATTAGAGAATACTTATGCGTCAATCATATTTGGAAGAGCAACATAAATTGTACACCTAAATGGATTATCCACTATAATTTTATCTCAATCCTCAATATGACATAAGACTATCCATAAGACAAAATCAGATTAAAATCAGATGACCTGGACACCAACCATAAGGTAGCCTATATATTAATTACATTAATGGGATGGCGGTGAAACAACTATATGTACAAGGCAGGATTGTTGGAAAATGCAAGGTCAATACACCTCGCTCAACACATTAACATAGTAGGGCATTGTAACTAGGCAGCATATACTAATTCCAGGATAGGTCCAAAAATTGGATGGACATTCAGTAAAGCCATCCATATTCTGATTCTACTAGTCACTTAATAATCATATATCACAATATGGCTTCAGATTATATTTTCCAAGTGGATGGCTTTGTGGCAGAGTTCCCAATTCCCCAGTCCTGAATCTGCAGGTCAAAATAAAATGCCATTACATATCAAAACTTTTTGGGGAAATAGACATTCGGACTCAATTAAATTCCCATGAGGCACTAAATTGAAATGGACAAGATCTAGGCGTGAAAAATGTTAGAGTCTGGACACAGTACAGACTATCAACAATTTGTAATTGAAATCCAGTGCCAAAGTTACCTGGAAGCTATGGAAACAAATCTATGAATTATCAGGCTGCGACACTGGATGACGCAACTGACATTCAACTTCTTTTGCATCTGCACCTTCGCTCGCTGACTGATTCTCTTCATTCCTTGAACTTAGCGTACCAGGGCTCATTTTCTGAATCTCCTCTTTTGGGTAGATATAAATTTTGCGAACCATAGCACAAAATTCCCTGTATAAAGTTATAAAATTATGCAAGTTACATCTGTTTCTTAAAGATAACGCATTCAAGAAAATCCATTGTAATTTAGTGATACTTACTGCCATGGATCATCCCCAACAAGCATCATGTCACCCTCATTATCAGTATAAACAATAAGCCAATCCTTTTTTGGAGACATCAATTCACCACCAAATTCAAATAGTCGGTCCAATTCAGCAACTAATTTATCATAGTTGCTGAACTTTGCAAGGTCCACCGACCTACCTAGCGCAATGCCCTTCTTGTGAACCTAGAATTAATAGTTTGATTAATTTTCTGTGCAAAGTACTAGTTTTTTTTTTTTTTTTTTCAATTAATTGACAGAAAATATCTTACTTTAGTGCAACTTCTTGCAGAACTGAGTGGTTTGGATTGAACATCTTTCAGATGTGTCTGAGAAGCTTGTAATGGCTTCTCTTGCTCATCAACAGCTATAAGAACTTCAGCTGGTTTTGAGCCCCTTGATTGTTCTGACTTCTGATCTCTTTCAAAAGTATGAGGCTGGTAAGATCTAGGATGCATGTGACCAGGTGAATCACTAGTCACATTTCTTTGTGATACAGAAGGCTCAGGCGTAAAGGAACTACTGATAAGTGAGAAGCCAAAGAGCTTACAATCCCCATCTTTTGGTTTGACTGCCTCGCATGTTTGTGCCGACACTGGTTTGGGCATCAGCTCTCTTGAACGGGGACTCTCATATCGAGTTGTAGGCGGCGGTGGCATCAATAAATTTCCATGTAAATGCTGGACTTTTTTACCATGGAGCACAGGGTAGTCAGCAAATGCACCATACCTCAAATTCCCTGGAGCCTGGTAATTTTTATCACCACCGTGTACAGAACCTTTAAGATTTGGATCTAAGAGGTTGAGGGATAGATTAGAGGCCATTACAGGCCATGAACCAGCTATAACATTAAACTTTCCTTCATGGTCCAATGAATGTTTTTGGGCAGGACTAACAACAGGGCCAGTTTGATCAACCAATGGTGGACGGGAAGAATCTCTGCCAGCCCCAAAGCCTGATAATAGATCCGAATATGTTGGTTCATGCCTCCCCATTGACATCCAGCTCTCCGACCCATACCTTCTTGAAGTAGAAACTACATCAATCTTCTCATCATCCACAGCAGGTGGCCATGCAACAGACTTTTCTGCAGTATCAGACTCATTGCTTTCTGCTAAATTGCCTCTCAAGGTCGAGAATTCTTGACCTTGCAAGACCCTCGGAAACCCACTTGCTGGTGAAGGGTCTATACTTACTTTAGATGATGCTGTAAATTAACATCCCACCACCAAAAAGGAAAAAAGTCAGACGCCATCAAACTACGAATGCAGACAATTTTAATAAGATTATATTCTCATAGCAAGTCAATGTCATACCTTCTCGAGTAAGAACAGAGGAATCAGGGGATGATGGAACTGCATTAGTCCGGGGCCTTTTAGGCCTGGGCATTGGAAGAGGATTCAAAGCTGGAGGAGCAAGAGCAGGCTCTATTTTCCAAGGGGAAACTCTCTCTGGTCGAGGTATGTTAGAAGTCTCATCCCATCTCACCTGGAAGACAGAAGGAACTCTATTATAGCTTATGATATATTTCAGTAATACATAGTGGCATCATAAAAACTAGAAATATAACCTTGAGGCATCTCCATTTGGATTCGGCCCACCTTTGGGGGTCAGCATCTTCAATTCCAACAATGGTACCAGTAAACCTACAATTTATAATGTGTTAAGCAAGTTCTTCCATTTTAACTTGCAAACTAATAATAAAATCATCCAAATTACATCATATCCAGGAAGAAGGGGAAAATAATATTAGTAACATTCGGCACTCGTGAAAAAAGACAACATTACACGTTCATACCTTTGCTCTGGTGCCTCTTCACCTTCAAACCTCATTTTGAATCGCATCCCAATGGTATAGTTATTTTTGAGAGACTCCATATATTGATCATATGGAACAATAAATTCTGAAGGACTCGTCCTACAACATAATATTGGCAGACGTATTGTAAATTTTACTGTGGATAAATATTAAAAGATTTCCTCAGAAACAAAACACAAACAAACAATAACATTCATAGCACTACAACCAGATGCAGATCAAACCGAAACCACAAAGAAAACTGATTTAACTGAGATTTTATAATGAGCCACGTACCTAGGCTTGTAATAAACAGTGAACATGGTACCCGTTGAGATGGCATGCCAAGCCGTTGCAAGGACACCAAGATGCATACTGTGACTAGAGATCACAGAGGATGGAACATTGCCCTGCTGTCTCATTGCACGCCTGACACCAACACGGAGTTCCCCATTCTCACCCCTGAGAGTTCTTAATTAGTCCCATTTCAAAAAGAGAAGAAAGCTGCCAAGCCAGTGCAATCTAAAATCCGATCCACAGAAAGCAAACCTTAAAAATATAAATGCATCCCCAGCAACAAGCCTCTTGGAGCTGACAAAAACACTCCAACCACTTTGCAGTAAGTGTCTACGCGGTTGACCTGCAGTATTTGTTATCTGTCACGATCAATAGGAAATAGGAATTAAAAAAAAAGCGTCTATAAACAAAAAATGCCTATCTATCTATCTGTCTTGCTCAATAAATTAAGAAAGGCGAAGATTTTGTCTCAATCTTCCGAACAGCAAGTTATTTCTCAGCACCCCGTACCCGTGGCAATGCACTGGTACGATATTCGGCAGGTTAATTAGAGTTTGGTACATTTTACAACTACAAGATGAATTATCAGTTCAGAGCAATCACCGCGAAAGATATGCCTGAATCGCCATTCATTGCCATGCAGATCCTTGGCCACCAACTCCTGGGTAGGTGGCTGCTTTGACATATCCTGTCAACAGACGAGCACTGAGAAGTCGAACTTTGGGTTTCGACCAAAAAATAGTTAAGAAGTTTAGAATGAGGAAAAAGGCTTCTACACACCAGCGGAGGAAGGCATTCATCAGCATGTCGTCTTAGGACGGAAAAGCCACCATGCGTACTCGTATCAGATGCCGTCAGTGTTTTACAGAATGAATGCACGAGAAATCGCGGTGGTGGAGGTGGTGGAGGCTCTTTCTCCACATCGTTTTCATCTTGCTGGCATCCAGACGAAGATCCCCCAAAAAAAAAAAAAAAGGATCAAATTTCTTTAATAATTTCTCCAGATCTGGGAGTTCATAAAACAAGGAGTGGAAAACTTACATTTGGCTCAGGAACCAAGGTCACCTGGGCAAACACCTCGTCGGTGTCCGGCTCAGCCTGAAATTTGCAAGAAACGGAAGAAAATAGAATTAGCCATTACGTGAAAAATGTACGAGCTACAACTCTATAAAGGTTGCTTGGTATGAAAGCTTTGGTATAAATAATTTGACATAGATCGAGCATCACTACCTTCAACATCACGTTGATCACCCGACAAAGGATTTTGGAAGGGAGATCGTACACAGGCATATGCTGGTCGGCCACCTGATTCGTGGACGACTCCACCTAATTCCCCAGAAAAACAAACAGAGATGTTCAGCAACTACAACAAAACTCTCGTAAAATATCTGGCTCAACCCATCATTTAAGGCGCAAATTCAGTACTAAGAAACGAGGAAGCAACAGAAAAGCAGGGCTAGAAGTAAAACGCTTGCCGTGACTAGCAGAACCTACGAGGAAATCTTATCAAGGAAAACACATATCAGAATAATAACAGCCACTCACAGACGGCGAATTATATGAGGCCCCGAAATGGCTTGGGAATTACCTGCTCTATATGTCCCTGAGGAAAATAGAAGACCCGCTCTCCTTCCCGAGGTACTGTGACAAGGGGACCAGCACAGGCATGCCATAGCTCTCTGTAAAGCGCAGATTCTGCATCTGTAAACCAGAGAGACAAAACGTTTATGAGAAGTCGCCCACTCCAAATGTTCCAGGAACCAGAAATTGTAAGAGAAAATGAGACCAAGTTCACCAGAATTACCTTTGACTGCTGATGAATGAGCATTTTGACCCTCTGTAGCGTTCCTAGCATCGTTGTTGTTGTTATACCCAGCAGAGTAGCTTTCACCTTTCCCGTTCATACAATTTCCCTTGATTGATACCTCTGATGATGCCATTTTTCTGAAATCTCAGCACAGATCTCTCATCTGAGACACTCTCTAAGCAATTCCAAGATACTATCACATCTCAAAACTTGAGCCTACACCTTCTCAGCTTGACTCCTCCTAAACAACCCACAACTAAACACCCCAACAGAAAGAGAGAGACCAGAGACCCTAAAAGAAAACCCAAAAAATCAAAGCTCTGAAAATCGCCAAAGCCCTTATTCTTCTCCCTTCCTTGTCTATCGTCCTTCTCCCGAGCCTACGCACGGACGCAACCTTGTATCAAAAAGCCTAATCTCAATGCTCGGAACAGAGCTTCACCAAAGACACCACAGAATTCAGACCTGTCTTTGACAATTCTCAATTCTATTGCTTCAATTGACGACCAAATCGAGCCTCTCTAGTCACAGTTATACGATAATCTCAGCTACTCTACGTCTCTCCTCTCAGCTGAGCAACGCTTTCAGCACCATAACAAGTAACAACCATATATCGTATCTCTCTCTCTTTCTCTGCGTGTGTGTGTGTGTGTGAACTCTGAATGGGGACTTAACCAGAGTGGTCAAAACTGTACACAATCATTTCAACCGCGGTCAATCCTTAACCAGTATGGGGTACCGGGTACAACCGGTGACAACGTATATTATTATTAGTAAGTGGAGGAGGAAAATAAATAAAAGGAAAAGAGGATGAGGTTCATAAATAAAGGCGGCTCTGACGGAGAAGGTACAAACGGCGTTAAGGTTGTGGAAGGAGTTGTCGAGGAGGCATTGGGTTGGCAAGTAACGGCGTGTGTTCTGACGGTCGCTGGAAAGTTGTTCTGTTTTTATTGGGAAGTGGCTTTGTCGTGGTATTGACGGGCAGGGGTTGATGGATGCCAACTGCCAAGGGGTAGAGAGGGAAAAGGGGGTGCGTTATGATCCCCGGCGTAAGTTAGCTAACTCTATTCTTTTCTTTTTTTAAAAAAGGAGCATCGAAATTTATATGTTACTTTGATTTTTGCTTTTCTTTTTATGGAGTTACGATAAGAACTTTGGTGCACCTGGGCGGAAGAGTACCACACACTCTGAAAGTGTGAACAGCACTTGTCCCCCCCATTTCCTCTTTTTCTATGCCTGTATCTCAATTCTCATTCTCATCTCATGTTACCACATATATATATATATATATATATTTTCCACTTTTTTTTTTATTTTCTCACTTAAAACACCAAAATATATATATATATATATATATTCCATTAATTGTGCTTCTAGTAGAAGAGTAGTTTGTTTTCTAGAAATATTAATTCTTTTATAATTAGATTATCTCAATATTTTTCTATATAATAATAAACAATATTTTATACAAATATAACAAAATACAAATTTCAAAAATATAATGTGAGATCAACTTATTCAGATTCAAGCTCTTTGTCCTCTAATTTTGTTTGAAATTTTAAATTTGCTTCTTATTTTTTATTTTTACTTTTATAATTTATATTTATTAATGAATATATTTTCTTCTTTGATCAAACGATGTCTATATATATATATATATTACTAATTAGAATGTGTAAACTTATTCTTATTAGAATACGATTAAGCTAACAAAAGCATTGCATTAATTTAATTCCTTTACCATTTTTAAAAAATTATATTATTAATTTGGACATTCTTAAATGAATATAACATTTGGACCTCATTTAACTCATATATCAATTCAATTATGTTGTGACTGAGTTAAAAAAATACTTCTTAATGATTATAGAATCACTTCATGGTGCATAAAAGAAGCAAAAAATTGATAAAAATAATTTTTTGAAAATATTAAAAATTATTAATTATCATAATTACTTTAAAATTTTTTATCTACCTTCTTAAATACATCTATTTTTAGAAAGTTGATAGAAAAACATTTTTTAAAGATTTGCCAAAAACATTAATATTAAAAACTCTTTATCATATGATTTTATCAAAATTAATTCTAGAGAAAGTGTATGGTACTTGCGTTGCGTGTGTGTGTGTGTATATAAAATGTTGGGTTTCAAGTTTTTAAAGTTAGATCCATTCTACAAAACCTAACTTATTTGAATGGAGAAAGTGCAAGGTGTTTCCCATGAGAAACGAAACGAAAGTTGGTCATGCATGATGAGCATGATGTATATCTCCGTCAGCAAAGCTTCAAGACTTGAAATATGTGCTTTTAATTCTTAAAATCAATAATAAAATTAAATCAAGTCAAAACAAATATGGCAATGGAAAAATCAGATTCGTGACACACCAAAAAACCAATTAATTCATGCTATATATATATATATATATATATGTTAAACCATAATCATGGACCCAGTTGAATACCCAAAACACAACAATTCACGACATGTTAAACATGAGTGTGTGTGCATTGTGAAAGCCTCAAAGCCTTGAAAAATGACTTGCTTGCTTTGTGAATACGAAAGCCCTGGCCTTGCCTTCTATTTTTATATTTATTATGTCACGCTATGAAACAACCAAGTCTATAATTTATATAATTAAATAATATGAAGCAACAAATAGGTTTTGTTCCCTTAATTTGCATCTATATACCCATCCATTGTTAAAAAATCAATGCAACAATTATTCAACTTTAGAATAAGTAAATGACAAAGCAAAATAATGATATAGGAAAAGATTTGTCTCACATATATATCACGCATCTGCATCAAGTATATATAGGTAACTATAAAGAATAATATTTACTATATATTGATTTACAACCTTTAAAGGTAAATTTCACTCTCCTCCTAAGAGCATAATATATCCTATAATTTCATTATTTTAATTTGATTAAAATATCAGTATATCTATTATTCAGATAATAAAATAAGTATTTATAATTTTTGAAAGTCACTTTTTAAAATTTAAAGTTAATTAACCAAGGAGTGTAAACCAATGGAAGTTTGCTAATGAAATGGATTAATTAGTCTCCCATATATGGCAATTGGCAAACCCTGACACACGAATCTTGCTAAGAAATGTATATTGATATTTAATATCTAATAATCTCTCAAATAAAATTATTTTAATAGATGATATAAGTGAGGAAAAAGTATAATTTATTGAAAAGACAAAGAAAATATAATAAAGATTTACACATAAATTCTAAAATTAATTTTTTATCTCATAATTGTGTATGATGTTTTAATATTAATCCTTATCTTTTTTTATTTTAATTTTGTCGCTCTTTTTTTTTTAACTAATACATTTTTTTTCTCTTGGTTAATCATTGTCCTGATACGGAGCTCACATGAAATTATTATTATCAAAACATGGCTGAATGAATAGAACCCAAATTAGATCAATATTCTCTGATACAATTCGTAAACTTCTTGGGTGTTCTAAATTTGATATTTCAAATTTTTTGGTGCAAAGTTAATTCAAAATGTTTTGGCCTTAGCTAAGTTATTTTGCAAGTCTAGCAAGGCATGTTTTCATTAGAATAATTTCAATTCAGATCCATATATGACTCATGACATTTGAGTACAAGAAGAAATTTAATTAATTAATAAAAATAAAGGACAAAATTAAAGGCAAAAACAATGATAAGCAAAATTAAAACCTCATAAAAATTTTAAAAAAATAATTGAACAAAAAGTAACCAAAATTGACATTAATATATATTTTTAAAATAGTAACACAATAAATAAATAAATAAATATTGTGAAAAACGAAAAAATACTCAATAATGCAGTGAATTATTTGTAAATTTTTACTCTGCGTAGTAGAATGGACACAAGGGTATGGGTTGAAGATTAATTGTGAGACGATTATTGCAATATATTGCATCCTAGTAAACAGGCAAGTCCTTGTGGTTGCCATGTTTCGTACTTGCATCCAATTACTATGTTAGTGGCCACTATCATGGAACACATACCCAATACATACATCCAGATTCCAGATTTATATATATACGATAATGCAACCAAAACTTGTAGCCTTGTACGGATGAGTTTTTTCCTCTTTTTTTTTTTTTATCATTTTAAAGAAAATGTGTTCAAATAACTATGCTTGGGTAGATTAAATTAGCTTGTCGATCCTCCAATTTTTCTTAAAATTTCAAAATTGATCCTTTAAATTTTGTGAATTAATTCATTTATGAATTTGGTATGGTATTATTATGTCATTTATATAAAAAATATGTTGTTCAGTTTTAACATTGAGATGGGTATTCAGCAGGCTAGATTATACAGTATCAATATGTTAGAGGTTGAGTTAGATTGATCTCTTGTTCAAGCTCTTTTTGCAAAATAAGAATTTTCTTTTTTTAAATTCAATCATGCTAGATTGTTGGACAATAACTCCTGTAATGAACTTCTTTCAATTAGCTAACGTAAGGCGATAATGCAATAAATTGTTCGTCACATTGCTAAACATCTTTATTTTTATGCTCTAGATGTTTGGTTTGATGATGTTCTTGTTTCTATTTTTATCTTTAGCAACGTTTGATGTAATAGATCATGTTATTTCTTGATTCTAATAAATGCATTACTTTTTTTTTTTTTAAAAAAAAAAGAGATAATTCTAACTCTAAGCTTCCTGCGTAATTAGTTGTTTTCTGTGTAAGAGCTTTAACTTCATTAAACAAGAAAAGCTGTTTTTCAGTCTTTGTGAAAAATATTATATAGATTCCAAATTATATTGGAAGAAGGCTACAAGCCTATAATAAAGCAATTCCATCATTCTTTAACGTCAAACTCTGTATCTCTACAATTAATTAGAGTAGGAAGGTGCTGGAAAATTAAAGTATAACACACTTGCATATATAGCTGTAATTAATTGTTTAGCAACTCAACCGAATTTCGACAACTATTCCATCAGAACACATCTATTTTAATTTATTAATTTTTTTATTTTTTAAACAATTTTATCTCACACATCCATCTTGCCTGCCATGACAAAATAATATTGAATAATAATGATAAGGAAGGTCAATATATGGTGAGTTGAACTACACGTATATACATATATATATATAAATATATTATACATTAATTAATGCGTTTCTGAAACCGTGATTTGAAGGAGTTCTATTTATATAACATGTTTTAAGGAAGCATGAAATTGCCATATATGATGGAGTTAGAATTGAAATTTCACTTTTGAAATCTTAGAAACTTCTCATTTCATCAAGTTGAGGTAAACGTGCACGTCACAGTTTTCCAAATTTTTTTTATTAATTTTTAATAAAATTAAATTATATAAAGAAGATAATAAAAAAAGTAATAGAAAGTTAAAGGAGTATTTGGCTTTTGCAAAATATTTTAAGTTTTCATTCTCTACTTTTATCTCCTAAAATTAATTTTCATAGACAAGTTTTTAATATTTAAAATTTATTTAATATTGTTTCAAAATGAAATTGATTTAAATGCTTATAAATTTTATATGATTTTTTAATCTAACTATCATTAAATGATGATATTCATATATTTAAAGGATCTTTTTAGGAAAAAAAGAATTGAATTGACATCACCTTTGCTTAGAAAATTAAGAGAAATGAAAAGAAGCGGGAAAAAAAAAAGGTGGGAAGTGTGGTGAAAAGTGAAAAGATGATATTGACGCGAAAGGAGAGGATGGGAAATGGGAGGAGTCAGTCACGTGTGAGGAGAGCAGATAATGGGGCCCACATGTATTGTCTGATTAGGAGTAGTGTATGGTCTAAAGCAACAGCAATTGAAGGAATCCTTGTCCCACAAATACCCTTTCACTCCCAAAATATCAAAACTAGGACACCACATTTCATAATTCCCAACTCCACTCATAAACTTTACACCAAATTATATTTATTTCTTTTGTCAGATATAAAAATTATATGTCCTTTTTCTCTATTTAAATCAAAAATTTATTTTTGTCATTCTACTTTCAAAAAAAAATTAAATTGATTATATTAATTTATAAATAAATAATTTAGTTATTTTATTTTGTCTTTCAATCATATAATTAATTTAGAATTTAAAACTAAAATTAACAATTTTTTGATTAAATAATTATTTATTTAAATAAAATTACTAAGTTGTATTCAAATTTAACATATAATTCACTTAACTGTTATATTTGACACTAAATTTTGGATAAAATATAATTCAAAGCAAATGATTGGATTATTTTCAAAATAAAAATAATATTTCTTATTTTGAAATTAATAAAAAGTTAACTAATAACAACATTACCTTAATGGATGTCAACTTCAACTATTAAATAATAAATTAAAATTTTATTAAATAAAAAAAAAATAAAAACACATCATACTTACAAATTAAACATTGTCTACACAAATTGGTTGCATTTTGTTGTATAATTTATAAATCAATGCATTTTCTTTTATAAATTATACATTATTAAAATGCATTAATTGTTTATTTTTAATGAATATAATTTAATTAACCAATTAATAATCAATTAGTATTCGTTAATATCACTTTTTATCTATCTTATTAATTAAATAATTAAATTAATTTTAAATTAATTTTTTAATAATTAAATTAATATATTTTATCTTTTAATAACTAATTTAAGAGAAAATAAAATTTAAAAAATATTTAAATGATAATTTTATATATAACCAACTATATTAAACTTTAGATATAAAAAATAGTATAATATAGCCGAACGAAACAAACCAAAGTCGGGGTGGTGGGGGCTGTTGAGTAACATTCTTTGAGTTTTTTTAACGCAATGTTAAATTTTTAAATAATTTTATGACATAACTTGCCGTAAACCTAACCAATTTGAGAAAATTTAAATTGCTTACAAATTTAGTAGGAGAAGTGATTTTTTTTTCCCTCAGACATAAACTAATGGAGTTAAATTTTGTATCCAAGTCGACCAAAAAATTATTGTATTTTTATTTTATTCTCTCACTTTTAATATAGAATGAAAATATATCATTTATTTATAATATATGTTACGTAAATATAACTTATTATTTAATTAATTATATATATATTTTGTATATAATATTATTATATTATTTTTTATATGAAAGGATCTTAATTCTTACATTAACTTTCATTCTTACTAGATAGTTATACATCACACTACTAATTTAAAAATTTTTTATGAAAAAATAAAAATGTAGTCATGCAAGAAAAAAATAGATTTACATTCTGTTATTTATTTTTTGTTATCTAATTTTTTAATTAAAATAAAATATATAAATATTTTTAAAATAATTGATGATAAGATAAATAAATTATATAATTTATACATATATAAATATTAATTTTTAATTAAAAAAATGTGACTACACTTAAATAAAAAAAAAAAAAAGAGGGCTGTTTACCTCTCAGGGTTTGAAGAGAGCGCATGCCACGTGTTTCCAAAGTAAATGTTTTAATTTTATTTTTGAAAGATTAAACTACAATTAATTTGATCTTTTTATCAGTATAATAAATGACAATAAAACAACAATGATGATGTGGCGTTTATAAAAAGTTTATGCCGTAATTACATGATTATTTGTGGAATCCTATTAACATTTTTCTAAAATAATGCATTGTCGTCCGTTACATTAATAAAAGGACTAAATTAATTATTTTTTGATATTTAAAAGATAAAATTAATATCTTTTAATTTTTAAAAATAAAAAAAATATATATATATGACTAAATTAATAACTAGTCAAAACAAATAATACGAGCATACGTTGAATGTATGCATATGTTGGGTAGCCTGACACCTTCAAAAAATGAGTCTGACTTTTTAATCAAAAAGTGGTATGTAATGGTTTGCAAATAAAGTAGATTAAAGTACGACGCATGATATTTTCGTGGAAAACCCAATTAGTATTTTTGCCTCTCAATAATCCTCTCCTTTGGAATCCAACAATTAACATTGGTTTTGTTATCAATTATTAGATTTATTGCTTATTACTATATCAAAAGTTGTAAAACAAAAAAATCAGCCATTAAAGAGTGAAATATATAAACAAAGAAAATACTAAATAGAATAAAAAAATTGAAGCAGAAAGAAACTCAAAATAAAGAGTGAAATAAGAAAAGAAAAATGAAGAAAAAGGGAGAAGTAATTCACGAAAATGGCGAAAACAAAAAAGAAATAGCAATTAAGGAAGGAGAGGAGAGGGGAAGTGGGCAAGGCATGTGAGATAACTAAGAAGCGTAGGGACAGAAACGTGCGCATGTTTGGACTTTAAAGCGACGTGAAATGAAGTTTTAATAAATAAAAAATAAAAAAGGATTATTAACGATTTAGAAGGAAGTAAAGTGTCAGACGGCAATTCCATAAAGGAAAGTGGAATGAATTAAAATGTGCGTTATTTCTGCATTTTCCTTGAATCCAAACACGCACGCGTTTTGTTTTTCAAAGGCATTGAAGCTATTTAAGGACCAACATATCAAAAGCCAACGCCAAGACGTACCTATTTCGTATTCTCCTCATTTTGCATGCTCGTCTACTCACTCTCTCTTGCTTCCTGTGCTATCACAGTTTATATATATATATATATAAACTACGCACATATATTTATGCACCAAAATATCATATTCAGTATCGTCGTGTTTATCAAATTATCAACCTTAATTATTAGTCTTATATATTAAACTAAAGTGATTTCAACAGAAGATTGCAGTGATATTTCACCTAACAACTAAATTTGTATTTTAAGTTCAAATTATTTTTAGCTGTCAATGTTTCCTGTCTGACAAAGTCATAGTGATTGCTTTTTCTCTCTTTATTTATGCATAAATAATTAAATTTAAAATTAAGTGGTCCTTAGCCTACTGTTCATAAGTATTCTTTTGTCCTTTCGACGAAATCACCCAAATTTTTTTTACATAAAAGTAAATCATATAGTCTTAATTTGAATTATTTATATTTATTTTTTAAATTTAATTAATTAAAAATAAATCTCTTATTTTTTCTCCAGTTATTGTCAATTAGAATAGTGACATTGCCTAATAGCAAAAATCTTTTTAAATAGGGGTAAAATGATTAGAGGACTAAATCAAAATATTTTATTTTAAAAAATCAAACTGAGAGATAAATAATTTTAATATTTTAATCATATTAATTTCATTATTTCTTTGCCTATCTTTCACATTACTCAAAAGCTCTCACGTCATACGCTATTCAGAATTTTTTTGCATGAAAATATTTTAACAAAAAGAGTTTTTTGTTTTATACAAAAAAAATGTTGGGGGACGGGTTAGGTTAAGGTTGCATAACAGTTTAAGTTTAAAGTTATTATTATTTTTTTATTTTTATTCTTGTGTTTTTTATATATATATATATTTATTATATTTTAAAGTTGACTAAAATATATAAGAGCTCTTTATATTTTAACATATATGTATATAATTTTTTATATTTTTAAATATGATTTATAATTTTTATATTTTTAAAATATTATAAAAAATTGATTATATCTAATTTTTATTTAAAAATTAATAATAATTAATATATTAATTTATAGGATACTAAATTTGAACAAAAAATTAAAAATAATGACAAAAAAAATCAAGTTTAGGAAATAAATTAAAAATTTGTGCCACATGCTAAAATTTTAAATATGTTGTGCTGACTACAGCGACGTAAAATATTAAAGAAGTGTTTTCACTTTTTTAAATAGTACGAAGAAAATTGTCAGAATAAATACAATTTTCGCTACCAAAATAAATACAAAATGATAAATTAAAATAAAATAAATAAAAATGAATGAATAATTTTTATAAAAAATCTATATCCGCACATAAGCTTATAATTATGTCACTAATTTTGCTTCAAAACATAGAAAATAATATTAAATAGTGACATTTGATTTGAAGTTAAAAAAGGACGGAAGGGGAGGGTTAGGTTAGGGTATAGGAGGAGTAGGGCATGGTTCCCAAGGGGTGAAGTGAAGTGGGTCCCTAGTGGATGTCCCCTACTTAGATTACAGTTTAGTGGGAGTTGTGGGCCCATTTCCCCTTTGCCTCCCATCTCCACAGCATTGACAATTCCCCATTTTCTCCTTCTTCCATGCCTAACCCACACATCATAATAAACCCCCCCCTCCCCCAACTTTTTTCCACTTTTCACCCAACTCCATTTTCATTTTATCTTTATATTTGGATAACATATTTTTCACCTATTTTTATATTTACATTCTTTTAAAATATTCCTATTAATTTTTTAAATATGCTTTTAATTCTCTTAACTTTATAAAAACTTTAATTTGGTTCATTCTGTTTAAAAATAAACAATGTTAACTTTATTGTTGGATTTAAAATTTTTGTTAAATTATCAGTCAAATGTCAGTGTGAATTAACAATTTCAATAAATAAATAACAACTAAGTCAATACATTGCTAAGTTTGACACTGACTTTTAAGTTAAAGACTTGGTAAAAGAATAAAATTAAATTATTTCATAAAATAAAAATTAATATTGTTCATCTTCTAAATTTGGATGACTAAATTTAAACTTTTATTAAAAAATATATTTAAATCTTTCCGATTAAATTTTAATAAGTTGAGAGATTATTTTGTGCATCAAATGTATTTTTTACTTATTCAAATGTGTGTTTTAACGAGTTAGTTCCTAAAAGAATTTATCAAATGTCCAATAATTTATTTTTAAAAAATTAAATTGCATATTTTTAAATTTATGTGCCAAATAATTAAGATATGCATTTTTTTAAAATAAAAATTTATATTTCTTCTTTTTGAAAATCCAAAAATGTAATGAATCATAAAAATTATCACTTTTTATTTTTTGATTAATAAATAATAAATAGCTAAACATTGTACTTAAATATGAGTGCATTAATTAAAATTACAAAATTTTTTGTACGTAGATGCTAAAATACCTACGCTCTCCATTTTCTCATTCTTGTAAGTTCTAAGCCTTGTGCTGCTTCGTTGTAATTTTATTAAAAAAATAGTGTTAGAAAATTTCCTTTTTCTTTTTTAATAATTTTACGCTACTTTTAGGTAAACCTGCTAACCTCACCGGCGACAACTTATTCGATATGGTTTACACCGCCCACGTCATCCAGTAATTACCTTGCACTTGCTCCATTGCACGAGCTGAGCCAATAGACAAGAACGACGAAAACGACGCGTCCGGATTTGAAATGGGATTTAATTCTAGTTTATTCTTTTTGTAATTATAAATGGGAAAAATAATGTGGACGCCACGCTGATTATTGTTGGTGTGGTAAAAGTAAAACTTCAGAATGGACCGCCACGTGGCGGTAGAGACTGATTTTTGGGGATACGTAGAATTTTCTTGGAAAGTAACTACTTAAATTTATATCGTCTCTTGTAACGACATAAGACTAAACATTATTTTTTATCACTCGTAAATAATAATTTTGTAATTTAATATTTTATTTAAATATTATTTAAATTAATAATAATTTTAATTATTTAAATATTTGATATTAATTAAATAACATCAAAAATTAATTATTTTAAATTTAAAAAAATTTTGAGAGATCAAATTAAAAAATTAAAATGATATTTTAGTTAACAAAATAATATAATAGTGTTAAGTGAAAATATGTATAAATTTTATATACTCATATTTTAAACAATATATATAGTTTTAAATTTTTAATTTTCTAAATTATATAATATATAATATAAATATATAAAATAAAAAAATCATAACAATGAAAGTTTCTACAAAATTATTTTAAAAAAATTAACGTATATATGTTAAACTAATTAATTTTTGTTATATGAATAAAATTTATTATTTAGATAAATTCATATAATTTCTTTCTTGACTTAAATACTCATCGAATCAGTAATCACGCAAGTATCATGAGAGATGGCTAAGTAGCGATGGAATAGTGTTACGGATGCTGTGCCGCTAATAAGCATTTTCTATGATATTTGGACTGAGAATAAAAATAAAGACTCATATATATATATATATTAATTATGCATTTCACCGCTTAATTAGTACTTCACTACTTCTCTTGTTTTAGAGAATTTAAATTCTTTTCTATGTTGAACTTTTTTTCTTAATTCTCTTTTTCTTTGACAAATAAAATTATCAGCCACATTGGCTTCATAATTTTAGATATATAATACCAAAGTCACTCATATATATATTTTTAATAATAAACTCTTGAAATTCAAATATTTGACCCTCTCTCGACATTATAAGTTTTGTGTTAAGTTTTTTCTTACCCTCATGGTAAATAAAGTGAATCCAATGTATCCTTTTCTTGGTTAAAAAACATAATTCACCTTTAATTCAACAATGTAGAAAATCTTACATCCTTTTTTTTTTCCAATTTATATAACCTTATTTTTAAAATTTTAAATTTATCGTGTTTTAAATTGATCTAAATTTATTTTATTCTTAAAAAAAAAGTATGGGCTAATTTGGAAGAAACACTAGGACAATGATAGTACCATGAGATAAGATGAAGTTACCAAAATGTGTGAGTGAAGAGCAGTGGCAGGAATTGAAATGTTGGCCAAATTTTACCTTAATTTCTGACACACCAGCTTTAATGATTTACCTTAAATAGTTAAACAAGGTTAGAATTTGTGATTGGACAAGAGAAAGCACAGAAAACAAAAGCAAAATAATGATAAAAAAGGGCGGGGGACCCACCAAGTGAACCCACAAATGCTGATTGGCGTGAGGAAAATAAGGAAAGTTAAGAAAGTTATAAATGTTTCCTTCTAATTTATTTTAGATAAATTACACCAACTTTTTATAAAATTTAATTTTAATTATTTATATCATATTATGTTACTTTTTATAGTTTTTTTTAAAAACTTTTTCATTTGTATTAGTTAGATATTCTTGGCATTACTAAGTAATTAAAAAATATAGTTGATTGAGCATTTGATATGTACAATTCGGTGTTTAACTAACTATATTATATTTTTGAATGACTAATCAGTTAGAAAATTTTATTAACAAAAATGTATACCAAATTAAAAAATATATAGAGTAGATTGAGGTGTAAAGGATTAAAACAAAGTTTTAATTAATTAATTTTTTTGAAAAAAGTGAAGAGATGAGATAAGGGCGAGGGAGAAAAGGGTCTGGTGGATAGGCCTCAGCCTGATGGGAGCTTTTGTACCAAACACATGTACAACCATTACAGCGCATCACCCTAATCTTCGGACAAAGTTTTACAAATCAACAAATTCTTTATTTGTTTTAGTATTTTAAGGTGGCTAAATATCTTGAAATAAACTTGTGAGAAATAGCTGAATTTTTATTATAAAATAGCCTATACATAGTTTTAATTTGAATCATTTGTAATTGAGTAAAATAAAAAAATATAAATTATAATTTATTTTTTTATTACAGAGACATAGATTTAATCTCTTGAAGGAGTGATGTAATTGTTAATCAATCACACAATTATAATTAGTAGAGATAAGATGCGTGGAGCGGGTTTGCACTTGCACGTATGGATGAGTTTATGAATGTGATGATTAAAAATAATATTAAAAAAAGCAAAGTCGTTCACTTTTGGATGGTTTGATTGGTTGGTAGGTGATAGGGTAGAGCGTATAGTAGTGACTAGCGAGTGAGTGGAGTAGTGGGGACATCACTTTAAATACACCACAACCTCACCAAAACCTTAAATAATTATAAATTACAATGACTTACTTTCGTACCCCATTCTTAAAAAAAAACAAAGCTTTCGTTTACATATGTTCAATGTTATAAAATATCTGTTTTATTAATTTTTTTTATTTTTAATACAATAAAACTAGAGTAAATTATTTTTAACTTAATTCTTTATTGTACTTATTCCTTCACTTTCAATTTTAATAAAGATCAATTCATGTGCACGATAATAATGTTATTTTATTTTTAACATAAATTAAAATTGCACAAAAACTTAACGTTAGATTCTAATACAATAGTAACATAAAAATTAAGATCTTTTTCATGTAAGAGATTAATTAACATAATAGCATTATGTTAATAAAGTAACATAATTTATGAGAGAAAGAGAGGGATTGGGTTTGTAGTTTGTAAATGTAGTGTGATGTAAAGCTCAAAAAGTTTTAAAGATGCTTAAATAGTAAAGATGAGTAATAATGATATGTTATGTTTATAAACGTGAAACCAAACATTAGGAAAGAAAGATACCAAACGTAGGTACATGCGCGAGGGTTTCTGTACATGTTCTGTTTTTACCGACCGAAGGCGAGAATTTAATATTTTAGTAAACAAATTAATTATTAATTAATTAATTAATAAAAAAGCATAACTTTGACTGCTGAAAAGGAAATGCTATATCAATAGCGGCCATGGCAGCACGTGGGCATCCATGTTACCCGCTAAATATACGTACAAGCAGTGGGCCTCTAGCTCACATTAGTGCTCCCACTTTTTTTGAGCATAAAATACTACATTTTTTTATTCATTTAATTTTATACAGATTTTAATTTTTCAAAATAAGTAATATAATCATCTTATTTTATGATTTTTATTTTTTATGATATCATTAATTCAATATTTTAGTATCAAATTCAACAACTTGACATTTTAAATGTTATATATATATATATATATAAAATTATTAATTCACACACATTCAAGTTAGGAAAATGTTAAGGATTGGATTGGAATTTTGAGAGGAAGATTTAAGAATGTGGTAGACTGTGTTGGAATAATTTTAAAATTTTAATTATATATTAAATGCTTAAAATTCTTACGGGGTGAAGTAAATTAAGATGATTTGAATATCGATTTTCTTATATAAAAAAATAATATTACAAGATTATTATTATGCAAAGAAATAATAGGCATAGTAATTTATTTATAATTTGAAAATTATAATGTTATATATGGGGTCATTATTCAAGTAATTTAATATTTATTTTTTTTACATGATATTATTATGTTAATCCTTCCCGTGATAATGTCATGTAACAATAACAAACAAAATGTAGGTTTCTAAGATTATAATTCTTTTAAGTAAATTAAATTCATTCAAAATAATTAAAATAACTTTTATATTTAAAAAATTAAAAAAATAATTAAGTATGGATTTTAATATGTTATAATACACAATTCGTAAAATGGTATATATAGCAAGAATCATTATGTACTTTAAAGTCAGAACAATAAAACTTTTAGATTTCAATCCTTTACAGTTAAAAATTAATGTATTTATTTATAATAAGAGAGAAATAAAAAAAAAATTTAGTTCATAATTTATTTATAATAAATTTTTATTAATATGGGTCTTTTATTTTTATTTTTTTAATATTACAAAGGAAATTCAAAATTGAAACTTTTTACTTGAGCATATATGGAAGCAGGCCCTTCCGTTCAACTTATGGTAAATATTTAATCCAGATTTCATATAAATCAATTTGTAGAGACACGTGGCATACTATGGTTGTTCAATACTTTCAAGTTGACTTTTATTTTCTTTAACTCCTTCATGTCAAAAATAGGATTTATAGTTTATAAAAATAATAAAAAAATATTTACAAAAAAAAAACTATGAATAAAAAAACATTGCATGAATAACCATGGTGCCCTCATTTTTTCTGTTAAAAATTACTACTATTTAAACGTCTCTTAAAATTTGATTAATTTGATTTAAATTAATAAAAATTTTATAATAAAAATAGAATTCTTATAACAGATTTATTTTTATACATGAGACTCAAATTCAAAATTTAATTAGAAAAAAGAATGTATTTACCACTATAGTTGTACCTTAATTTTTTGAGATTTGGATTCTCTGGATTCCACTAAGAGAGAAATATAATTATATGAAGGAAAAAATTTTAATTTCCAATATATTTAGGATGAATTTATATTAATTTTAACCCAAACAGAAAATAGTGCATGATTTCAATTTTGTAGGTAGCTATATGTAGTTTGCATTCAATTATTTTGATCATATATCTTCTTTTTCGTTTAGAGGTGCATTATTAATTTGGGGAAGAAAGCTACGAGGGTTTGAATTGGTAACTTACAATTTGGGAAAGTAGGACTATCGTATTATATAGCTTCAAGGCTTGTTTAAGAACAAAATTTGGAATTAAGATTTATTATTTTAAAGAGGCTATAGATTCAATTTTAAAATTCATAAATTATTTGCCAAGCATTGCCCATCAATAAGCCCAGCCCTTTCTTGGAAGGAACTAATGCTATATATATAGAATATTAGATATGATATAATAATGGGTATTAAACAAATATATATAAAAAAAATTGTTTTACATATTGCAATATTGGATGTGTTGAGAAATGTGAAGTTATCCATACGCAGGGTTTAAGTTTTCCTTTACTTTACACTTGATTAAGCTCATATTGGACAACTTGCAATGGCCAAACAAAAACAGAAATATGAATGATTATGTTATATGGAAAGAAAAAAGTGGATATGCAAGTTTGGTGAGAAAATGGAGTAATAATCTATGATTTGCATTCATAACACGTGAATACGTGATACCACATATTTTCAATTCTTTAGGTAGGCATGGTCGATGAGGCCTTCATTGCATCAAATTTTATTTTTGTGACAATGAAAAACAATATACACATGATACATACTATCATATATTATAATGTCTAAATATATATATATATATATATATATATATATTGGTTGATTTATTCTCATTTATTAGCAGGCATGGTCGTTGAGGCCTTTATTATATCAAATTTTATTTTATTTTTGTGACAATGAAAAACTTAATATAAATGTACGTACTATCATAAATTATAATGTCTAAATTTATATATATTGGTTGATTTATTCTCATTTATTTCAACTAAGCATTTTATTTAAGGTAAGTTTTTTAAAAATATAATAATTTTTTTGTATTATCGTAAAAAATTGTTGCTAATTAAATTTTATTTATCTTTCTAATTTTATGATATATGACAAGTTAAGTAGAACACGGCACATGTGACACGTAACAATGAGAGGTTGGAGGCCATGCTTCCTTGAATTATACAGAAGGGACCATTATTCAGACGCTCGTTCAGTGAATCATGGGCAAAGCTAGTAAATATTATTATTTTAATTGAAGAAAGAAGAGAAACTACAATATAGACAATGGTGTAACAAGACAAAGATGTCATTCTTCTGAATTTTGTTTTTCTCTCCTATATTTTCCTCATTATAAAACCAGAGCCTGTATCCACGTGTTTGCCTCCATCGATCAATTCGCTTTATATAATAAAAGATAAATACATTACTTTAATTTGTAAGTAAGCATATAAAAATATTTAAGTAAATTTCATTAAAAAGTATATTTGACATATTTATATATTTATTAAAAGGCAGGTTAATGTGTTTACCTTTTATAAATTAGATCTTCACAATCTTTAACATGTTGTCTAGCAGACAAGGAACAATTGAATGAATCAATACAAATTATATAAAAACCAACAACTGAAACACCATCCAATATACAAGTTACTATATTAATTATGTTATAAACTGGTTATATTATATAACAGCTGGACAATCTTAATTTACACTTTCAAAAGAGGATGAAAAAGGCAGACATTTGAAAGCATACAGCACAAATGCTTTTGTAAGCAAAAGAAACAACAGACCAAGGCGGGCTGCTCAACGTCACAAGATTTCTTTTTTTTTTTTTCATCTGTCTTTTGCCGTATTTACATTATTAAAATTCTGTTAGGGGTACCATCTCAATCTGTTATGTGTAATCAATTTAGAACTGTGAATTATTTATGCCAATTATTACAGAAGAAACATCTCTTGATAGCTTACATGGCATGGCAACGGTGGGGGCGAAAGAAAGGTTGAGTAGATGAACAGAACATGTATGTTTCTTTGGTCATGGTGGATAATGTAATTGAAACCGTAAGTATCATAAGTCTTTTTCACAATGGTCCACATCACTCTCCTAGAAAATAAAAATGGTAAAAATAGAACCTCATGTTTCAAATGACTCAAGCAAACACTTTGGTGGCCTGAATTGGTCAAATTACTTTTGTTTTCTATTTGCTTTGCTCAGAAAGAGGGGAAGGTCAACAAAGTCGGCGACCTTCTACTATCCCCTTAAGAAAAAGCTTCACCCTCTGTAGAACTGCTGTATAGATGACAATATCTGTGTTCTGCCAGGTTCGTCTCTCTAATGTATCCGTTATGAGGCCCGTACTCTATAACAATGTATAGGTCAAAAGAAAAATGCTTCTCTACACCACATACTCGTATATGAAATATCTCAAATTTGATATGCACTGCCCATAAGTCAAATTGCATGAATCAAATTTGAACCGCGGCATGTATATACATGCCCACACAAAAATTTCTCAGGTCATCATATGCTGTTGAAGTTGATGTCATAGCGCCATAAAGAAGCGAATCTTAGGAAAATAAATAAACGGTAAATAGGTATAAACCTGTACTGGTCAGTAAGACAAGAATTCAGACCTAGAAGGGTTTCTACTGTCAGATGTCAAAGTTCACAAACAAGTTAAGGTAATGCAACGAAGTATTTGACATCTCAAGAGATCAAGCTCTCTTACCATTGTATGTTTTCGAGTCGTGTGATAAAAAAATCTTTTCTATCATACAAACAAATTTTGAGATCATTCAATGATAAATTAGCTCGACCTCAAAAGATTAGGATCTCAAGATCCTTTATTTTAGAAATTTTTCTATGATCAAGTTGGATATAGACTAAACCAATAAAATCCTGTAAACATAACATATCACATAACTTTTCAGCATAAATAAAAGTCTATCCATCCATCTAGTGCCCCAAGAAATGCTGTTTGGGTACTAATGTTTCCTTATGCAGGCCAACCAAACAACCAACCAAACCAACTGATGAATACTGTACGCAACCATTATATCTTATACGGGCCAGCAGTGGTATCATCAACTTAACAAGTACTTATATGCAGAAACTGATATTTATCAGTTTGGAGAGTATATTGAAAATCTAATAAAGCACTATTCATGTATAAATATGCAAAGACATACATCCATCTCATAAATGTTATTTCCTGATCGTCAGACGTAGAATGCAGTTTTCATGGAAGCAAAGTCAGTTGATGACAGCTATTAAGCATATCTTCCGAGGTTAACAATTATGTAATCCTAATTATTTATATTACACATGAAAAAAATGTTTTTTAGATGAAAACGCATAACAAAATGTACTCGAGAGAACAAATAACAGTGTTCAGAACAGCATGTTATATTATTACTTGGAATCATGTCTACTGTACTCTTCAACTCGGCTAAGTGCATCCATTAGCACATCAATTGTCCAATCCTTCAAGTCCTCCTGCAAAATTGTGCGAGGAAAATAATCACTCTTAACAACGGAAAGATGCTGAAAACTCACGTATCTTGGTTGAGTATTTATTGTTATTTTTCGATAGAAGGTTGAGAAATGAAATTGACACAACCAATATATATATACAAAAACAAGCACCTATCTGTGCAGGCCGTTAGATTGCTGTACATGGGTGTGAGTATTTGTGTGAAACTAATGGGCGTCAAAATCATTATTCATTTTATTTAGTCAAAACAGTGACTTACAGAATATAGATCTAAATTCTCTCAGGCCAAATTCTCAACCCAAATGGTCCAAGGAAGTCTTATGTGCTAAATTTAGAAGCAAAACTATGACATCAAAACCATTTAAATGGTACCTTTATCAGAAGAACTACTTTAGGATCCTTGACATGTATTCACATTGGCCTTTTTTTAATTTTTAAAAAAATTTACTTACAATTACATTTCCCTTTTGCAACTGCATTTTTTCATATTAATTCCACCATGTTTTCTTTTCGTTTCTCAACAAACATTGTTGTGCCAATGTGACAAGGCAGTCTCTTTCTTAACTAGCAAGTAATTATTTCACAGCCTGATGTTTGGCAAAACAAAAGACACTATCCTGCCTAGACTAGAATAGGACGAAATTTTCAATACATATTTCTGCCAATTAGTGTTACATTCATGAGAAGCATAATGTGGCTTACCGCACGTAATGGTTCTCCAGTTCTGATTCGAGCGTTAGGGCGGGCCAGCTTAGATTCAAACGGAGTCCTAGGCCTCACTTCTCGAAACTCCTCCCACTCCTCACGGGTGAGCATTCTTACTGTGCCTTGACCTGCAGGTGCATGCTTGATCTTGCGCTCAAGTAACTCTTGGGACTTTGACTCATCATACTGCCTAGCCCGTACAAGTATCAGTTAGATTATAGCTCAACTTACCAATGCAGGTTACAACAGAATATTAACTTATTCATATTCTCCTTTGATATTCCAATCTTCAATTGCTCACAGAGTACTTTTATCAAACAGTTGAAATGCCACTAGAACGTGAGCCAGAAAAAAGGAACCTAAATGAAGCAACTCAACGTGGGCATCTGTAATTATAAATGGTTTGGACAAAAGAATCGAAAATGAGAACGCGATTCGAAGTTAAGGACGAGGTAAGGATTACCATCATGAGGAGCTTGGCGAAGAGTGCGACACCAACGGCAGCGAGAATCATTGGCATAGTGGCAGTGTCGAGATAGGAGTTGGATTCGGGAACCTCAACAATGAACTGGCTCTTCTTTCTTGTGGTCATCTTCTTCCTCGTCTTCTCCAATTCGGCCACCTTTCTCTTGAGCGTTTCTGTGGGGACATCGTGGGAAAGCGTGTGCAAATCCCTCCCAAACATGAACAATCTATGCCTAATTCTGTTCATTGCTCATAAATCCAGCTCAATACCTCTTTCCTTCCCTTGACTCAAATTCTTCTTACTGTATAATCAAAATTACCATGAAATCGTCGCTCTCATGTTTCCCACTTACTCTACTCTGGAGAAGAAATCGTTTTCAAACCCTATCGAAGAGAATAGATCGTAGAAACGACGTCGCAGCCAAAAGGACCAAAAAAAAAAAAAAAAGAAGAAGAGAAAAACCGCTTTCGCAAACATTTGCATGCTATTTCAGTGTTTAAAAATATTTTAATAATATATTTGTTTAAATGTAATTTTTGATAAAAATACTTTTTATGTCTCAAAATTTACGTTGAGTTTTAATTTTATCTCTAAAATTTATTTATTATTAATTTTATTTATAAAATTTTAAATTACAATCAATTTTATTTTGACGTGTATATTTTTGTTAATTCAATACTTTACTTATATATTTATTATTAAATATATTCTTAAAGTTTATGAATAATATTAAATGTGTTCTTGAAATTTATAAATATTATAAAATATATTCCTAGCTCCTTTAAATAATTTATAATTTTTTAATAACTGATGTAACATTTAATGTATATATTTTTACTGACTATGTATATATTATAATTCACAAAATCACATTAAACTATGAAACAACGTCATATAAATAAATAAAATAATATATCTATTTACATGTTATTAAACTGTCATGTTACTAAACAGTCTCTATTGAAGTAAGTCTATTGATTTCATTGAAATCATGTTACACTGAATCCGTGAACGATGAAAGCTATTGTTGAAGTCTGTCATTTTAAAATCATTAAATTTTATCATATATTAAAGCCACAAAGCAAAAGTATGAAAAATATGTAAAATATTAAGTTTTTTCTCTTTGAACCATGACATAACATTATTATTATATGACCATATTAATAAGTTATTTTATTAATCAATGATTTCATATATAATGAATTTTTTTATGTAAATGTAAGAGTTTTATGATGAGTTAATAATGGATGAATTTTTTTTTATGGGTTGGTATCTTGCTAATGGAATTATGGATGCATATATTATTGTAAAATAATGACTTATAACCTAAACTCATATATGTTTTAGATGATTTTATATGGACTTATTTATTATTAAAGTTTACTATGAAAGAAAATTTGTTAAAAAATTAACTTTAATATATACAAGTGGTTTGTACAAGTTGATGAAAAAGGTGTGATATTAATGGATAGAGTCATTGAAAAATTTTGGGTTATTTAAAAAATTTAAGGACATATTTAAAAGTCTTTATAAATTTAAAAAACACATTTGACAGTATTTATAAATTTTAAAGATATATTTGTTAATAAATATGTAAATAGAACATTGAGTCAGTAAAAATATACACATAAAATACTACGTCAATTATGCTTGTTAATGATTTAGACAACGTTAGATCGTGAAATGAAATTAATTATAATTTAAAATTTTAAAGATAAAATTAATAATAAATAATCTTTATGGATAAAATTAAAAATTAATATAAAATTTAAAAATATAACAGGTACTTTTATCTATAATTTTTTTATTAATTTTGAGCTTAATTGTTATCAAATAATCATATTGATATTGTTAAAAATTTAATTCATTAAAAAGGATAGAAAAATAACGTTGATTGTTTTGTGAAAACACTAAAAATATTTTTTATTAAATTATACTAAAAATATTTTAATCATATTTTTTATTTTTTAATAAAAATAAAAAACAATAAAATCAAAGACATCCCTATTAATTTTCAATATGGCAAATGTCAGACGGATCTTAGAATTCAAATGAACGTGGAAACTGGAAACTAGAAAGTTGAGTTTAAATGAATGTCTGAAAAGTATAGTTTAATATTCAACCAAAAAAAAAAAACATTATAATTGAACAAAATTTGACCTGATGCGGTTAAATGATAGAGTTGTGCAACTTGAACACGTTGAATTTGTCTTCATATTTACGAACATTGAACCTACCTATTCTGTCCTAATCAATGCCCTTGCTTAATGCTTACCAGCCACGTTTTAGGGAGTCCGTCTCCTCGTTGGGATGAGTCTCTCGGTTTTGTCCCCGTGTACGTAATTTCCAGTGTCATCACATCACGTGTCTAAAATGGAAACTTAAACCTTAAATTTTATTAACACAATCAAATTTATATACTATCTTAATATTTTAAGTTATGCATAGTTCAAATAAAACTATCGAATTACATATGAACTAATTTTTTTACTCTTTTCTGACATAAATTCTACATGTTTAAAGTATTAAAATATATATGATTAGTGATATTAACAAAACTTATTAACAATTAGGAAAATTGAAAGCAACAATGATGATTCAAATAATTAGTAAACCTATTAACCTACTTTGGAACATATAACGCTCTTATTTTCCCAAAAATTTGAACAAGGTGGAGAGGTGACACGCGAATATGCCCAACCAGCCCATCGCCCACTTCAATCCCCAGGATAATTATATACACACCATAATATACAATCACAGTATACACTCATAACTATACTTCAATCCAGAGGATATAAAACCACTTCTTTCTCCCCTCAGAAGAATAACTCGTTTTTTTTCCCTCTTCAGCAGCATGGCCAAACATGAATATATACAAATGGCCCAGCATGCCAACCTAGCAACTCAAGCCCATACGCTAGCTAGTTCAAAATATACACATTTTTATTATCTGCTTGTTAAGAGAGAGAAAATATCGCTGCCAATAGAATCGGATCTTGACGCGAGCTCAATCGGAGTGTTGCCTTCTCCATCTGCTGCATGTGGATTGGCCCCCCTACAAAAGTTGGCCATTGTAAAGTTATAGTAACAGTAAGATGATGTGTGATTGGGAAAGGACCTTGAAATTGAAGTACAAAAGATACGATTAACAAGTACAAAATGGAGTTGTTAATCTTTACGTACTGAGATGAAGCTATTTAATGACTGGTCGGATCAGACAAACTTCATTACATTGTTTACAGTTCAGTTTAACTTCATTATGCATAGTTCAGTTATGTGTAGCACAAGTGACAAAGATAATTGATAACATTGCCAATAGAAAACGTGTAATGTCACTGACATGACAATTGCTAGCGTCTCTGTTAGATTCTGGCTTCTGCTTCCTAGTTAGTTCTAGGTACTAACATAATTACTTAACGTTGGTGGTTGATTCTGTGGTTAAGGGAGTACATAATGAAAGTGTATGGACTTGGAAGATTAATATTTTTATGCACTGGACCACTAAAGTATATTTTTTTACTTCGCTTAATTATTTTGTTACAGTTTTGATGTACTCAAAACTTAATTATTGGGAAGCTTTAATGGCAATATTGAAGTTTATGTTTATAGGTTGATGAAGATAGAGGTTCTGGAGATAAATGGGACACAATAATGGTTTCATTAATGATATGGACACATTATTACTCAATGGACACAGGTTGTGCTTCGGTGGCCAAGACAGTAGGAACAAAGGAAAAACAAAATCTATCACATCATAAACTAAGAACAAAGAATAATAACTGCAAGTGAGTACTAAATAAGTAGAAACAAAAGGCACCAGGAAGAGGCAAGCTGGATGTTAATAGGTAGGATGCTAAATTCAAAGGAATAAACGCGACAGACAATACAATTACCTCGCAATAAGCAATTTTACAGCTGCGCTCTTGCCTTTGATTATACAGTAATGCAATGGTGTCTGACCTCTTGAATCTGGAGCATTTGCATCTGCACCATATTGTAGAAGAAGCTCCACCATGCTAACATCGGCAGTTAGGCATGCCTGGTGAAGCACAGTACAACTAGAACTAGAACTAGAACTATCTTGTCTATCTTCTATTATCGGCTGATTTTCAGTTTTCGGTGACGAGTCTATATTACTTGAAGGAACGTTGGAGTCACCTGTAAAGCAACTAATTATCAAGAATGTCCTGCTAATGGAGTTGAGAGATAGGAAGGCATACCAAGAGGTGCTTCCTCACTGATAGTATTGAGATCCACGTTCGACTTGACAATGTGCCGGTACACTGCTCTCTTATCATTGGCACAGATGCTTCCCCACACCTGTTGACTCAGTGAACGGAGACGATCCCTTTTCTTCCTTTTAACAAAGACTTTCTCCAAATACTGCAATAATAGAAAGCATCAAGTTCTACCTCCCAGACATAAACCCCTGTCAAGTAACACTTGAAGAATAAGATTCTACCAACTACAAGAGGTAACATCGGAAATATAAAAATTATTACTTTGTTTCACCATAAAGAAAAAAAGGTGGAGAAGCAACTAGATATCCACACTCTTGGATATAAAAAATTGATATATAGAATAACTGGCCTACTTTCAGCCAGCTTCTGTTCACCCACTTTATACTTTGGTAACACTGAAAAATTGGCATAAGACACCAGGCATCAGAGCACCAGAGATCCGGAATTTGAATGTGCAATTGGTGACAGGAATGAAGCAGTTAAATCTATGTGATCATTATATTAAATAAGCAAATTACCCAAAACCCTAAAACTTATTGGCCAAAATGTGCACTATGAACACAGAATGCGGCCACATACTCTATCAATCTTTTCACCAATGAACTCTAACCTCATCTGCAAGATATTATACGGGTCCCATAAAAGATGCCAGGATCAACATAAAGGGCGCCGACTTCCTAGTAAAGTTACTTGGGAAATCTTCAACTGCACCAAACTTGTTACATATAATGGTAAAGAGTATATTTACTATTTACCTAAGCTGGAAAATATCAGCTGAGAATTCTTGATGAATTTCAAGGACACGTTTAACTCCCCCAATATTTATTTTTAAGCAGGAAACCCGATCAGGCAAAATAGCAAAGGGAACTTAGAATTACCTTTGCGTGAATGAACCTCTCCTTTAATGAAATAGGATCATCAGGTTCTGGTTTCTTTGCATGAAATAACTTATTTTTGTTGAGCTTTAATGAACTACATAGCAGGACCGCTTTTTAGCATAAGTTCAAACATTTAATACTATCATTGGCCAAGGAAAAAAAGCATTTATAGTATCAATTTTGGTAACACTTACCCAACAGGCAGATCATCTGCTTGTGAATTATTTGGTGAATGCAACAGCTCTTCCCAAACAGAGTTTGCAAAGAGATTACCTAGCGACTGAAACATACCTATAACAGAGGAGTCCCAGACTTTCACATCAAGTGTCAGTGATCTTACCTGCAAAAAAAATTGCATGAATTCTGGTTTTATACAACAGTATTGACCTTCTAACATAATGATTGACAGCCATTACTTTCACCATAAATACATATATAAAGCAAAAATTAAATTAACAATTAATGCTTTTCTCTGAGTAGAACCTAGAAATAGCGGAGCCTTTCAGGCAACAATTATAAGGTTCTAATGCCCTAACTCAAGCTTTTATTCAGAAAAGAATGACAAGACACAAGCTGTAAACCACATTAAAGGATCAACTTAAATGTGGAGCCTCAACAACTACTTACTTTTGATATATGTACACCAAGATTACGATGTACACCAGAACATTCAATGCATATAAGAATGCCGAGGTTTAAGGATGCCCAGTCTGGATCAGGTTTACCACAATCAGCACACTTGTCATTCCCACATACCCTTCTAAGAACATCAATTGTCTTTTCAGCTTTTATACTCTGTTTATACAACTGCAAACTTTTAGCTGAACGAAAGTAAAATAATAAAGATGAAGTTTTTAGATGCATGTGCCTCAGTCGCTACCTGATCATCACCTGGAGGAGCTTCTAACATATTGCCCTTGCTGGCATTGTAACATTCACTACTTTCTGAGTCGGCTGAGAGAGGCTGCCATATAATTGTTTTATAATTATCGTAATCACAATTAATTCTGGCATCCAAGGATGCACTTAAAAGAAAAATCTACAATGTACCATTTCTAGTGTCTGGGCACTCAACAAGGAAGCAATTACTCCAGTTATCTTTTCAATCCAATCCATCTGGTCCATCGCATTTTCTGCCTGCATTGTTTCACCTTAGTAATTAGTATCGTCAGAAGCAGATAATAAAACAAAAATTAAGTGTTAAATAATTATGGAATAAGAACCTGCAATGTGCAGTTCTTTGTTGGCGAAATAATCCTGAAGCAAAATCTTAAATCTGACTGCTCAGCATCAATCTTGATTGTTGACGTAAGCAAGTTCAATGCACGACGTGCCGCAGTTTTTTCCTCATTGACACCTCCATGGTGATGAGCAAGACGGCTCAAAAGGCCAGAACCAATTTCAGTGGCACTATTCCTTTGTGCAGACGGTTGATTGCTACCCTGAAAGGGTATACTCAACATTTATTAAAAAGAGAGACTGACAAAATGAGCATTATCAAGCATAGAGTATTACGTGTTCACTTCAAGTCGGTAACTTACGTGTAATTGCAACCAGTTCCCTGGTTTGCGATGGTAGTACAACATTCCTCGACTGTCGAGAACAAAATATCTTCTCTTCCATGCTCCTCTCAGATTGGAGGATCGCTTGGAAAGATATCCTTGTCGAAGAATTTGAACCTAAAATTGAGTGCATTTTAGAAAAACATAGCAAATGGACTCAGAAATAAACAAAAAGAAAAAAAAAACTGTGGAATGCAGTAAGCACACGATCTCAGAGGAAGAGTGAAACGTCATATCAGAGGATACCGTTCCGTTTGCGGCAGATTCCTTTACTGCATCGGCCACTTCATTTGGTATCCTAGAAAAATGCTGCATGTCTCTATTAGGAGAACCATAAGTGCCAGGGCCATTCAAGGACAGCTTACTATCATGATGAATTTGTTTTTTATATTCTTGAATTCTTTCAAGAAGAGAAATCTGCTCCGTATTGTAATTTTCTCTAGACTGTTGTGCAATTGTCAAAACCTGCAACCTAGCAGAATTAAATATTTCGGAATATTCCTATCCTCTCTTCTTAAGCATTAAATTGGGAATAAAATGCTTACAGAGTTCAAATGATTGTTGGCAATCCAATCTTTGAAACAATATTATGCATCTCATTATAGGTCTACTAGTTTCTCATTTGCATGTCGTTAAATTATTTCAACTCATGCTCTTGATATATTATTAGCCTAATTAAAAGGAACCTCATTATATAAATCTCTAATATTTATCAAAATTTACAACTAACATTTTCCTCTATAGTCGAAACATTTTATTTAGGTTCCATTTGTTGCTTTCAGATCTCGGATGATCCTATACCCATTGTTCAAGGGTTTGAGTTTTGAGGAAGTATACTATACTAAATTCGTAACATGTCATTCTAATCAAATTGTGGTATGGTTAGATGCATAGGTTGTCTGTTTTAACCGCTTCATCCCAAAAATCAAAATAGACCTACATCTCCTGTTCCAAGAGGCTATATATACTACCAGAAGTCAAGTTAAAAGCAAAAGAACTGGTAGCAAAACCTCGCTAATATAAGGTTCCATCTGCTGCAATAGCTGATATCCCTGCAAAAGAAAGAATTTTCAGAGGCAGCGCAAGTGAAATACTACCTATAACCTCTGAAAGTGATTCATACAAATGACTATGCCATATACCTGTTGAAAGTATCGAAGATGAGCATCCATAATTCCAGGCACAGCTTCCAAAAACTCAAATCTCTTCTTGGCCTCAATATGGTTGAGAGCACTAACCTGGATGATGAATAATGTTATGCAGTTAAGACTTGAACATATACGTCTTATACTCTTGGTGAAATATCTTGTGGAATTGAGTTTACCAGGTTGAAACGGGCTTCCTCAAATGAATCTCTTGCATTATGCAATTCCTGGAATCTCTCTCTACCAAATTAGATTTTTAAAGGATCATGGTAACCCATGAAAAGCTACAGAATTATCTATAAATCAAAATTTGGCAGAAGCTGATGTCAATAAATAAACTCTTGTACGTACCTCTTCTACTACAGCGACAGTATCAAGCTTAGCGCTCTTCCTCAATGACAAAAACTTATCTCGTGCCTGTACCACAAAATTCAGTGCATGGCTATATATTAGGATGAACAAATAAGAAAGTGCTTTCAACGGTACCGTCTTTGCTTTAAACCCATTAATTTTTATTTTGGGTCCTGAATTTAACGGAACTGAATTAACGCATGCATATTATTCCTTTCAAGTTGCTCATATCAGTAACGGCATTTTAGAATTGAACTTTGAGACAATAACTTACATTTCACTCTGACTTGCTAATTAACATTCGTTTGCTTCAAAATACGAGCAAGCGAGAATAATTATAGATTAAATTCAATCTTAAGCGTGGTCTGACAATTAAATATATCCACCAAAAACGAAGTCATTCCACCCTTTCTCAATAATTAAACTGAGGAGCATCAATAGACAATCAACTACGGACTTAGAGATGTTGAAATGAAAGTCAATAAAGCAGCCTGTGCAGGTCATTTGTTGATTCATGTAAGTCCTTTTGTGCTCATTTAAATCCAAAATTGAATAACAAATGTTAAAGTGTTGATACATAAATTGACTGAACAGTGATTGGTGAGAAAGGAATAATATTGAAAATTTTGCTCCTGGTATCAGTTATTGTCAAGGAAAGAAAAACCTTGGATGCATATTTTACAATACTGTGCAACCTTTAAAGGCAATTGAGAAGCACCTGGTCATATTGAATGGAGGCTTTGTCAAAACGCTTTCGGGCTTCCTGAAAGCATTACTCGAAGCATTAAAAGGAGGAAAAAAAGCCATAATATCCACTTGACAAAATAAATGAGTATTTTGTTGTATATGCGGAAAAGCAATTTAGGAGCATTATTAAACCTTGTTAAAGAGAGTTGTCACTTTTAAACCTAATTCATCAGCAACAACTTTGAGTGTCAATAGTTCTAACTTAAAAGTCTTAGATGAAGTAATTCGACTACAGTTTCTGGCTAAAGTAATCGTAGTAATTTATTCCCATTGTAATTTGTAATATTAGCTCAAACAGTCAAACATATAAAAGTGAACTTGTAGACACCTCATTAAAATTAATTTGCCTATTCATTATGCGTTCACTCGGACAGAATGTAATTTATTTAGTACTAAATTATAAAATCTTATTTGTAACACTTGGTATATTCAATTCATGTGCCTTAATATGAAGATTCTCAAACAACGACAAAAAAAGATTACAGTCATGTCACATTAGAAGAGCTGTACACAAGCAGCTTGAGAAAGGAAGGGCAGCGTCATATTGATATAGGTTTGCTAGAGAAAATGCTAGAGCTAAGCCATGTCACCAAGTATGATGCTTCAACACCCCATGGATTTATAGTACAATAACCAGCACTGTTACCAATAAATATATAAGCACTTTCTACTATTCACAACATACCTTGGCATCATTCATGTCAACATTCAGAAAGTGGTGTAATCTGTCATTCAGCATGTGCTCCACCTAAGAAGTTAAAGAAGATGTAGTCAAAATCGCAAATATCAATAAAAACAATGAATTGCCTCTAACTTACCGGAACACAAAAAATCAACAAATGTACAACTCTGCTATCTTGCAGTTTAATTCAATCTATTAGGATGCAGAAGGGTGAAAGAAGAGGTAATGAAGCATATATGTCAAGGAGGGAACATGTAATTTGTTCATCACCAACCATTTAGAGATCAAATTATTCTTAAACTTTGTGAGTGATGCAACACATAAATGAAAACAGATATTGTACGTAGGCAAGCCATTCTCAGAAACAGGTAAACACTTGATAGAAGTAATTTGCATTACTGGTAATCTTGAAGCTGTCTTCAACACAGGAAATGTAAATGAGATACGCAGGGAATAAGAAATATAAAGATTATAGTACAAGAAGACAATGGTATATCATATTAAGAAGGACAGTTTGGCCTGACAGATAAGTTGACATACAAATGCAGGTATAGACTTATACACTAATACATGTGTACATGTGTATGCACGTCCATCTAGCATCTATCTAGTTACCAGGACTGTCCATATCAAGTCACATGTTTTGAGTTAGTCTTTTTTGGCAGACAAATAAGGCACTGGCAACTTCATATTGATGCAATATCACGTTTTAAATTCAATAATTAAAAAGTAAAAACTGCAATCAACAGTGTGCATGGAAAACATTAATGATTACAAGCATGGCTATGTTATTATGTCGCGCGAAGAGTTATTTACTTTTCTTTTTGTCTTCCTGAAATAATTAGACTCTAAATAGCGGTGTCAGGTTTTCTAAGTAAAAGGACTAGAAAGCCAGAAATTTCATCATGTCCTTGTGTGCATATCTTACAATCATTGTTCAAACAATTCGGTACAAGTTATGACCAAAAAATACCTACGACCTGGGCAGGAAAAGAGGCCATTTAGTTAGTATTACATACTAATCCATTTACAAGCTAATACTTTACATATCACCTTAGTCATATTATAACCTGGATAACTGAATATATACAAAAGGGCACTCATATACTAGAACAAGAAGTCAAGAAAAAACAAGTTACAGCCTCAATGAAAAAAAAACATTTCTTAAAAAAAATGACACAGAATAACAAAAAGTGACACTGACAAGTGACAACATTAAGCCAGCCATTACCTGTGACCGAAGAAGTTCCTTATATGTACTGATTTCTCTCAAAGCGACAGTAAATTTGGTCATAACAGATCCTGAGAATGATATATAACAAAATGAATGGCAAAAAAATATAATTTATTGGAACTAATACAGTATATTTAAAGGATAAACTGTTCTAGAAAGCTTGAGAAAAGAGAAGTATACAATGACATGCTTTAGAATAAGTTAAGCAACTTGTACCACATTCCCTAATTGATTTGAGTAAATTATTTAAAAGCATAAACATATCATGCACAGGACTGGTGTATATCTCCAACTCCAATGCCTTGATAAGTTCAATCTAAATTTCATGTCAGTTCAGGGCAAACTGGTTTTAACTCTAATTAAAGAAAATGCGTGGAGGATACCAACAAAACTTACCTCCCAAAACATTAAAAAGAGGATCACTAGGCCCTCCTCCAAAAGTTTCGAGGGCATTTGCAAACGCGATGTCCCCATCATAATTCTCTCCAAGCCCTTCCCTAAAATAAGATTCAAAAAATGATGAGCACGACTAGATTTCTCTTTAATTAACCAAAATGATCAAAAGTATGTCTTAATCTAATCATATAGCATAAAACATAGTGCTCGATTATATGCAATACATGTAGGTAATATCCAGTAAGAACTTCAGTCTTTCTCCAAGAATCTTCACAAATTGACATAGCTAGAGGGGACCAATAGGTCGATTGTTCAAAATTTTCCCTACTCTGTTTTTTTTTTCCATGTATAACTTAAATGAACTCAAGCTCATCCTCCCGCCCTGACTCAATAACCCTTTTCCTTTTGCATCTAAATTTTCAATAGTTTCTAAAAGGGCATGCATAGAAGGCTTTCCTAGTAGATTTAGATCGTATTCTAACTCCTAACATTGTCAAGGAAGATGTATTTAAACCCATTTTACCGTAACCACCATTTGATAACTGCAAAAGTCAAAGAAGTTTCTAGCTGCTTGATTTATTGATGGACAGAAAGATTAACTTGAAAGAGAAACTAAGACAATTCCTTGAGGTAGTTTACTCTAGGATGCAGAAATCCATGTTTGTCACCATATTTAGATGGTCTGTAGGTAGCAGTTGCTTGTCTTACTAGCTAATTCAGAATATGGATCCTAGACAATGGTTATTGTCTCGATTAACTAACAGCATGTTTTCAATGAAAGGCTGACATTATTTGATGACTCATTATTGATCAGTAGGCTAATTTTCTATAATTTGTATTCCCTTCTTATCCAATTTGATCGTCACTGTCCTTTCTGACTTGTAAACTGTTTAGTGGCTGGGACAGCCTCGAGTGAAGTTGAAATAATTTCTTCTTTGAGCTAAAATAATCCTTCCAGTTTTCAACTTCCTGCTCTAAAGATGAATGACTTTTGACTTCGGGGATCAAAGAGCGTGGATGGGAATTTTACTCTTTCCTTTTTTGATTCACTGAATTCTGTCTACTTAAGAGGATAATGGAAGTTTATATGTATTCATATTAACTTGTCATGCTTCTGACCTTCACTCTATTCCAATTATTATTTTCATAAAATAATCTTATACAATCCAATATTCGTACATCAAAACTCACAACACATGCAAGAGAAGAGAGTGTTGAGAAAACCGTCTCCAAATGGGGAGCATATCAAGGGGAAAGTGGCAACAGAACAAGCTTATTGAACAATTTTATGGATAAGAGCAAAACCCACGTGTACTTTCGACATCCTTTGAAGAACTTCCAGCATCTGGATCTTAATGAGTCTGCATTTTCTTCCAAGCTTTGGATCTGCATCCATAGCCATTCATGATTGAGGATCTTATCAGTGTTCAGCACAACCATAAAACGCATGCTTGAGCATTTCTACATTTAATACTTTCAAATCCTAAAATAACTTGCAAATAACACCAGTCACGTACGAGATGCACAATCTCCATAAAAAGCAGTATTTCTTGCTCATGACAACGTGAGATAAAAAGGAAAAAAGGTTGAAGAGATTAATGTATCTTAAGCTCTGAATTTTACTCAGTGATGTTTATCTGTAATTATTCAATTTTAGAATCAAAGCATCACAGCGATGATAATAATAATGACAATTTTTAAATGAATAGATCATAGAACTCTCACAACATTTTGCACTAAAATTAACGGGAAACCGAATACACAGAACCACCTGATGCCGGAACATCGGCGAATCATCGAGGCTTTCGATTTGCATTTTCCAAAATTTGAAGTTGATAAATCTTCTCCTGGTTGTTCTTGTTAATTTGCAGGGAAAGGAATCGGTCTCTATCTGAATCTGAATTTGAGAAAAAAGAAAATGGAGAGAGAAAAATTTGCTTGTTAGTTAATTAAAATAGATATTATTTATTTAGAGCGCATTTGGAGGAGGGTGGAAGGAAGAGAGGGGGGTGTTCAGAAGTTGAAAACACGTAGCGATATTTCATGGCTGTCGCTCGAAATTCGAAATCTCACCCGCCTTTTTTTCTTTTCTCTCTCTCTAAACTGCTTTTCTGATTTTCTCTTTCACTGTTGTGGTCCTTTTTCGTCAATCCAAATAATTTCCTTTTAAGGGAGAAAGTCCACCTTTTATTATATATACTTTTTGCACTGAAAGTGAAAACTGAAAACGAACATAACTACAAGGAATACAAAAATATTAAATCACAATAATTAACGCTATTTTTTTAAAAGTTTTTCATTTTTAATTTTGTTTCTAAAGCTTATGTTTTTGCTTTAGTTTCATCTTAATTACTAATATTACCTAAATTAATAACTAAAAAAGTGATTTTATTTATCTTGTAGTTATATTGTCTTAATATTTCACTCAATTTTATGATTTAAACAAAAATAATAATATATTTTATTGTCTTTTTCTTTTTTCAAAAAATTATAAATGAAAATATCTTATCATTGTTGCTAGAAAATAAGTCACCATTTGGATGAATTCATTTTTATGTTGGCATATGCTATTGATTATCTAGCCCACGCTTTTAACAAATCACATTTTTTTGTTATTAATTTGGATGATAGACAAAATGATGACAAAAAAATTTGGGACAAAATTGAGAACAACAAAATATTGAAGATGAAATAGAAATTAAAATTGACTTCAAATTTTAGGAACCAAAATGATCTATTGTTAGGCAAATTTTTTCAATTAGTCAACAAGTACCACATGGTCATAAACTCATAACTTAAACTTATCTAGGTGGCAGTTTAAACAAATTTTTCACTCATGAATCATGATATGATTGTTTTGATAATTACTCAACTTTGCATAATTTGCTTAAATTATGTTGTTTTGAGAAAAAAAAGTCATTTTATCTTTAAATGGTTACAATAAGTGGGAGAAATTAATTTACCTAAATAAGGGACAATTTTGATTATGAAAAATATTTAAGGGATTACATTATGTTTTATCTTTAAATGATCAATAAATTAAAAAATAATAATATTTTAATGATTAAATTATTAATTTATTTGTGATTAAATTGAAAGTTGGAAAAGTATATGTGAGTGCCAGCAAAGCAAAGATCGATCGAGCTAAAGCCAAAACTAGATCCAAAACAACTATATTGTGTCAAAATATAGTCGACTGAGACAACCCAATTTCTTTAGGTAACAAAGAGTTAAGGTCTTGTTATGCACACAATGTATTTGGTTGGATTTAGCTTCATTGTTTCTCTAATGATCTGTAACAACTATGGAACTAGCAACATATCATATATGGATTAATACTTTCTAATGTAAAGAGTCCTTAAGAAGGGCAAGTGCAGAGTATACTTATATCTTCATGAGGCTTAGAACTTCTCTAAGTTAAAGAAAGATTTTAGGAAGAAAAGGGAAAACTTTAGAAGGCCCATGAGAGAAAACACAAAGGACAATATTTCTTAAAAATTCAACCTCGTTACAATTATAGACTTCAAGGGTTTTTATAGACGAGCCTTCTTACAAAACGATAGAAAGCTTTTAATAAGAAGGTTAATAGTTTAAAATTTTTACAACTAGCACACTCAAATAAAGATAAAGTAAATTATAGATATTTACATGGTCCATCAGGCTTTTCACATAGGCAAACCAGTATCTTATTGTTTCATTTGATTATGGGTTCATAAGAGAGAGAGAGAGAAAGAAAGAGAGATTTAGGTCACATGGAGACTACTTGCCTTCTATTCTCCAAAGCTCCCACAAGTCTTCTAGGTCTAGGTTTGGGTTTTGGGAATCTTTCCAGCATTGGTAGCAGTGACAGTCCACATGGTCTAGGTTGAGATACTCTTCTAGAGGAAGGGGAGATGGGTTTTTCCTCTTTGGGCTTCTTTTTGGGTTTGTTGTGGAGGATTCTCATTTCAAAAATACTAGGTCTGGTATGGTATCAAAATTAGGCATCTTGGGCTCTCTACGTATGAATTCTATAAGATGTGGCCCAATGGAACTGCAATAGACTGGCTTATGAGGATCATAGTTGTTTATCTGGTAAGAGAAAAACTTCAAATTCCTAAGGATATCTTGGGTTTTTGTGGTAAATCTCTTGGTTGTCAGCCATTCGCTCATTCTTCATGTGTTAAGAGGATTAAATCATTATAGCAGCATCCATAGTTTGGAGTCTTTGTTTCTTGGGTTGCACATATTAATATATACTATAATTGGACAAAATTCTATTACAACACAATATTGAACAGAAACACCTGAAGATACCATAGACCATCATCTGGGAGATTTGGTCCGATTTAGACAAGGTTGAGGAATGGAGTATTCGAGTTGAAACAAGGCATTAGAGAGGTTTGAGTTAGGAAGAATCTATGAGAGTATGTGAACAAACCTTGTTTGGCAACGTTAAGGACTGAAGCTGGTTCGGTTGGTGTGAATAATGCATGAGAAAATTGAAAGGGCTTCCTACTGTCATGTATAGATTAGGTAGTGGAGGTGGTATGCTAACGATGGTGCAGATGAAAGGAATTAGTTTGAGTGGAATGATGATATATACCAAGTGAGGTTTTTTAGGTCTAGAAAGTAGGTTAACTAGGACATTGGTGGTTCCTTTTATATGCAAGAATGTGAATTCATACTTAGTGAACCAATCTTTCTAATGAAACAATTATTTTTTTAGGACTATCTTCCCCTTGAAATCTAGCATGTGAGGAAAAGAAAAGTTATCCATATGTATTTTGAAATAACATGAGCTCATATAGAACTCAAACTTTTCTATTCCCTTCTTTATAGCTCGAATCTCTTTGTAGGTGATGTGATAGTGCTTTTCTAGTTCTTTGAATTTTCTAATGGCATGTCCACAATAAAACTTTATCCATTCATGTCTTCTATGAGTATAGCTCCCCAATACTCATCACTCGTGTCATTCTTCAAGATTCTTTTTCCATCATCAGGGATTTTAAGTGAAGGGAGATTTTGCACAATCTTCTTTAACTGTTGAACTGCGTTGGTGTGAGTTGTACTCCATGAAGGAGGATTCTTCTTCAACAAGCTAGAGAGATGGTTCATATATTTTACCACGTGAAGGATGTAGCTCTAAACCAAATTGAAGATCCTTAGGAATTTTTGGACCTCCCTTTTGGATAAATTTTCATTAGGAAATTTAAGGAGGTCTTCTGTGAAATGTGGGCTTGGCTAGTGATGTCCATTGGCAATTTTGAGTCCAAGAAAGTCGATTTGGGTTTGGCCCAAATTGCTTTTGGATGCTGATAGCATAAGGTCGTGCCCTTTTACAATTGTGACAAACTTTTTAAGCAAGCTTATATGTTCTTCTTTAATTAGGGAAAAAAGAAGGATATCATCTATGTGTAATATATTTCTAATGATGGATTTGAATACTCTGGCCAGAGTTAGGTATGTAGTCTTGAAATGAAAGGGATAGTGTAGTCTTGAAATGAAAGGGCATAACTGTCCATTGAAAGTGGCCATTAGGTATGTAGAAAGTCATCTTGGGCTTATCTTTGGGCTTGATCATGAGTTACAAAAAACTAGCTTTAAGATCAAATTTTGAAAAGAATTGGGCTCCTTTAGGAATGCTGAGTTAGGAATCCATTATAGGCAAAGGCAACTTATCATCCTTTAGGAATTTGTTGAAAGGAGTATAGTCAATGACTAGTCTCTTTTTGCCTTTTTGAAGTTCGAATCTTTTCTCCACATAAAATGCTTAGCACTCCTAGTTTAAGTTGGTATTCCGAGGACGATAATCATAGCCATATGGGTGGTTAATGCAGAAACATATGTTGTTCTTTGGTATGGTTGGTTTAGGAACTGATGTGCCTTTGGAACGAGTAAGGTATGGATAACATTAACCCATAATCAACCTTGAACCTTTGTTGAATCCTTAACATTTGGGAGTTGATAGCAATAGTTACTTGGGCTCTCAGTTAGTCATGGTCCTAAAATGTGTATGCTTGATCCTTCCACATCCACAACACAGTTTGAAGAGTCTCTCATAATAGCATTGTATCCATAAGAGATCCCCTCCATTCGCAATTAAAATGACTCCCATTAGTAAGGGATTATAGATAGGGGCATAAACTCTTACATGCATAAGTATAATGTTTCTAAGGAGCTCAGGGGACTAGTCAATATCTCTCACTTCACCAATAAGTTCCCTTATTCTAGTAGCTACTGTCGGAGTTTGATATTCGAAAGGGAGGCCTTATAGTTGAACCTAAATGGAGACTTTAGTAACTACCATGTTATTGAGGATTAAGTTTGGTCCCAAAGGAAGAGTGCTAACAAACCTCCTTGAACAGACCATGGGCCCCCCTATGCCATGAAGTAGAGGTCTTTCAGGTACTTGAAGTGGAAAACGTAGTGACCTATGTCCCTTTCCATTATACAAACCTAACCTTGCAGCCTCTAGTAACTGTATATAATATTATGCATTTTGGTAACAGAGAAACATCTTCTATCTACCAAAATGCCTATTAGGAAATGTTCATAGAAAGCTTGATTTGCCTCAATATGGTTGTTTTCAATGCTCACAAGAGGGGGCTCTAGCCGCTTGTCAGGTGTCGAAACCAACAAAAATAAAATATCCTATTGCTACTACACAATTTGTGTGTAGTGTGAGTAGGGTCAATCCCACAAATACTGAAGATTTTATTTTTCTTTTAATTAGCCAAAAATTCAATGGAAAGCAATAATGAAAGTAAATGGGGGTTATAAAAAGGAATTTAACTCAAATTAAAATACGAAATAAAATTGAAATAAACTAATGAAAAAAAAAATAATTGTAAAAGAAATTTAAATCAGTTAAGTAAACTCTAGCTAAGGGATATTCAATTCCATACCGTCATTGACTGCTCATTGATTTGATATCATCTCGTATTTCATAATAAATTTGGCTTAACAATTAAATCCTGCTAAACTGTTAAATCTCTTTCTAATATAACAAAATAAGAAACGTCCATTAACTTGTACTAATTAATCAGGTAATCCAAATAACGTACATGAGTTCACCTAATTAACAGCATTAAGACCCAAAAGAAATATATCAAATACAGAATATATTAAAACAGAGTGTCCAATTTTAACACATATTGGTTTCTAGTTTCATTACCTAAAATAAGCATAACGTATGACATATTCTACGTAATTTGTTACTCATATCAAATTCCCTAAACAATTACGAATCCAAGGAATTCAAATAACTAAAAGAAACACCATATATAAATTGATGGCCAAACAATTCATATATCAATGTATCATTAATATATTTAATCATAAACTAAAAACTAAAATGAACACAAATGCAAATATTAAACACAATTCTTAATCTCACAGTCTAGACAGTATGAAATTAAATTCCCTTAACCAGATGAAATATTTAGCCACTCATAATTATCAAAACATAAACAAAACAAATTAAAATAATAGAATTCATCAATAATTCAATTCAAATAATTCAGCCTCTCTCTCCCTCTTAACCGTCTGAGCAAGAAGAAGAAGATGATGATGTCGGTAATGCGGTGGCTGTGGTTCGATGGTGGCAGTGCGTTGGTGATGAAAACCACACCTTTCACGTCTCTCCGCTCCAAACACACGCGTCTGAGAGCCTCCAAGAAGTCGTCCCTTGTTTATAGCCAATACTAGGGCATTTATAGAAGAATGCTAGCCATTTTGAAGGAGGATTCTCGGCCAAGAAGGATTCTAGAATTTTTCAAAAGAAATGATAGGATAAGATAAGATAAGAGATAAGTCAAGATAAGATAAGATGGGATAAGTCAGGATAAGATAAGATAAGATGAGTCAAGATAATATAGGATAAGATGAGTTAAAATTAAACTAAAAAATGATGAATGGTCGAGAGGGATGATAGGGTTTTTAAAAGAGATCATAATAAGTCAAAATCTCTTAAAATATAATGATGTTTAAAAAGACGATAAGCTTCTAGATATATGATCATCCTAAAATAATAAGTTTATTTTTATTTTATTTTTACTTTATTTATTTATTCATTTTATGCATACTCACTCTATTTATTGCATTGATAGAAATTATAAAAATGCTAAAAAAATTGTGCTAAGTTACCAAAATTGCATCTAATTATAAAATTTATTTAAAAACTACTAATATTTAATTAAAAACATCAAAATAAATAAGAAAAGAAATAAACAAACTATAAAATATTTAAACCTAACACGCTGTTCAACTTGGTGGTTGGCGAGGCTCTAGGTTGGTAGCAAAGTTATAAGCCTCTTTTACATCCTCTCTAGAGTCAGATTCACTAGACTCCACCCATCCAATCTCTCTGGGGTTATTCCCTATACTCACTTTTCGTTTCTTAATTAGATAGTGTTCAAGAAATTTCAAGAGATACGTCTTCATTGAGGAAATTTAACTTTATATATCAATAAGATTAAGAGGAGAGAAATGGGATAACACTTCCTAACCGAGGCAATGATTATCCTAAAACTTAATAATTCTACTCCAGCTACAAAATAAGAGCTATAACGAATCAATTTTTAGTATTTATTATAGTTCTACATAAAGAAATATAACCATTCCTCAAGACAGTGTTGCTATTAGCAAAGCATAATAAAAGTTATTGGGAGTCAAAACGATTGCACCTATGTGGATATGCCATTGTTTTTTTGATTGACAGCATGAGCTGAGAACGAATTCAAATTGACTAACAAAAGAGGCGAGCTCGGACACGTTCTCTTGATTTCCAATGACGTTGGTGGTATCCTTGAAGACAAAATTGCTTTTGATCCTTTGGAGTCTAAGAACATGAAGAGGTTTTGCTAATCGCACCTAGTCCTTAATTGGGGGTGACCGAGATTATTTGAGTTATCTTGTACCCTAAGAGCAAATGATTGCTAACTGAGATAGAATGAAAGGGGTTACAAAAAAGCAAGGGTAGACACTTTTTTGATCCAAAGAAACCCTAGACATAGGTTATAATCTTGTTTTTTAGGATCTAGACATAGGTTTTGGTAAGTTTTCTAATTCTTATTAACCATTGTGGGTTGGGCTTGCAACTCACTAGCACGGAGTTCCTTCCTTGAAATTTATCTTTAATAGGTAATCACATTTAGTCACTAAATTTTTGAGTTTGAATATGTTCACAATATTAAGTTACTCAATGACTGAGTTAATTTTAAAGCTTACTATCTTATCTTTATATTTAGGTATTTGACCTATAAGTTTAAACTTAAGTAGTATCATGAACTACTTGGCCCATAAACAGGTTTAATTTAGTCTTAGGAATAAGGCTTTGGTTGGTATATAAATTGATACATGACAATGAAGTACTCATCTACCATCTATGCACCACATGTCATTAAGTAAAGGCCACAAAATCAGAAAACATCATAGCCTGCCTTATAGGCCTTTTTTTTTTCTATTTGGGTAAATCCTTAGGCCTTTTTTATTTGTTAAGTAAAGTAAGACATGATTTGGTGGAAGCAGCATTTAGCCTTTTTGTGGCCTAAAAACTGATAATGAAGGTCCGTATTTCCATTGGAGCAAGTTGTACAACTAGCTTTTCTGGATCTACCGGTCCTCCTCTTGACACGTGGGGCTCTTGAGATATTCCTTCTTCTTCTTCTACCTTCCACACTAATCTCTTCTTCTCCATTTCTGATCTTTCTTGGTTGCCAGACAAACTCGTCTCACTTATTTGCTTTATCTGAATACATTAGAACGAAATATAAATTGCCTTAGTAAAGGAAAATTTAATAATTAGCTACGGAAAGACTCTATTTCTGTTGCCATATGCAGTGTACTCTTACCTTTTTATCTGGGAACACCTTCTTCAGTTCTACACTTTCCATAATTGAAAGATCCTTGTTCTCCCCAATCTTACATTAACAAGAAACAGAGGAAAATGGCATTAAAGAATCAGCTTTCTACGTAAAATAAATGTAGACGCAAAGAATTTTTACCTCATATAAGTGGGCCAGCCGAAGGAGAAGTTTTCCATCATCCAGCTCCTGCAAAGTTGAACAAGATAAGTAAAAACATTTCTAATATGTAATGACCAGAAATCTTAGAAAATATGTACTTTTTTCCATATATACCATAAAAGATCAAAAGGATCAAAATCAAATTCACCTGGAGGGTTAGAATTGCAACATTATCTGGTAATGTGTACGAGGAATCCATCCCCGAAAAGGTTGTAACGTGAGAATTTCTCCAATTATCTCCATCCTATTTAACAAAAAAAAAGATGATCAGTAAGTTACAAATTGAACCCAAAGCAATTCAGACACTTAAAAGTAATGTTGAACCCGATGTTGTTCAGTGAAAGCGAGAAGCAAGGGTGAGTATATTTGCTGGCCAAATGAACGACGCCATCTAGCACCTTCTTCTGCCATGTCAATTCTGAAATAGAACTTGCCTACCACCTGCAACATATGTTCACAAAAACAAACAACTATTTTAAAAAAATTGCACAACTTTGAGGGCGAGCGTTGGAACAACAACAATAAAATTATTATCGTGTGATCATGAAGTCAAGGTTCAAATCTTAAAAAGTCCATCTGATGGTAGCCTTGTGCACTGATCGAGATGCCCTTTACACAGATACAGTACTTTATATTTTGTATCCCATGTCATTTTCAAGTTAAAACGTAAAACCCAGAGGCTTATTTGGATGATAGCTCTTACAATTAATCCGGTGCACTTATCATTAACGCAAACTGTTTCATTTAGTGCTTCTCCTACACCCCTCCCATCATCCTCAAGTAACCTCCTATAAAAAATTAATAGAATAGAATTATAAATTTTCAAATTGTAACCATAAGAAGGTTAAGCAGAATGAATAAAATAAGAGAAGAACAAACCTATGAACCATTAGCTCCACCTGCCCATCAACCAAGCTGGATCCCCCCACAGATCGATCTACTAATACAGAAAACTCCTTACTCTCATCTCTCAGGTAAATCCCAAGATTGATCTGAAACAAGAAATTAAACCAGCTATTAAGAACATTGTCTTGTTATATATATATATATATATATATAATATTGTTATGTACAAATTACAAGGTAGAAGGTTGTAATGAAACATACAGGATAATAATTTCCAGCAATAGGTTGATTGACTTCCAAGTCCCAGTCTTTTCTATAGTTTCGAATCTGAATAATTAAGCAAGCATTATAATAAAAATTAGGTAATTACACTTACATATATATTCATATTAAAAAATAATGCTAACTCAGAATTAATTTTTTGTCATGTATCACAATCAGTCACGTACCCTTGTGATAAAATCACGACCGTTGGAATCGGTATAGAAGGTCTTGTTGCTTGCCAGATTTGTTTTAATCTTTGTAGCAATTTCTTTGCCAATTCCATCATCAATGGGTATAGGTCCAACCTAGTTTTAAGATCTCTATCATCATTATTATTACTCTTAATGGAAATAAAAATATAAGAGTATATTTGATTTCATTGTTATTTATTTTTATTTTTACCCAAAATAGAAAATTAAACTAAATATGCATGCATGTGGTTGATCAAATTTAGAAGAAAATATTTTTTTTTACAATATTACTTTTTTGGATAAATTACTCTCTCTTCCTTTTAGATCAAAAATTAAGTAAAATTGATGGTCATTTAAAATGATTTATTTTTCAAATGAAGAAATTTTTTACTTTACATAACAAAAATATTTTTTAAATGTGGCAAATTTATAAGTGAAAATGGATGTTATAAACAAAAGTCACCTTAAGTGTCTGCATTTAAAAATATGAAGAAATTAAAATCAAGAAAGACTTACAATAAACTCAACTTCAGCATGTTCTTTCCCTTTATACAGTCTGGTGGTCTGTTCAAATAAGCCATGGCCAACTATTTGAGTATATATGGGCAAGCTCATCAATCTTTTTGTTTTTGAAGAATAATACCTGGTATATCCATGAATTAATTTGCTGATGCACCTCATGAATAATAGGTCCCCGTAAAACTGTGAGAGGAAACTGAAAATTTTAAAACAATTAGACATTAATTTCCTCTAATAATATGTGGGAATAATTAAGTGGCATACTCTAGTATATAGGCAAATTTAATTACCTTCCCTTCAGATTTGATGGGATGTGTACCATTTGGGCGAAAAATATATGCTCCAGAGGCCTTTAACATAACAATATAGATCCAACATTTAAGTCACTAAACTTTCATGAGTAATTAATTAAGCTACTATAGAACCACTAAACAGATTTCAAATAAAAATTTTGTTACCTGAGAAGTCTGAGTTCTATCGTTTCCATACCCAACATAGAAACTATATGTTTGATCTATTGATTCTTTGACCTTCAATTCCATTGTGACCAGCAATTTAGAATGAACACCATATAATATTTTTTATAACATATATCTAATCCAGCACTAACCCTAAAATTAAAAATAAATAATAGCTCTAGGTTGAAACAAAGTTATACTACCTTGCTTCTGGTGTTGATATAATCAGTTAGTTTCCCTTCATTCCCAGAATAAACTAGTTTCAAGTTTCCTGGGCCTACTTCAATTGATTGACTCTGATTTCCTGACTTGTACGCTGTTTGTCTATCAGAAATAGCAGCTGCACCTATAATTTTTTTTTAAAAAAAAACTTTTACGTGAAATATGGTAGTATTTTTTTTAATTCTCAAAATGGTAATCTGATACATTAACAAAATTTAAACTATAGGAATCCAATAACAAAGTGTAGTGAAAAAATTGAAAATATTTCACAATCCCAGCTAACCTGCTTGAGTGCTGTCAATAATGGAATGAGAACTAACCTGATTGTTTAGCACTTGATATGTAGTAAGTGCTAAAACCAAGTGGAGGAACAACTGCTGAAAAAGCAAGCCAATACTTGGGCTTTACAGTAGGAGACACTCCCAAGTATGCCTTAACATGGTAGTTTCTCAGAGCTAGAGAAGCATTAAGAATTGGTAGAAGCTGGGATTGGATTTCTTTCCCACTCGAATCTTGAACATGAACATTTTCATCGATAACCTATGCCAAAAGCAAAAGCAGTTTTCATTCTTTAAATATAGTTTTTCATATGATTTTCATTTTTGTAATATATGTATATATACACATCATTTCAAGAAGAAACTCACAGGGATTCTTATAACATCCTCTCTTTTCCATCCCAGAGGATTGTAAACGACAACAACCTACAAGAGACAATATATCAATAAGTGATAAATTCTAATTTATGTAAAAAAATCACTGGAGTGGATACAATGTCAGAACTTCTCACCAAGTTTTTTCCATTTGAAAAATCAACCTCTGATGCAGGACAGTAAGTTATGTTCAAAAGTGGACACTGTAATGACAGGATGAAAGAAATTAATGAAGCAGACATGAAATTAAAGAAACAGCACAATCAATAACTCAATCTCAAAACTTCCAACTTCGTCCTAAATACACTTTTGGACATTTTAGTATTGAGAAAGCATCAATTTGGTCCTTATGGTTTTAATTAAGTCAATGTTGTCCTTCAATGTTTGGAAACAATGCAATAAGTCCATTGGGACACATGGATTATACATCATCTAGTGAATCCATGTGGTTCAAAATATAAGAAAGTTAACTAAATGTTGAAAAATAGCATTTTTTCAATTAAAACTAGAAAGACAAACTTTCATAACACTAGAGGGACCAAAAATATTTTTAGCCCAGAATTTTGCTTTTAGGTAGATGTTAGACCCCCAATTACAAGATACTATAGTAGGAGAAAGGGAAGGAAAGGGGGACCACCAACAGGCCACATAGGAAATAAGGAGGCAAATGAGTGGAAAGGGGAAGATGAGTGGAAAGGGGAGTGTGAGAATATCCTAACTAACTAAAGGTGGGGACCACAGTATAACCATATGTTGGGAAGGACCTCATACTCGGTTAAAGGAGGGAATGAGGCAGGGAGAAGGGGGGAATAATTTTGGGACAGTTTTGGGAGAGTACTGGCCTCTCGAATGCCAGAGTGGTTTTTCTTCTTGTATGCATTTCTATTCTAGTAGCTGCAATCACAGTTCTGCTAAGATTACTACAGGGTCCTAACAAATCTGGTATCAAAGCACAAACTGGGCAGGGTATGGTGAACACAAGGATGGAAGGAAGAATAGAGAGCCTAGAACAAAATATGACCGATATAAAAGCGTGGATGTTGGAGATGAGGGACACCATGGCTAGATTGGAGGAAAGGGGGAGAAGGCCGGGTAAAGAACCACAAAGGGAACCCGCGAAATCTCACACAGTGGAGAACTTGCCAGAAGAAGAGAAAGATGCTCAGGACAAGGATGCAGGAAAATATAGAAAGCTAGAATTACCTCTTTTTGAAGGGGAGGATCCCGTCGGATGGCTTTTCAAGGTGGAACAGTATTTTGAGATAAATAAGGTGGCCGAGGTTGAGCGAGTAAATGCCACAGCACTATGCTTGGAAGGGAAGGCTCTGAATTGGTACCAGTGGCTTGAAGTAAGGAGCCCTACACGAACCTGGATAGGATTCAAGAAGGAGCAATAGATCGTTTTTACCACTTGCAACACAGTGGAACCTATGACCGACTGCTGGCCTTGAGGAAGACGGGTTTGGTGGCAGATTATAGGGAGCAGTTTGAGGCATTGTCCGCGCCGCTGAAGGAAGCATTAGATGAGTGTTTGATGGCGGCTTACCGAAATGGCTTGCAACCTGGGATATGCGCTGAACTCAGAATGCTGCAGATAGAAAACCTCAAGGAGCTCATGGATTGGGCCCATAGGATAGAAGAGAGAAATTGTATAATTGAAAAAGCCCAACAGAAAAACTTGGGCAAGCAGTTTAAGTCATGGGCTAGTAACAAAGGAACCAATTGGAAAAATACTTGGAGTCGGGCCTCTAGCACCTCAGAACCAAACAACAGCCCTTCTGTCACCCTTAACCGCGAGACATAAATGAAGAAAACTCAGGCTCTAGGCCAATCTACGACAGCTTCCAGTATGCCTCATACCTCGCGCAGGATGGGATTTCGTCGACTAACAGAGGCGGAGCCTGCCCAGAAAAGAGCGTTGGGACTCTGCTTCAAATGCGACGAGAAATACAGTCTCACTTACGTTTGCAGAAATAAACAGCTCCATGTGGTTTTGTTACAGCCTGTAAATGAAACAGGGGAAGTGGTTACCAAGGAAAAAGTCGAGTGGGAAGAAGAAGAAGAAGACGAAGAAGGGAAAGAAGGAGAGAAGCTGGCCACGTTGGAATTATCTATGAACTCTGTGGTGGGAATTACAGCCAACAACACTATGAAGCTAATGGGGAAGTACAAGGGAGAAGAAGTTCTAATTCTGATTGATAGCGGGGCATCTCATAACTTCATCACCTTTGAAGCAGTGGAGAAGTTGGGAATTAAGGTGCAGGAAGTAAAAACATATGAGGTATCCTTGGGGGATGGTTATAAGGTGAAGGGAAACAAACTTTGTCCAGCAGTGGAATTATACTTACAAAGACTAAGGGTAGTTCAACCCTTCTATGTCTTCGATATGGGAGGGGCTGAAGCAATGCTTGGCATAGAGTGGTTGAAATCGTTGGGAGAGGTAAAGGTGAATTGGAATAGGTTGACCATGAAGGTGAAAGAAGGAAGGGAAGAGAAATGTTTAAAAGGAGATCCTAGCCTGGTAAGGACACTGGTTTCATTAAAATCAGTTCTTATAACACTTAAAGGAGGCAGTCAAGGGTATTTCCTTGAATTTGGCAGAATGTCCATGAGTCCGTTGAAAGAAGAATCAATAATACCCGAAGTGCAGTAAATTTTGGAAGAATATCTAGAGGTACACCTACCACAGATAGGATTACCCCCTCACTGTAGTCAAGATCATGCTATTCGACTCAAACCAGGATCACAACCCCCAAACGTGAGACCATACCGATATCCTCATTCATAAAAAATAGAAATTGAGAAGCTAGTCAACGAGATGCTGGCAGCTGGAATCATACGACCCAATAATGGGCCATTTTTTAGTCCGGTTCTGCTTGTCAGGAAAAAAGATGGCAGTTGGAGGTTTTGTGTGGACTACAGGGCTCTCAACAAGCTAACTATTCCAAACAAATTCCCTATACCAGTGCTTGAGGAATTTTTGGATGAGTTAGGCGGCTCTAGAGTATTTTCCAAGTTAGATTTGAAGTCCGGATATCATCAAATCCGATTCAAAACCGGGGATAAAGAGAAGACTGCATTTAGAACACATCACGGGCATTATAAATTCATGGTTATGCCATTTTGCCTCACTAACGCCCCGTCAACTTTCCAAGCCTTGATGAATGACATATTTGAAGGACAATTGAGGAGATACATCTTAGTCTTTTTCGATGACATTCTGATTTATAGTTCGGATAAGGAGATACATTGGAGACACTTGAGGGAAACATTTTGAATTTTATAGAAACATCAGTTGGTGCTCAACCTCAAAAAGTGTGTTTTTACACAGTCTCGGGTTGAATATTTAGGCCATATCATATCATCTGAAGGGGTTCATGCGGACCCAGAGAAGTTGGCAGCCATGGAAAAATGGCCCACACCAAAGAACTTAAAGGCATTGAGAGGGTTCCTAGGATTAACCGGATATTATCTACAATTTGTAAGGAACTATGGGATATTGGCAGCACCCCTCACAGCTTTACTCAAAAAAGATTCTTTTCTTTGGGGAGCGGAGGCTCAACAAGCCTTTGAAAATCTCAAACAAGCTATGATAACAGTACCGGTCTTAGTTATGCCAGACTTTTCATTACCTTTTGAATTGGAAATTGATGCTTCAAGCTGGGGGTAGGAGCTGTATTGATGCAAAAAGGGCACCCCATTGCCTATTTCAGCCAAGCTCTAGCTCCTAGCAAGAGATCCAGTTCTGTTTATGAAAGAGAGTTGCTAGCTATTGTGTTGGCTGTAAAGAAATGGTGCTACTACCTCTTAGGGCACCCCTTCATTATCAAGACAGACCAAAGGGCCTTAAAATTCTTACTGGAACAAAGAAATTTAGGAGAAGAACAGCAGAAATGGATGGCAAAATTAATGGGGTACAAATTTGAAATACAATATAAGGCAGGAAAAGAAAACAGGGTGGCTGATACTTTGTCAAGGAGGGAGGATATATGGGAATTAAAGGCTGTTACTCTATGGCAGTATGAAGATATGAACAACTGGGAGAAAGAAATTAAGGAAGATGCCAAGTTGTATGCTATCTGACAACAAATAGTGAGAGGGGAACAACCTCCCACAAACTATACTGTCAAAGGAGGTTTTTTACTATTTAAAGGTATATTGGTCTTACCAAAAGGGTCTGCCCAAATTCCTAAGATGTTGTTTGAGTTTCATAACACACCAACAGGGGGACATTCGGGATACTTAAGAACATATAAGCGGGTGACTACATTTGTGTATTGGGAAGGAATGAAAAAAGATATTCAGGACTATGTGGCCAAATGTGAAATCTGCAAAAAGAATAAGTACGAAGCTCTAAGTCCAGCAGGATTACTACAACCGCTACCCATTCCTCACAAGGTGTGGGAAGACATTAGTATGGATTTCATTACCGGACTCCCACGATCTCATCGGTTTGATACTATACTGGTGGTGGTGGATCGCTTCACCAAATATGGGCATTTTATACCACTAACTCACCAGATATCTGACCAAGGAAGTCGCTGCCTTATTTGTTAAAGAGGTAGTCAAGCTACATGGGTTCCCTAAATCTATTGTTTCGGATAGGGATCGACTTTTCATGAGTCTTTTTTGGCAAGAGCTATTCCGTCTATCGGGCACCATTCTTCGTTACAGCTCATTATATCATCCAGAATTAGATGGCCAAACTGAAGTGGTTAACAGGGGACTTGAAACTTATTTGAGATGTTTTGCAAGCACCAAACCGAAAGCGTGGGCAAGCTGGTTGACGTGGGCCGAATATTGGTATAACACCAATTATAATCAATCATCGGGCATGTCCCCATTTAAAGCTTTATACGGCCGCGATCCTCCTACTATTTTCTGGTTAGAGGAAAAGTCAGCAATAGATGACCTCAATACATTGCTGACAGAAAGAAATGGGGTTATTGAGGAACTAAGGTAGCATCTTGAACTGGCGTAGCAGATCATGAAAAAGACAGCAGACAAACACCGAAGAGATGTGAAATTTGAAATAGGGGATTATGTCTACCTCAAACTTAAACCTTACAGAATGCGTTCGTTGGCAAAGAAATAGAATGAAAAACTTAGCCCCTGGTTCTATGAGCCTTTCAAAATCATACAGCGAGTTGGGAAAGTAGCCTATAGGTTGGAATTACCTCCCAACACCAAGATACATTCTATTTTTCATGTGTCACAATTGAAGAAGTCAGTGCAACCCCTAGCTCAACCCCAACCCTTACCAGCACTGCTGAAGGATAAGCAGGAATTGATACTCCAACCAGAAACAGTGAAAGGAGTCAGAAATATGACAAATGGACAGCAAGAGGTTTTGGTTAAATGAAAGAATATGCCGGACCATGATAGCACTTGGGAGGCTTATGATACTATTAATGAACTCTTCCCTACATTCCACCTTGAGGATAAGGTGAAACTCATTGGGGGGGTAATGTCAGACCCTTAATTACAAGATACTATAGTAGGAGAAAGGGAAGGAAAGGGGGACTACCAACAGGCCACATAGGAAATAAGGAGGCAAATGAGTGGAAAAGGGAAGATGAGTGGAAAGGGGAGGGTGAGAATATCCTAACTAACTAAAGGTGGGGACCACAGTATAACCATATGTTGGGAAGGACCTCAGACTCGGTTAAATAAGGGAAGGAGGCAGAGAGAAGGGGGGAATAATTTTGGGACAGTTTTGGGAGAGTACTGGCCTTTCGAATGCCAGAGTGGTTTTTCTTCTTGTATGCATTTCTATTCTAGTAGTTGCAATCACAGTTCTGCTAAGATTACTACAAGGTCCTAACAGTAGAACAAAGGAAATCACTATTTACCTGATGAAGTTGAATTTGTGGACTTGTACAACCAGTTTTGGATGTTGCCTCTGAAATGCAAGCGAGTGATGCTGCAACTACTTTCTCAGCCTGTACAAGTCATTGACATGAAGAACTTTTTGAGTTTAAGTTCAAGAGATGAAGGCTATGAGAGAGCTTATAGACTAGATAGTACATAATTAAGCCTCACTCAGCCACTGTCACTCACCTCTGTGTAACCTATTGAAAGTCGTTTCGCATAATCATTAGCCACATGTTGCTTTTCTGTTCCAGAAACTGCATCATGGTGTTGAGTAATAGCCAAAGCATCAGCTAAAGAGTCAGTTTTAGGACCTGAGGCATTCTTTCCTTTAAAATATTCCAATTGCCTTGCTGCCTGTTATGAGATTGACAAAATAAGAAAGAAAATTTATTGAATTCTGATAGCATCCTAAATTTCATCAATGGAAAACATGATCAAATCAGTAACACCATTTTTTATCACAGGTTTTGGTTAAGAATATAGTTCAAAATACCAAAAAATGTCATATGCCTCAATCTTCAAATTATGTGATTGCTTGAACCAGGAGATTCACAAGAGCTTACCAAATAGTAGCCACTCATCACTCTGACATAACCTTTGATAGCTGGCCTACTTGTAAAATACCCCGTCCAATAGGCATTTGCACGATCAGCATACCTAATAAGTGAATGTGCCAAATATGAAACACCGAATTAAAAGAATAGGTAGACCAAGCTAGACATATGAGCATGTCAAGCACAATTTTCAATAAATGCCTATTCATGATTAGTTTGTTCTACCCAGTTTTGGAAGACTGAGTCTATCTAAGAATCTCTCAAAAGAATAAGAAAGAAAGCAATGTGCAATCATGAATTTCAACTTTGGAACTCACGGAAAGTAGTCTTCAGTCTTGATTGGCCATGCCTCATTCGCTGCATATTTTGCATCAGTGTAAATTGATGGGGTTGAGTATAGGGCATTAACCCGGCCATCCTAAAGAAGCATGAACTTGCAGTCTCATTAGTATGCCAAACCACTCAATAAACTGTCAACTTGACATAAATTCATGAGGAAATGCAAAGAGTTTTGCAAACTCAAGTTTAAGATATGAAATTTCATTGATCTGATAAGTGATACAGGGACATGAGTTGGCATTATTTCATTGGTCAAACTCAAATCTTAGCATGAGGAGCACCAAAACATTGAAAAAGATAAAGTGAAATAATTAAGTGAAGAAACTTGTAAGCTAGGCTAAAAGTTAGAGAGCAGTAACTTGATTGACATAGTGAATAAACTTGTCCATTTGCCGAAACCAAGTATGTGCATATTGGTACTTGAAATCCGTCCCCATCGTCCACATTATATGATTCGTACGAGTGATATTTGCCTGCAAGAGATGAAGCACAACTGATAAAACCATCAAGCATTGTCTTTAAACTCAAATTTAAGACCTTGACTTCTATAAGTTGGAAGCATGAAGGACGACATCCACCATTTCAGACACTGAAAATTTATATTAAATAAGGCATATTTGTTTGAAACCCCACTTTCAGTGTAAAGCAAATAGTTTCATCAAAGATTCCCACCTGGCTGCTTCTCATTGGCCTAGTCTACCTAGTTATCCAAGAATCTCTTGATGCATATAAGTATTAACACAGATGATTATTATTTCAAGGAGTGGAAATATTCATTTGCTTGCAGATAGCAGAATCTAGAACTACTTTTTTTACCTGTGAAATTGCAGCTGAGATGAACTCGTTTACCCGTTCAGGCACATTGTAGTCAAACAAACTGGTGTCATCCTTCAAGTTATAAAAGGTTTGAGTTGAGATCAGGCTTATTGGAAAAGAAAAGATAATACTTTCAGTTATAATTTGGCTTAGAATTCACCTGGACAATAGGCGAGTCATCATTTACTTCATAGTAGAAATTACTAGGAGGTTCATAATTCTCAGGGAACGCACCGGAAAAGATCTACAGGAAAGAAAAACCTTTAAAGATCAATAAATAAACGCATAATCTGAAGCTAAATTTTTAATGCAGTATCCAAAAAAAAAAAAACATTTCAGGTTACTCACTTGTGCAGATGAACCAAGGCTCTTAGAGCCCCTCCAAACAACTTCAAGTGACTTATCATCTTTCCTCTTTGCTCTGTCTTGGTAATCGATCCGTGCAAAGAACAATGAATCAAATCCAACCTATGCTAACAATAATGAAATTCTGACTTCAAATTTCAGTTTTTCTCTATCACCATATTCAAATTTTTTATGTACTAGAGAAAAAGTTTACCTCTGCTCCCAACAAATAAGCCTGCACAGCAGAATGTCCAAAGGGGTCAATTTGCCAACCTATTCTCGGAGTCAGACCAAATTCTTGTTTCAGAAATTGATGCCCAAGAGTTGTCTGATCAATCATGTCAATGTAATGCGTAGCTGCCTCATCATGCATACACATACCCCCATTTCTGCAATCCAAAAGTTGCCATCTTATATGAATTAGTTGATGAGGAAAATTAAAGTTCTTGCCTTCCGTTGTCACTTTCATCAATTTTGTTTAGTTTAAAAGGAATATAGAATATATCTGTATACATGAACTCCAATTGACTAGAGTTGACTAGCTGCTTGACTGTGTTTTGAACTGCCTCACTCTGTTCTCTCCACCAACGTTGGAAAAAAGCCTGTAATAAAGCAATTAGCATCTCTCAATTTGTCAGTTGAAGTCCAGGGAGACATAAGAAATAGGAACAATCCTTATAATTATCAGTACGATGTTATTGTTGCATTTCAAGATAAATAGATGGCATTTCATCATACATGTGATAGTGATAGCCTAATTACCTGTTCAACATATATGAACTTACGATTCTTGTCAGCCAACAATGCGGGTACCAGAGAATCTAGCACATTTTGAACGCACGCTCCCTGCATATCCAGATTAGAGAAATCAAGATTTCGGATTTGCAATTCAACAGAGACAAAAAGAGAGAGAGAAATGAGTAAATGACCTGAATGGAATTGTTGGAACCAACGTAGTACTGATCAATGGTCTTCAACCATCCAACATCATCGTGAGTGTGAGGGACCAAATGAACGTTGAGCTTCCCAGGGACAATGCCGGACGTCGTATTGTACTTTATGTACTTGGATTCCGAGGATAAAACAGAGGTCAGCAACAGGACAGCACACAGAATCACGCTCACAGGGATTGCCATTGAACATTGAAGTGACCAAGTTTAGCACTTGAATTCAATTGAACCCCCACTTTTTAAGGCATCAAGAAGAAGAATAAGAAGTAGGTAGGTATATGAACAAACGTGCAAGTGACCGAAGCGACAATATCAGTGGATAATCCGCTATATCAGCTATGATTCTTGTTTGATTATCTAACTCTATTAAATAAGTCACTGTCAATGAGTTTATGGTTCTCACGAGATTCCAAAGCCAAAAGAAAGAAAACAAATCATTGGGTGTCTGGCTTTTTCGGTGTCGGTGGTAATACATGAGCTACTTCTTAAGTCGCTTTGAATGTGCAGGAGGATAGTGTATTAGAGTGTGGCGTGCCACCCTTGTCGTTTTTGCAGTAATGGGATGGAAAGAGAAAACTTAGAAAGCTCCAATAATTGCACAGAGATGATAAGGACTCGTGTCACTGCTGGCTGGCCATTGTATTGTACAGTTGCACGTTTGCACGTTGATGCCAAAGAAAAAAGCTGAATCACCAAAGCCTAAAGGAAAAGAAAAAGCTCCAAATCCTTATCTTAAAATAAATATTTGAATTGCTTTGTAGGCAAAAAGAAAAATTTAAGAAAGCTCCGATAATGGGATCCATCAGAATCAGCAAGTGGATAGTGGATAATCCTTCAGTCTTTCTAATTCTATCTCCAACTTGAAAGTTGAATGTTTAATGTTTGAAGTTTTAACTGTCTCATCATAATTTTTTTTAGTTGTTTTGTTTTTTCATTGAAGAGGATTAATAAAAAGCTAATAAGAATTTTTTTAAACACTGAATTTATATTTTTAAAACTCAGGACAAAATCATTGAGCCATGTGTATTTAGGGAATAAAAAATTATTCTCCTCAACCTCAACCATATTTTACACTTTCACTAATCTTGCAGTCTTGCCGGCCGGTGAGAGAGAAAAATAAACTGAAATACAAGCAATCTCTTTTGTAGTTCAGCTCATTTAATTTCAAAATATAACAAAAATTTTTGTAGACATCTAATGTTATACAACATATTATTTTGTTAATATTTTTTTGTCAAAATCTCAACAACATTTATCCATATCAGTAAGATGCTTTAACAAATGCTGTTAGTCAAATAAATTCATCTAATTCATCCTAAAAAATCCCTTAGTTTCCCACCATTTCTTTCTTTCTTTCTGTTTTTTTGCCCTTCTATCCTAACTCCTAATTATAGCAAACATTGAATCGTCCTTCTCAACAATCTCTATCTCCATCGTATATGTGACGCTGTTGAAGTATTCATCTTTGATATCACAGTTCTATAGAATCCGCCGATGGCCATCGCTATAGCGTCCGTTGTGTATTCCGCCGTTGACTCCGTTGTTCAAGGCCGTCGTTGAAGTCGTTTCTGCACGATTTTCTTCCCGCATTGAAGCTGTATCTCTCCTATCAGTATACAAATAAAGCTTGTGTCATAATAAAGGATTGTAAACACACACCGGTTCAGTCATAAAAAATAAAGCTTACAAATAAAGGCTTGTTATCAATTGAGGAATGTTCTGTATCTGAATATCCCATATTCCATCTGTTGTCAAAAATCTATAGAGTAAAAAGAAAAGGCAAAATTGTTCAATTTTATAATTATAAAACATACAAAAGTTAGTGAGATGCAGTGTTCAATTTCCTTAGCTAAATAATGGGGAATTAATGGTCCAGAAATCAATTATTAGACAAAGGGCACTTAGTGTGAAAACAACGGGCAAAATTAAAACAATTTCCTTAATGGTCCAGAAATCAATTTACTAATGATTTGGATAAAATGATTATGTTTTTGACATCTACTATATTTATTATACGTTCCACTTAGTAAGAAAAAAATGATTATATCCACTATATTTACTAATGTTTTTATTTTGCAAATTGAAATTCCTATATTAACTTAAACAATTTCACAAGGAAGATTTACTGATAAGGATAAAATCACTGGAAACACAACACTAAAAGATCTTGATCTTAAATATGAATTCAATATTGACAAAAAATTGCGAGAATCCCTACTGAATTAAGTTCCTACTTTACTGATACAACCTAAGAATATAACACTAAAAATTCTTCTAGGATAAATAATGTTGCACCTTTTGGCATTGCAAGTTTTATATTTTGTATTTTCATGAAGTAGTTAGTGCATTGTGATAAAATTAGTCATGAAACCACGATCAAAAGGTACCACTCCTTTCAGTGAATTTTTCATATTAATTAATGACAAACAAGAAACAAATATCCTGTATAATATAGTTATTTGCATGTCTCTGGTTTTAGTGGTTACATGTTGGTTTAAATCAGGTATTCAAATCTAGTATACATATAAATTTCTTATAAACTTAATATTATACATTAGAAGGTATACATTGTGACCACTAGGAATACGTTGCAGTGTATAAACTTTCTACTATAATTTGAAGTCAATGTGCAGTGTTGCCCTTAATGTCAGATAGAAGAAATGGTAGCCAGCAAGTAAATTGACCCAAGAGCATTATGCAGATTTTTACTAAGATTTCAAGAAGATGCCTAGTTTTCATCGTAATGGTTCACACTACGGGAGTTACTAATCTTTCTTCTGTAAACTCTTCCCTCCTTGGTATAGGCTGGCTTTAAGCTCAAGTCCCTCAACCCCTGCAAAAAGACTTTACCAACTGCACTTGGTATCTGGCTATAGCAAGTGATATCTCGGCCTATATATTTGTCATTTGTTTTTATCTTTTTGTCTGTTTATTCCTACATGTGTGAGTACCCAAGTACCTTAGTCCTTAGAGTTGTGGCTTCCATTCTCAGAGATACAACTTCAATGGGGAAGAAAATCGTTTAGAAATGGCTTCAATGGCGGCCTTGAATGACAGAGTCAACGGCAGGGTACACGGCGGACACTATGGCGGTGGCCACGGACGGACTCTACAGAACCGTAATATCAAAGATGGAGACTTCAACAGCATCACATATACGACCGAGATAGAGATCGTTAGGAAGGACAGTCCATTGTCCAAAGTGTAAATAGAATGCTGAGTTGAAGCTGTTCCTGTATAACGACGAGTCCAGGATGAGATTGAGAGGTCAATTTTGCTCTCTTCCACTTGTTCTGTTTAATGGGAATTCCTTATGTAAGTTGCAAGCCCTTCTACGTTACTTCTGTATGCCATAATTCTTATTATATATTTCTTCATTCTACAGAAGATGTTATTTATAAATTCATGCTGCTTTCTCTGTTATGCCATGCATGTGTCCTTATTTCTCACGCTTTTCTTGCTTTCCTAGATGTGTACTGTGTAGCCTCATACCATCGTCAATACCTACTACATTTCTGTGCGTTACTTGATAATATGAGATTAGAAAATACAATTAAGATGCAATGGTAATCTACATATAACATTGAAAGAAATAAACAGTAACTTCATGCGGACAAATGATATGAAGATAAATTAAAAACAGGATTACAATTTACAAATTCGGAAAGTAAACAATACAAGATAAGTAGATAACCACGAAAACTAGCACCAAAATAAACTGCAATACGCAGATCCTTCTACATATATCTTTAAAATATAGCGCCCCCTCGAAGCTCAAGGATAATTTATGTTGTCCTGAATTCATTTACATTTTGTCAGCAATTTTTGTCAGAGCATCTGTGAGCTTTCCTAGGGCATCAAATAAGCTGTCTGTTTGCTCCTTCTGCTGCTCCCTCGCCAATTGGTGATTTATGTTCTGAGCTCCAAGATGGGCTTTCAGTAGGTAACTATTCTTCTTTACTACTTTGATAATTTGATTGTTTAAATGTGTGGTGTCCTCACAATTGTCTGTTGACAATCGCATTCTCTTGGAAGCCCCTTCACACACAGGATCTCTTCTACAGCTTGAGCCTTCATAATTTCCTTTCAGATTGTAATCAAAGTGATTAATTCCTGGGTTGGTTCTTTCTTCTTTGTGTACTTTTAAATAATTTGTCGGTCAAAAATGCGCATGCTTGTATGAGTTCAAGCAGTGATAATGGACAAAAAGTATCAAACAATCTATTACTGAAGTTATATTAATCTAATCATCAAAGACTGTCATAAATCTGCCTTTTTTCCCTCTTTTTCTACAACCTCCATTTCAACATGTAGTGGAAATAAGTTTTTTTTTAAAAAAAAAAAAAAAAACAATAGAAGAGAATCAAAGTCATTAAATACGATTCAATCTTTTACGTTAAAAAGATTGATACGAATGCTGATGTATCTTTGGGTTATCAATTCATTTTTAGAGTTACATGGCATTTTCTTTCTTCACTCCAAGTATTCCTTTTCTTTTCCAAAAAAATGGTGGTTTTAGATGTCTGTCAGTAACCATTTTTAAGCAATACAAATTGACCTCAATTTCTTGTGAATAATAGATACTAACATGCAGATTCAGTTGGGACACTGTACCTGAAGTAGGCAGTAGATGCTTGGGCATCTCTTTGACACTCCCTTTCATGATTTTTTCCCTAGCATCTGATAATACATTCAATGGAGTGATGACTTTCTTTCTAGTTGTGTTCTCCTCAATGATTTCCTCCTCTGTAGCCTCATCCTCAGCTTCAACCTCTGTTTCTTCATCATCCCCATCATTCTCTGCCCTTGATCTCATATCAATGGAAGTCCTCAATGGAAATGCTGCATTTGTACATACCCCTCCATCTAATACATTGTATAACTCCTCATCAAAGAAACCAGGCAACTGGTTCTCTTTCCTTTCAACTTTTCTCATCACCCAGAACGACTTACCCTCTTCCTTCATACTCGACTCCCAATTCTTAATCTTCTTAAAATCGCTAACAAGATTGCTCCATCTTTTTCGACACTGAACAGCTCCTCTGTTCACCCCCTGTTTTTTACACAAGGATGAGACCATATCCCATTTCGGTTCAGACAGAAGAGAAGCAGTAGCAGGAATTGACGTTGATGTGTATCTGCAAATCCCTGTTCTTCCATTCTCGACCACTTTCTTGGTCTCTATTAGAACCACCGTTTCCCGTCTGCTCCATCGAGGGTGTCTTGTGGTTTTGGTTTTTTCACTGTTGGGATCAACCTCTGACTCTCTTCCGTGTCTTTCAACTGAGGTTGGTTGAGAATTAGCATTTTCGCAGCTTTTCTCTGATTCTGGGGCCATCATCCTATGCCTCTTACACAATTAAGACCCTATCGTATGCATATATAAGTAAATGGAACCTAATCTCTTGCATTATTCCAAAGCTGCAATTTTTTATATACTTCCAAATATGGGGCTAACCCATTTGGACACTACATAAAAGTGTGCCTTTCCCTAATTCCCTTCTATATATATATATATATATATATAGTCTACCCCGCAAGAGAAGGACAAAAATGTCATTTTGGAAAGTCAAAGGAAAGAGTCAACGTTGATTATCAAATTTCTTAGAAATTTTTATTATTATTTTGGGATGCAAATAACAGGAGGTAGATGATGTGGCCCACTAGTCGGGTTCACTTTCGCTAGTTGATGCAAGTCCAATTATAAGCCCATTACATTTTTTTGTTCTAGTACATAATTACTATTAACTGAATGTTTACATTACATGGCCTTTTTTTAACTTCTATGATTTTCTATATATTCTTTGATTTCAATCCATCAAAATGGACATCTAGAGCATCTTCTCTAATGATCCAAAAACTAAACTAAACCAAACCATTTTCAATATGAAACATAAATTTATTGTCTAGGGATAAGCAAATTTTTAGTCTCAATTTTAACTATTTTGTTAGAAATACACATCATTTTCATGCTCTTTTATTTAGGGATAAGCAAATGAAATTGATCCAATTTTAAAATGGATAAAAATGAATCAATTAATTTGATTAGTGGGTTTGGTTATTAAATATGTATGGTTTTTAATTATTTTATAAAAATGGGTGACGAGTGGCAGTGGCAGACATGAATATGGTGTTTCGTACAGTGGGGACGAAAATCCCGAGCAAAAAATGATGCCTAGTGTTTTTTGGAAGGAAACAAACATGCAGGAGATTATGGCTACACCGAAGCAAATAGAGCAGGGAAACAGATGACACAGAGTCACAGAACATAACACTTGGTTTGACGTGTTTCATTCAGCATTTAAATATATTTTTTGGGGACTGTATCTGTATGTGATGATAAATCATTAGCACACGTGGAAGATTCTTTGACTGGGGAAGTCCAATGGAGAAAGAAGGGGAAAAGTGAGGGTGTTTTTGGTAAATGGAATGCAGGTCTTGAAATTTGAGAAGTGCAGAATGATACACAGAAAAGAGAGAGAGAGAACTAAGATTGATGAGGAAAGTGTGTACTTTTTGGGATGTTGAGGTGTTTCAGCTTCAGCAGACCAATCACCAAGGTTGGTCACACTCACATCACAAGTCACAACATCACAGGTTCACAACTCAGAACCTCAAAGCTCAACAGTCAACAGTAGAACTCTGAAACACTGTGTGTTTCTCATTTTCAATTCAATTTCAAAAGCCTTGATCTTGCTACTTTAACTCATTGGATTCCCTCAAAACGATATTTATGATACGACGAAATTATTCCTTGCAAATACTTGAGTCATTTTTGGTAGGATAATTCAACGAGGCACTAGTTTCTATACTTTTAATTTTAAATTAGTTATACGTTAATCATGTTAAACTCCGTTGCGTCCCTATTATATTCTCGATGATGTATCAGTCAAACGATTATGTTAAAAAAATAATATAATATTATTATGTATAAAAAAAATAGATAAACACAGATAAAAATGTTATCGAGAGTTTTATATAATTAAAAGTAAATTATTATTTTAATTTTTAATTATAAAAATATTTATTTTAATTTTTTAAAAAATTTATTATATCTTAATTTAATTTTTAAAAAATTGAGACATAATATATTTTTAAAAAATTAAATTAAATATTTGTATGATTTAATAATTAAATTATGATAAATTATAACTTTCAAAAATTAAAATAATAAATTTTTTTAATTAATTCACATACTATTCACGTGGCCCTCCCACTCTTCATTCTTCTTCCATCAATTTCAACTTGGAAACTTCAACTTGAACCTCTTCAGTCCTCATCTTTTCTTAATTTCTTTTCTATCTTGTATTCACTCATTGTACCTACCTACATCTCACAAACAATAAATAACTTAAATTCCTAATCTTACCTTTAACTCAATTCATAATTTCATCCACATACACCAATTTCATAATTTAAACATTATTGAATCAAATAACAATAATAATAAATAATAGTGAAATAGATTATATTTTTGGCTCCTTTCTTTACTTTACTTTACTTTACTTTACTTGGAAAAATGAATAAATGACTAATGTGGAGTGGTCCCAATTCAGCCTCTCAAGTCTCAAGACGCTTTCCATTTTCAATGATCAATCTCATGATTCCTTAAAATTTATGGGCCAATCGCCATTTGCCACCTCCTCTTCACCCATCTTCACTCCAATTCGTGTGCCACATGTATAAAGTTACTCAGTTTCAAAATTTTGTTTTTCATGGGTTGCTTTCGAGTTCAAAATTTAGTGATGCTAGTCGATTCTTAATTATAATGTATAATTGGTTGACTCTTATTGCTTTCTATCTTGATTTCTTTTAAAAAATAAATCTCATAAAAATTAAACAAAATCTAACTCTTGAAGAGTTTTCAGGTAAACTTTCAAAGATTTGATTTTAAGTAAATACATTTTTGAAAAAACAAGTATACAATGTGTTATATATATGCTCGAATATATTTTGTAGATACTATATATTCAATAACAGTTTGATGAATTAAAATTTTAATTAAGCCAATGGACTTCTCCAATCTCCATTCAAGTGAAATTAACCATGAGTTAATTTAATGAGAGTAATTAGGAATTGAAGTGAGAATTGACAAAAGTTCCACAATATATATATAATCGTATGGCGAGAGCAAATTATGGTAAAATCCAGGGACCTTCATAAATATTAAGTTTATAATTTAACAAAATTATGACGTAAAATTATAATATATAAATATTTATGAAGTCATGAAAATGAAGTCCAAGGTGTGCATTCTTTATCATGATGAGGTGTTGTGGCGTGCAATGTTTTGTTTTGACGTGGTGTTTAGACTTTGACGTGTATCACTATGCTACGCTAATAATGGATATTGATAGCCATAGACTTATATACATTTTTTATTTGTTTTAAATTTTTTAATTGAAATAAAATATTTAAAAAAAATTAGAAAAAGATAAATTTTATAAATTATATATTTATTAATTTGTATTAAAAAATTTAATAATAAAAATATAAAAATTGTATCTATTTTTTTTTTATATTCATATGGGAGGACCCTTACTTTCAAATTCAAATACGTAATTATTATTATTATTATTTTGATGAAAATTTAAATATATTTAAATTACCTTACATTTATAATTAATTTTTATTAAATCACGAGTATTATGGTAATTTCCATTAAATCTAGTAGTAGCGTATCCTGTTTTATCCTAAGTCTAAACCTAGGACTTCATATGTTGGAAAAGGTGTCAGATACTTCACTCATCGTCTTTTATCAACGCTGATTCACACGAATTTCGTCCGCTCGGGGGGTGTTTTATTTGTTAAAACATTTATTTATTTATTTATCGTAAATGAGATACATGTATTATGATTAAAAACTGGCCCAAAAAAAGTCAACAAATATTAAACCTAAGTATATCAAAAGTCTAAGATCCCCCGAGAGTAATGGCTACAAGAGATATTTAAGGATAACCATTGAATTGGATTACTTCAATTTAATTTTATTATCCAAATTAATTATAATCAGGTTAAATTAGATGAAATGATTAGTTTTTTTGAAAAAAATTATAAAATTTGAACATTAAATATTTTTTTCAATCTTAAATATGAAAATATACCTTTTTAACCAAATAATTAACATTAAAACTAATTTAAGATAATTTTAAAATAAGTTTAGCTATAGACAAATCATAATTTATGTTTAGTATATTTAATATTTAAAATTAATATATAATATATAAAAAAAATTTAAATATTATTTTTTAATCATTTTGATCAATTCCATTTGTGAATATCATGCAAAGTTATCTAAGAATCAAACTAAATTGAGCGATCTTTGTCAAATTTTCATCCAATTAATCTAATTAATTAATAAGTTTTGATTAATTTTGATTGAATTGGTTTAGTTAGAATTGGATGGATTAGGATTTGCTCACACACTCACTTAGAACCATAGTATTTAGGCCTATTTCGATCATTGACTTTGTTAATTGCTCATGTCACAAGATTATTGGTCTAAGCACTAAATAAATAAATTGAACATTTCAAATAATGAAATAATTTTTGGTTATATCAAAATTAGTTAACTTTAAATTTATTTATTATAACTTTTATCAACTTAGTACATTTCAAGTTATAATGATACAATTTAAAACAAACTTACGACAAACCTTAAATTTATTATTATACAATGAGCACTAAAAATAATTAATAATGAATGAGTTTTACAATTATACAATAAAAATTAAACAAAATTAGATAATTAAATTTAATGCATGTTAGTAATAAGTTATACATTTGACACTATATAAAGATAATATTATTATTCACCAAAACTAAGAAAATTCATTTAAAAAAAAAAAAGAAATGGATCAATCTCGATTGAGTTGATGCCGGATTATTAGATTAATTAAAAACTAAGTACATTTAATCTAAGGTCATGACAAATCTAATTACAAATCAATTCAAATAATTGACTCAGACCAATTCAATAACCGTTTGTTGGGTCATTGATATATCCGATTTAGTTGGTCCAAGTCCCAAAATTATACTTGGAACACTTCTGAAATATTTTGTTTTATTCTTTACTTTTTTTGAACTTTATATTTATTTAGCTTTCATTATTGAAAATTATTTTTGTTTTATTGAATTAATTTTTTGTTTATTTTTTTAAAATTAAATTTACATAAATGGACATGAATTTTTAATTTGAGTTTTTAATAATTATTTTGGTTGTTACTATAAAATTACAAAAATACCACTTGATTAAACTTAAGTATAATTTTTTTATATTTCCACCGTCAAATTCTTTTACAACAATAAAAGATGTGATTTTTTTTAAATGACTCAATGATATAGTAATCATGCATGAGTTATGACATATACATATCATTGTGATTAAAAATTTTGATAATAAATATATACAATTTGTACTGAAATTTTTGTATATATAAAAATGTTTAAAAAATCTTTTTAGAAATATTTTATTTAAAACATTTTTAAAAAGATATTTTCAGTTAATATTTTCTTTTATTTTTTGCCACATACCTTTTACATAACGTGTCTTGTTTCAATGTAAATGAAAATAAGAAACAATAGAACCAAACACATCCAATTTTCCTTACCTTTTTGCACTATATTATGTTGTATCATTGAGAAGTTTTTGAAGGACATTGCTGTTTTGAACTTTTTTCTCATTATATTTAGAGATGATAATGAGTTGAGATAGTCTCCGGGAGAAAATAATTTTTATTTATCATATAAAGAAGATTAAATAATGGCCAAATATAAAGCTTTTAAAGGATGAAGATTACGAGCTTCAATCAATTTTGCTTAGATCAGTGAATTGTTTTAAAATGAATTACTTGAACTATAAATTTTAATGAAGCGGTGAAGTGTAGAGAAAAAAAAATTCAGATAAAGTTTAATTCATTTATGATAAATTTTTAATTTATCTTTTTATATTTTATTATTTTACTAAAATTTATACTTTATAAAATAAATATTTAAATATAAGATATTTTATTAATTACTCTCACTTTTCACTATTGCATTTACTGAGTTAGATTAATAGAATTTAATATCAATTTATTATATGGCTCAATGTGGATACTGGTTTTGGAGAATATCTTTTAGTGATGCCTTAATTAATACGTAAACAAAAAGTTCGTCAATACACATTAATTAAGTACCAATAAGTCTTCCCCAGTTCCTTGGTTAAGCTAACTATTATATAAATAAGAAAATAATTTTTATATAATTTTTAAAATAAAAAATAAAAAATATTTAACTTTTTACTCTCATAATATATTTTAACTTTATATTTAACTTTCCTAACATATTTTTCATATTTTATTCTATAATTAGACTCTAAAATTATAAATTATATCATATAAAATAAAATATGTGAAAAGGTGAGAAGAAATTTTAATGATTAAAAGTGCTTAAATCTTTTGTAATATAAACTAGTGATTTAATATTCATTAAAGTATATGTTAATTTTGTTTTAAAATTTAATTTTAAATATAAGTAGAAATTTATTATAGATAATTTTCTTTTTTATAACTCTTCACTTTATATATATATATATATATATATATATTTACCATATCTATAAAATAAAACACAATTAAAAAAAAAATATGAAGAGAGTTGGAAAAATGAAAAAGTAAAATACATGGCATAAGAGTGCAATGTTAAATAATTTTAAATTACTTAATTTTATCATTTTAAAATATAATAATTTCTTAATATATATTTAAAGTATTTTAAAAAAATGGCATGCACTAAAATATTATATATCTATATTATAGTTTTGAATCTTCTGTCTATTTGGACTTCCAAAACATACAATATATAGATACTAAGAATATTAAACATCTAATCTATTTATATGATGATAATTTTGAATATTTTGTGTCTTTCACTTTTCAAACTATATAATATATAAAAATAAAAAATAATTTATTATAAAAAGCCAAGTCATGAAAAAGTAAAAAAGATTATTTATTTTTGAAAAAAATTAACATAGAAATAATATATATTTAAGTAAATTATTATTTTAATAACTCAAAGATATAATTTATCTCAATTTAATTTGTAAATCATAAAAATATTTAATTTAATCTTTAAAAGATAAATTATATCTCAATTCAATCTTTATGTATAAATATTATATATTTTTATGTCTCAATTTAGAGTTTAAATAACTAAATTAAGACATAATATATATTTTAATAACTAAATAAAATATTTTTATGATTCAAAAATTAAATTGAAATATAATATATATTTTAATAATTAAATTAAATATTTTTATTATTCAATGACTAAATTAAAATATAATGTATATTTAAATAATTAAATTAAATATTTTAATAATTTAAATATTAAATTGAGAAATAATTACCTCTTTTAATAATTAAAAAAATAATGTACTCTATATATTTTGTTGGGGTAGGTTTGCGGTAAGTTAAGAGTTAAGAGTGAGAGATTTGAGAAAGGTGAAAGATGTGGTGCAGCTTTTCAAGTTTAAATTAATGAGCAAAGCAATAGAGACACGTAAGTGATTTCAGAGCCATATGCATACACCCAAATCCTTTTTGTTTTGAACAAGTAATAATCATATTCATTGCATTACATTGGTTTTGCATTCTCTCATTAAAAATTGGTACATTTTTTTTTATTATAAGTGAGATAAAAAATAGTTTATAATTTATTTAAAATAAGTTCTCATTTTTTTATCTCTCTTTTATAGAGAATTAACTTAAAAAATAAATATAGAAAATTCAAAATTTAGTATATTCTTGTAACATCGAATTCTTCTACTATTTGTGTTCTTCTTTAACTCACTCACTCTGTCTCTCAATTTGATGTGACAAAGACTTTTTTATAATCAAAATTCTTCCTCTCGTAGGCAAATTGTTAATAATTAAATAAATGAGAGACAATGTGACCGTTAACTCATTATTCTAACTACATTATTTTGAATGAAAGTGCCATCTGAACAAATTTAAGTAATGAATTAATGATTATATGAGATATTATATAATAGTTAGGAAAAATTGTCTAATAAATGTCATTTTGATTGAGAATATATATTTGAATATAGAATGAGAGACTGTTTTAAAGACTAAATAGAAAAAAAAAGTATATATTCTTTTAAATAGTAAATCATTAATTTATTAACAAAATAAATATGAAAATATGTAAATTTGTGGGTGAAATATAATATACTATCATGTGATTACTCAATTATTATGTGGTTAATAGTTTGGTTAAACTTTAGCACGTTGCTACCATCTTGTGTAGCTTTTGGAAAAACTGCAAAAAAATTTATTTAAACTTTGAGTCATTTATAAATAACATTTCTTTATTAATTTGGAAGATAATTAAGTTTTTAAAATTTAGAAATGGTCTTGCAAGAAACTGACCTCCTGTCTTTTCTATCTCTCTATTTTATAAAAAAAGACACTTAAAATTAAAAAAAAAAAAACATAAAAGGTCTCATGGATCAATAGGCATGTGGGAAGCTCCCATTTCTTTACCCTTTCAGAAAATGATCACTTTATCTAAATTTTATAACAATGCTTATTTATTTAAAACTTTACATTTTTTGTATGTCAAAAGAAAAAAAAATTAAGTACAATTTTTATATTTTTATTATTAATTTTTAAATAAATTGTTATTTTAATCTTTGAAAAATATAATGAATTTCAATTTTGTTTTTGAATTATAAAAATATTTAATTTAGTTATTAAAATTAAAATTAAAATATAAAAAGACGTAAAATACTTATATGCAGGGATTAAATTAAGACATAAGATATCTTTTAATTATTAAATTAAGTATTTTTATGATTTAAGGATTAAATAAAGATAAATTATATCTTTTAAAGATTAAAATAATAATTTAATCTTAAATTTTCTAATAAAAAATTAATATTGACATAACTCATATATTTTATCTATCTCATGATTGATTCTTTAAAAAAAATTGCATATTTTATTTTAATAAAAAAATCTAATAAAAAATATAAAAAATTACATATAAATATAATATATGCCAAAATAATTATTTGACTATATTAATTATTTAGTCATTACAAGATTATATTCCCTCTAATATTTGGTTCTTGAATAACTATTTTTATTTAGCCCTTGAAAGTTTATCATTGTAGAATTTGTTCTCTATAAAATTTAAATGAATTGTATTTTAAAGTTTTATTTTATTATATACATATATATGTTAATAGTTTAATATATATAATTGTAGATATTTAATAATTATAATGTTCTAGAATCATATATTATAGCATGGAATGCGGTGTACGTTTATAAATTATAAATCAGGGGAATATCAAATTGTTGGGAATTATTTTATTAAGGATGTTATGCAATTAATTAATTAACAACTATATTCTTTTGTGTGTCTAAACCAATTATAATTGCTATAATTATTTGCAACCATCGGATATTTAGCTACGCTGTTAATTAATTAGCACTTGAAAAAGAAACATATGACATAATCTTAAAATAGTTATAAAATAAGTAAAACAGATCCGATGCTGTCCGTTCAAATCTTTTTTTTTTTAAAAAAATAATTTGAGAGCAAAATGCACCGTTTTAATATAAATTGAAAGAAAAAAAATGATTCAGTTGACAACATGAACAACATCGAATCCGTTTTGTAAAATAGGTAGTCTTAAATTTTAGTTGATCTTTTCATCTTAAATTAAAATCACGAGGATTCTCATAAAGCATAAATGATTCAGAATCTATAATATTTTATGAAAGGTTTTGATCATTGAAAGAGACTCAACGAAGGAAAGGAGATCATCTAGACAATTATAGATCATAGAAATGAAATCATCCTCATCAAACACAGTAAGTTAACCTCAAAGTTAAATTTTCTATTAGATATTAATTGTTTGTTTATAATTAACTTTTATTTTTCTGGGCGTATAATTATAAATGATTTATGCTTTTAAATATCAACGTAGCAACTCAATCTACTTTTTTTTCCTCAATGATTTAATTTTTTATATGACACGGTAATATATGGATTTGAACATTAATAAGATTACTTTATAATTATCCAACCCTTTATTTTTTAAAAATTAAATTGACAATAACGATTTATAAAAAATTAAATTAAAAATTATCATATATTTTAATAATTAAAATAAAATAAAATTATCGTATAAAAACATTGTTGTGGATAAATTTAAGAATTAAGGAGTAGTGTCATGGACGTTCAAATTATACCAACCCTAAATAGCTCGCAATTAGTTGAGCTTAATTAGTATAAATGACACATAAGTTAATTTAAGAATATTCTTATCGTACAAAAATGTTGGAAAAAGTTGTAATAATTAAAAAGGAAATATACTAATAAATATTAAAATTATACAAAAAAAAACTATAAGATATATACTAAATTCTTAACATGAAAGAAGAATTGAGCTTGTTAATACGTTTTAGAAGAGAATAAAAATAAGAGAGTGCAGTGCAGGATAATTATTGATTAATAGTGTCGTGTGTGTAAATTTAGGAAGGAGTGGAATGGATGTTCAAATACTAGCAAACATAAAACGTTAGGAATCAACACAGTTTAAAAGAATGTAATTATAAATTAATGGGTAATTAAATTGTAATATTGTACAATTTACCTTCATCAATATGAAATGGTCATAAAAACTTTTCTTAAACTTTTAATTTTGTACAACTATTTTATTCTTTAATTTTTTTTCAAGAAAGTACTATTAAGTTGTGTAATTTACCCAATTAATTTTAAAAAAAGTGACAAATAAAATTTTCAAACTTTAAATTTTGTTCAAAACACCCTCTCAAACTTACAATTTAATGTAAAATAATCACATCAATTTTACTAAACATAAACAAGTATTTAAATAAAAATATAAGTACACAAAGGGATATATTGCACAAAATTAAAAGCTTCATGAGTAAAAGAGTTAAAAATATACCTAAATTAATATAAACAAGACGTCAAAGTGATTGTAGAAAGATGACGATAGGATTTTGTAATAATTTGGAGATGTAAAAATGAGAAGGAACATGGGTGTGTCTATGTATTTATTGCAGAAAGTGAGAGTATATAATAAATAATGAACGAGAGGTTGAGCATAAATGATTGGGCATGTGATTGGGCAATTCAACCAAAACTTGTTCTTCATTTGGCACCAATTTGTTAGGTACAATAAAATACAAAGTATGAAATCACAAATTATCCACACACACTATCCAAACCAAACATACAGCCATTATTCTCCTTATCAACTTTCTCCTTTTCTATGCAAATTAATTAATGATTATATTTATATCCATTTGTCTATATTTCTATTATCAAAATTTTTAATTAAAATAAATATATAATTTTTTTAAAAAATTAATTATAAAAAAATAAGTTGTATAAATTATATATATATATCAAATGTAATAATAACAATATAAAAATTATACTTAATTTTTTTTTATTAATTACTTTATTTTCTTTAAATAACAACTTGGTGATCTTGAAAAAAATTAACAATTAGATGACTTCAACAATAAGACTAATTGTTAACTTATATTTATTTTTATACACTCGAGATTTTTTACTTACATGTTCATATATAGGTTTAGTTTACCTAAAAGCCTTTCAAGAGGAAGGACATATAAGAAAAATAATAAGAAATTTATAAAACTATGAATAGTGAAACTGGTGACAACTCATTGAAAAAAAAAAAAAAGATAGATAAATGAATTTTTAAAATGAAATTATTCTTGGAGTAGAGATGAGGCAGAAGCAGGATCTTATCCCAAATATTATAAACTTAAGCGTATTAAATAGGACAACTAAAATGGTTCACTGATCCAAAACATTTTCGTGCTTCACACTCACCTTCTTGCGTTGGACAAATGGTGACTAATTGTAGCAAGCAACATTGCAAAATTAAATATACAAAATTTAATATTCCTTTACTCGTATAATTTTCTAATCATACCACAATTTCCCAACCCTTAAATCAAAGGGATTTAATTTAATCATTTCTTTGAAGATTTAATTTTTTTATGTGAGAAAAATTATGTAAAATTATTATGTGACATTTTTTTTAGTAAAAATTACTAATATTTAAAAATTTGATTCGACTAATTTAATTTAAATTGATACAAGTCTCATAAAAAAATAAAATACTTATCAAAATTTTAACTTCTAATCACTATGTTACACTTCATATTTTTTTTAATGTTTTAACATATTAATATAATTATATAATATACTAAAATTATATAATTTTGAGATTAATAATTGAAAACCCCAAAATACAAGAGTATAAATACATTCTATTACAAATGAGTTATCGGAAGTAGAGAAGAAAATCTTATTGTATGCGCAATCGTTTTTTCTATATATTTACTAGAAACGAACCCGGACTAGACTAGAATATCTTTGGACTATTACATCATCTAACTAATAATGTATTTTATACACAAAAAATCTTAAATATATTTTTAAAATTTTTTATTTTAATATTATTTATTTTGTATTAAAAATCATAAATTTAATTTATTTCAAATTAAAAACTTATATATTTAATATAAGTGGGTTTAGCATGCATAAAGTATATGCTACTTATTTTAAAATTTAATTTTAAATACAATATAAACAAAGTGAATAATTAGACAACTTTCTACTATTTTGTAATTTTTCTTTTTATAAATTTTTCGGTTTAAGGAGATAAAGAGATGAAATACCAAAGCTATATAATATGTTATATATTTATTATATTATATTATATTATATTACTAACAAATATAAATATATATTGGTTGAAATAGTTGGAGTTGTAACTAACTTTCTATTGTAGATGATGTTGATATAGTGTGAATAATTTAATTTTAAGAGTGGGGTATAATATTTGCATTTTTTTTTAGGTTAGCCAAGTTTAATTTATTATTTATTATTTTTGATATTTCATTAATCATCAAATATATGTCAATCAAAATAAGAAAGAGGTTAGAAGTTCACTTGTAAAATCATGAGTTAACTTCATGTAAATAAATTTTGTTTATTATAAAGCAAAGTTTGTCCGAAGGAACTGATTAAAACTTTTCTAAGTTAAGGGGTCAAAAAAAAAAAAAGTTAAGTGGCAAAATTAAATATATGGAGAAATTTCAGAAATTAAATTAAAAAACAAAATTTCCGTTAAAGAATAAAAATAAGATTAAAGGCAAAGTTCAAATTATATGTTCAGTCATTTATTTATTTACTAGAAAGCGAAGTGACGTTGAAAATATAAAAATACACACACCAATCATTAGAAGAGGATAATTGAAGTTCTGGTAATAAAAAAAACCTTAAAACTTTTTCAGTATGATAAACATTTTAATATTAGATTTTCTTTGTAAAATTATAAAACTACGTACTAGTAGTGAAAAAATATATGTACAAGATAATTAATAATGGGAAACCAATTGAAATTCTAAATTGAAGATTCTCTGCATTTATTTTTTACAATAAAAAAAGATAAAAAATGATACAAACGAATAGAAATTTACTCTAAATATATTATAAATTAGTTTCTTTATATGATAAAAAAAATACATTAATTTTTTAATTACAGAGGATTTCAATTTTTAGAAGTTTTAAGTACAAAGTAAAATGTCACATAAGTGAGCCAAAAAAGGTATATCCATAAATCAAATGTAATTGGAGAAATTGTTAAATCAGATCAAATTACATGGCTCAATCTTTAGCTCAAACTAAATTTATATCTATTTTTGCATGCATAAAAATTTAATATTAAGATCTGTTTTAAAACTTTAATATTTTTTTAATCTCAACTTAAATAGTTGTTGATTATTACTGGTAAGAGATTAAAAAAATATATAAAATATTAAACTTGATGATATTAATAGCCAGGATAAGGTTTGAAAATATTTTTGACTGTAAGAAAAACCATTTAAGCTAAATATGAATTGGATTTGGAAAGTATGTAAATAATGTAATGCTCATTTGATTTAAGATCAAACAGCCCTAAACACAGTTTAAGCATGCAGTTGCTATATAAATTTGATATTATTTTTTAATAGATTTTGAAAATTAATATAAAATAAAATTTTTAATTTTATATATGTATTAGAAAGGGTGTGATTAATTTCAAAACTTTTCTTGTGTTTTCTTACAAAGAATTAGAAAACCCAAGACACACGCATACACAAACAAGTCACATACTCAACACAACCCGCGCCTATTTATTCTCTCTCTGTTTTTTTCGTCGTTATTATTTGTATAATAAGGCCAACTAACACGCTTTTTCTCCTGCCTCCTTTCTCTCTTTGTCTGATTGATTCTCTCTCCAACTCACAGGGTCTCCGGCGAGCCTAATCTCGCCGGAAACTCCCTCTGCTGTCGCCAGAATGTTCAATTTTCCACATCTGACCTTCTAATTCTTATTTTTATTTTTATTATTCTTAATTTTAATGCAAGCCTGAGCGCTGTTTGGGTCGATTGAAACAGACAAAGAACGGAAGAAATTTTGTACATCTTAGACATTCCTCTCTTTGTTTTCTTTCTTTTCCTGTGTCCTAAGAGATAGCCCGCAACGCAATGCAGAGTGAGACTGAAAAGGAGAATTTTGCAGCCATGTTAAGATCCGCTATTTATGAATTCCTTGTGCTATAGACTGTCTCCAAGATTTATTTTTTCTCCTTCTTCACAAGTTTTCAGATGACAAGCTTGCTGAATTTTGTGAGAAATAGTGGACGAAAGAGTTTCGGTGTTTGTGTTCCTGCCAGACGGTGTTAAAACTATTTGAGGTACGAATTTGTTGAATTGACGGATTATGGTTTGTGTATATCTGGTTAATTAGTCTTCTTTTGGAGTAGTTTCCTTTTGTTGTCACTAATTCTAATTTTATATAAAAATTTAGTACCTTTTTTTTTATGCACATCACAATTTCCTCTACCAAAAACCATGGGTTTCTGCATCTGATCCATCGTTGTTTAAGGCTTTCCTGCAAAATTCCCTTAAGCAAGATGCGGTTTTATTTGTTGAAAGGAAAGGAGAGCTACTTGGGAGGAGTTCTTTTGCGTACAGCCGAATAAGAATTTACTCCTTTTTGTTGCTAGCTCCGTTTTATTTTGCCACATTTTCTTCCCTCAGTCGTGTTAGGTCGTTGGTAGGGAAGCTGTGAGCTTTCTTTTCTCGGTATCATCCTCTGTCCTTTGTCCTGCTGACGGTATTTAGTTGAAGTCTTGAAGATATAACAATTTTTTTGGCTAGTTTTATATCAATCTCTCTGAATTGCGCGGTTAAAATCTAGGCAGTGGCTCTATCAGAAAAAAAATATGTCCTTATATCTTCTTTTTACCCTTTCGAGTGGGGGGTGTTTAATTGGGAGATGTTAAAATGGATCAGTCACGTTTTATTAGTTACGATTAATGATACGTCCTTGGTCTAAAATGGCCGGGGTTTTTCTTCCAGCTATTGGGGGTTGCGTTTATTCTTATCTGTTCTTTGTCAAGCGACTGAGTTTGAATTTTCAGCAGATGACAGGACAAGCTAGCGAGTGAAGAGCTTTTCAGTAATACTTGTCTTTCCCCAGTTTCTGGACTCTGAGCTGCAGGATGCCTTTTGAAATAATGGATCAGAGGGGCGTGTCTGCCTCATCACACTTTTTTGAAGACGTTTCCTTTTGCTCTGAGGTATTTATCATCCTATCTGTATAATTTTAGGCTTATCAAGTTGTATCATATATCCTCAATGCCATAGCCTTTCAGGCCTTTTGGTTTTTTAAATCTATCTTGAATTTTTATTGGACAGAGGAATGCTGGATTGCAGAGGCCAAAATCCTTTCATGACCATTTCCAGCAAGGTGAGGACCAATTGGCTCATATTTTGTTCAAAATAGTCCTATATATGTTTTGGTTTGCTCATGATTCAAACGTCCAGTCTAGAAATTGGAAAGTCACTACTGTTTTGACTTGGTAATTTATGGGAGAACTTTTCTGTTTACTCTTTCTGTATACCTTATCTGATAAGTTTCTGGCCTCAATTGTGAAATTTGATAATGCATGTCCGTTCTGGGACTTTTTTTGTCAATATTTCTCTAACTTTCTGTTTTAAATTTCATATAAATGTTTTTTCACATCTGGAATAGCGATTATTGGTGCAGTGAGTACACTTAATGTGAGGAATTGTCATGAATTCTCAAACTATTGATTCACTTCAGTTTGTGTTGAAGACTTCATTGTTGCATCTGTGCTGCAATACTGCCTTACAATGCATGTATATTTCATCCTTATAGTATTGCAGCATTTTAGTTTTGTTATAACTGGGATCATTTGTGGAGGTATCATGATTTTGGGTGCTGCACACTACTAGATTGAAGCTTAAATATGTTTTCTTTTGGGATATATTTATTTAGATTTTGTTGATTTTATCATGTTAGTTTTGAATGTACTATGTCCCTTGCTTCCCCTTTACATTTGTGTATCCTACTATTCATATTTGTGCTTGTAAGCATGTCTTCCATAAATAGTTGATGTATGTCTAGAATATGAAATTAATTATTGGATAAAGTGTGTTGTGCATTTTTTCAGGAAAGAATGGAATGGTAGCATCTCCTGGCAGCCTTTTGAATGCTTTGTCACCTAGAGAACTTAGTGGAAAGACTGGCTGGCCAATGTCACAGACAGGTCTGTCTGGAGATATTACAGAAAAGTTACATGTTGGTGGAGAAGAAGGCATTATTGATATGTTTAAGGCTTCTAAGGAATCGTTAAATCATCATCGCAGATCACTGTCTAATTTGTGTATGCAGCCAGCATCTAACCCATATGGTTTAATTGGGAGTAAGATTGTCACTAATGCTGCCTCTCGTGAAAGTAGTCTATTCTCAAGCTCGCTAACTGAGATTTTTGCCCAAAAATGTAAGGTCTTTTTTCATTTGTGCTAAGATAACAATTAAAATTGTATGATAGACATAGTCAGTTGGTTAGCACTGATGCCTTTTTAGCATTAGTTTACTTGTGCATTATTGGTAAAAGAGAAGTTTAGGTGCTGATTATTTTTCCTAATGGAGCAAGATAAAGAAGGGCACCTCTCCAATCCTCTTGCCCCACCAAAAAATCAACTCAAAATTGTTTTCTTTTTCCTTGTAATATTTCTGATTTTACCAATAGTTAAATTGATAATCCTTATGTGTTGTGATATACATATCTTGTTGCAGTGAGGATAAAGGGGACCGATGTTCTGCCTCATCAGCCTGCTACCGTTGGTTCCTTTCCTGAGGAGGAACCATATAAATCTCTTGAAGAAATTGAGGCTGACACTATTGGAAATCTGCTTCCTGATGAAGATGATCTGTTTTCTGGTGTCACTGATGACTTAGGAAACAATACCCATGCCAGAACAGGTGATGACTTAGAAGATTTTGATTTGTTTAGCAGTGGTGGAGGCATGGAGCTGGAAGGAGACGAACATCTAAGTTCAGGACAAAGGATCAGTGCTCTAGATGGAGGAGATTCTGGTTACTTTGGAGGTTTTAAAGGAAAACTTCCTTTTGGTGAACACCCTTCTAGAACACTTTTTGTTAGAAACATCAATAGCAATGTTGAGGATTCTGAGCTAAAGGCTCTTTTTGAGGTGCATCTTTATTCTTCTGTATTGTAATATGTCATGTTAGAATTCTCAGGAAGCTTTTCAGAGCACTAACAAAAAAAGTAAATGCACTATTATGTTTGCTTTGACAGCAATATGGAGATATCCGAACCACTTACACTGCCTGCAAGCATCGTGGATTTGTTATGATTTCTTATTATGACATAAGAGCAGCACAAAATGCAATGAAAGCGCTTCAAAATAGATCATTGAGGTCTAGGAAACTTGACATTCATTATTCAATACCAAAGGTATGGTTGTTAACCACAATTTCTGTTGGAATAATACCTTTCCATATTAAGAAAGTTGGTATTGTTCTAAGTATAATCTTTCCATATTAATGCTGTTTGGTTGCTTGTTCAGTTGCTTCTTATTCCTATTTTTGATGCTTTGCTTATGGAAGTATCTTGCTGACATGTTAGGTTAATGCTCCAGAGAAGGATATTAGCCATGGTACGCTGTTGCTATCTGGTCTTGATTCTTCAGTTTCAAATGATGAGCTTCAACAGATTTTTGGATTTTATGGAGAAATTAAAGAAGTAAGTTGATAACTGTTGTTTCCACCTTTTTGTTACTTGTTCTTTAGAGTAAACTAACAATTCAATTCTTGAATTTACTGACTTTTTTAGCTTTGGTCCTTTAACTTTTAGTTGTACATGAGTTAGTCTTCAAAATAATCTAAGCAGCAACTTAGGCGTTACATCTAATGTCATGTAGTTTTTATTCAAAATCGCTTTACTATGTTGTTTCTCAAGGGAATGGGTTTCTTTTGGACCACTTAAAACTTAAAATTAAGGCATGGGAATGATGAATATATCTTAAATTTATTCGATCTTGGTTTGTTTAGATGTGGGAAAAAGATTTTAAAGTTCCAGATACTTTGTGAAACTCTTAAGTTTCACTTACTCAAACCTTGACATACCATGTAGACCTTAACATCTCAATTGGATCAGTTAATGACATTCTAAATGTGGTGGTGGCCATAATGGAACACTTGAAGAAGGAACTAACTTGCAATAAGTTAGATTTTTGTTGTGGAGACTAACTCATCTTCTCTAAAAAATTCAGGGAATAAAACTAAGTTGGTGGTTGGTCTATAAATTCGTTGACTAATTTGTTAGTTTACTCTTGTTCTTTAAATGGTTTGAGCATCCTTAAATATTTATTTTTTCTTGCAGATTTATGAATCTCCAGAAATGAATCATCACAAATTCATAGAGTTTTATGATTTGCGAGCTGCAGAAGCGGCTCTTCGTGCTTTGAACAGGAGTGAAATTGCTGGGAAGCAGATCAAGCTTGAACCTGGCCATCCTAGGGGTTCAACTGCAACATGGTAGCTATTCCCCTTTTCTTCTTCTTCTTCTTTTTAAAGTCTATTCTATATTCTCTTGGAGCTCATGTAACTATTCTCTGCTTTGAAGTGTGCGACTGCTCTTGACAGATGTTTTCTAAACCATAGGTTTTGTTTTCTTTGAGCATATTCTTCCTTGCCACCTTTAATAGACTGACATAAGTGGTTAATGGACTATAATATTGATACTGATAACCAGCATACCTGTTAGTAAATAGTACTAATTGTTTCCTTTCAAGGAGTCCTTTCCTTCTTTAAGTAGTGATGGAAACCATGCTTTTGTAGTCTGATGCAGCAGTCTCAGAAGGGGCAGGATGAATCTGATATTGGTCAAAGTATATGTGACAACTTATCATTAAGATCGAAGGGTAAGGATAAGGACCTAGTGGCCGCTTCAAATTATTTGCTTTAATTATTATTTCCTAAGGAAGCTAATGCTCTTCTTTGTCTCACTATACATCATGTACAGCTATAATGCCTTCTGGAGTCATTGCATCTGGCTGCTTGGATAATGGTTCTAGTCAGGGATTTCAATCAGCCATACTGTCACCTATGAATGCCTTACTGATAAATGGATTCTCACATGTAAATTCTGGGATTCATAGCACAGTGAGAGGGCCATCTGCTGGAAAAGTTTCTAGTGTTTGTGATTCCAGTAAATTTGTAGATGCTGTGAAGTTTGCATCTATTCCTAGATTCCATCCTCATTCCCTCCCTGAGTATCATGATAGTTTAGCTAATGGAAGTCCTTACAACTTTTCAAGCACCATGGGTAATGTGTCTGGCTCAATTGGTTCTGGAGTGACAGAAGGATCTGACAGCAGGCACATGCAGGGAATGGGTTCTACTGGGAAATTGACGGACTTTAATGGAGGAGGTAAGTCTGTTAGGATGTTTATGTTCCAAGGATTTTTCATTTATAACCTTGAATTTTTTCAACTGTTTGGAGCTGCTTCCTTAACTTGTGATGAGAAGAGGCAAAATTGTGGATTTATGTTTTCTTTAAATGGCTTCCTAGCTGCTTTGTACTTACAAAAAATGGGCTTGGCTGTCAATGAAGATGCACCTCGTTTTGAATTTTTACGTATTATTGTTGTTGAACTTACTCTAGAAATCCAAACTTATATTCAGTAGTCAAATGTACTGGCCATCTGGGATATAGCATGATATGTGTTTTTCTATCTACTTTTGGGTTGAAGAAGCCTGGGTAATTTTAGGCTGAAGATACTCTTGGCGTTCTGTGGCTTGACAAGTTGTATATTTAAATTCTGGTGTGAAAACTTTGTTTTATGTTTGATCTTCAGGAAATGGGAACCACCCTAATCATGGGCTTTATCACATGTGGAATGGCTCAAATTTGCACCAGCAACCTCCTCCAAGTCCCATGTTTTGGCAGAAATCACCATCATATGTTAATGGTCCTTGTGCTCCTTGTCTTCCGCAGATGCCCAACTTCCCCAGAACATCACCTCATGTGCTGAGAGCATCACATATAGACCATCATGTTGGATCCGCACCTGTCGTTACAGCCTCCCCGTGGGAAAGACAACATTCTTATTTGGCAGAGTCCCCTGAATCCTCTGGTGTCCACATGGGTTCTCTTGGGAGTGCAGTTTTCCCTGGTACATGGCAATTGCATCCTCCAGAGTTTTCCTCTCACAACATGTTTTCTCATGTTTCTGGGAATGGCATGGATTTGTCACCCAATGCTGCACAGAGCTCTCCAAATCAGTTGTCACATGTTTTCCCTGGGAGACATCTCATGACTTCAATGTCTAAATTTGATTCTCCCAATGAGAGAATGAGAAACCTCTATCATCGTAGAAGTGATGCTAACACTAACAATGCTGATAAAAAACAATTTGAACTTGACCTAGGCCGCATAATGTGTGGGGAAGACAATCGAACAACACTTATGATAAAGAATATTCCTAACAAGTATGTAAATTATCTTCCTAGTCTTTTTGACCTTTTTTATTTCTCACAATGGTACCTTGTTGTCTTTAATTTACTGTACAATATCATGCTGGTAAAATTTGTCTGTTATCTGTTAGCATTCTTAAATTTTGATTATTGTTTTTCTAAGATATGACAAATACTAACACAAGCGCATATGTTGCATTCAATGATTTCACCCAGGTTGGCTAATAATTTTTTGTGTTGCATTAGCCATACAAATGTAAAATCTTTTTCTCTCACCTACATGGAATCGTGTATTTGCACATACATACATGTACTTATCAAAGTGGATAAGGTAGTTGAACTTCTTTTTTTTTTTTTCGTGGGTTAGGTATACTTCAAAGATGCTTCTTGCTGCCATAGATGAGCAATGTCGGGGAACTTACGATTTTTTGTATTTGCCAATTGACTTCAAGGCAAGTTGTTATATATGATCAGTTGATTATTTCCTTTATAGAAGGAATCCTACTTGTGTTTCTAATTCAATTGCACAAATAATTGCAGAACAAATGTAATGTTGGCTATGCATTCATCAACATGACTGATCCTGGTCAGATTATTCCTTTCCACCAGGTAATTTGATGACTCTTCTATAACAGGAATTTGAGTTATTTATCCATGCAATGTTAATTCTCTGTCTAAATTGATTAAGCTAATAATTTAAAAACTTTACGCAGGCTTTTAATGGGAAAAAATGGGAGAAGTTCAATAGTGAAAAGGTAGCCTCGCTTGCATATGCTCGAATTCAGGGAAAAGCTGCTCTTATTGCGCATTTCCAGAATTCAAGCCTGATGAATGAAGATAAACGTTGCCGCCCTATTCTCTTCCATACAGAAGGCCCAAATGCTGGTGATCCGGTATGATAAAAATCATCTTATTTACTTTTTATTTTCCCTTGTAGATGGCATTCTACAAAGGAGCCTCTATGTTACATGAATGCCTCTCAGTTCCCAGTTCCCAGTTCCCACTAATACCTTTCTTCTTAAATATGGTTCTAGTGATGTTTATGAGGATCTTAGGCTGATAAAAGTAAAATGCAAGTCACATCATCTTTCAAACTAACTTCATAAATCTAATGCTTACACCTAAGATGCCTGTAACCTTTGTACATTGGAAGTGATGTTAACCAACAAGGCATTATATGCAATTCACTGCCTGAAACTAATTTATAAAGTTACTCGAAGCATAATGGTTTAGGAATGCTCTTTTGGTGATCTCCTACCGGTAACAAAAAATTGACTTAGTTTTTCTGTGCAGGAGCCTTTCCCCATGGGTACCAATATTAGGTCAAGACCCGGAAAGTCTCGTACTAATGGTAATGAGGAGAATCGCAGCCAAGGGAGTCCTCCAGCTTTGGCAACTGGAGAGGAGTCTTCTAATGGAACAAGTTCTTCTGTGGGTTCTTCAAGAAACTCAGACTGACTAACCTCGGGTACTAACAGTTCAATCTTGCACCACCGTAACTCAAGTAATATCAACTCCAATATCTGTATATTGGCTTTTTTTGTTGGAGGAGTTGGAGCCAGGAGGAAACGGGGCTCACAATTTTTTGACTATAGAGAAACACATACCCAAGTATTCAGAGGCTGAGGTACATAACCAGAATGAAGTAACTGAATCTAGTATTTTCTTTATTTTTGTTTTTGAATTTTTGCGTGGAGTCTTGCTGTCATACGAGTTTAGAGAACGGCTTAACTCAAGTTCAATTTTGGCTAGCTGTGATTGGACCATATCACAGTTTGCACAAGTTCCCTTGTGGGGTTCAAGGGGACTTTGCTGTTTTTGTTTTCACTGTCTGTCTTGATGTTCATAATGTAAATTTGTCTTTTTAAACCCTCCGGCGGTAGCTTCCTAATGGGATATGTTTTGTCTATAGGAAGTTGTCGCTACATTTGTTTGGATGGTACCATATTTGTTCTGAATTTACTGTCTTAGTAATGTAAGTTGTATTACTATCTCTGTTTCCTGCAAGTTGTCAACTAGTTTTAGAATCAATGACTTGGTTTTAACAGATTTATGAATGTTTTTTGTATAATTAACATGGTAAACAAATGTTCATCTTTATTTGTATTTAGGGAAAAAGAAACTTGGGTGATTTCTAACTAATATCAACTCTAATGCTTTTCAAATTATATTACTCTCCTCTGTTTGAAAAAATGCACTTCGCTCATAAAATGCCCTTATATTTATTAATTATATAATATTTTATTTTTTAAAAATTTGGAATGAATTGAATTTATTTTCAACACAAAAAGAAGGAGCAAAATCAATGATTTGTTTCCTAAAGATTATTCTTTTCTCAGTTTAATTTATAAAGATAGCCTTAATTTAATTTTTCAAATATTTTCTTTCGATCAAAATAATTAACGTGCTAGGCAAATTTTTTTCAATTGGTCAACGGAAGTTTGTATAGTCATTAATTCTTCACCGATATTTAAAGTCTTTTCAATTGTTCGTCTTTTAATTATAATTAATTTTTTTTTCTAAATTAGCAATTATCCCTTTTCATTTTTTAAGTCTCAAACTTAAAAAAAATCTGAACAACATTATGGAACCTCTCACATATTTATCATAGGATCAATCAAATAATAAAGAAGTAAGAATTTTCTAAACACAAAAATAAACTTGAAATGATTTGCCTATATTTTAGAGTAGCCACCTATCATTTGTTTTATATGTAGTAATTATAAATTTTGAACTCTTTCATTAAAGATAGTACTAAATCAAGATAAATTTGCATAATATTTTGACTTATTATTACGTATACTTTATGTAATATTTAAAAAATATTATAGGGTGGTTAAGTAATAATAAAACAGATGATAAGAGGGTTAAGTGACATACTTGCAAGACTACTGTGACGCTAATTTTAGACCAAACCACTTGGATTAACTGTAATTTATCCTTAATTTTCTTCATTGCAGAAATTATTAATTGATTTTTAATTTAAAAAAATTTATTACTTCCAAAATTCCTTCACCTTCCAATGCCAAAAAAAAAACAAAAAACGATTAAAGAATTTGAAAAGCTAGAAGGAAAATTTGCAATGCCATTTTGAGCGCGCCTCTTGCGATTCTTCAGAAGTCTAAAAGTAGAAGGTGACAATTCATCTGTAGTAGCAGTAGCACCGCAAGTAACCATCCGAAGCAAAGAACAAAAGCAAATGGAATCGCCGAACGATGAAAACATCGTCAATGGCGGAAGTATTGATAACATGGAAGAGCAGGAGGAGGCATTGGTGGCCTTGATCAACCACCGCACCCGCGAAGTCCAACATCTCCGTAAACGCGTTTCTTATTACACATCTCAGGTTGCTGCTTCATCATTTCTTCAGTTTCTTTCTTTATCATTCTCTTTTCTATTTCTTGTTGATGAATAAACTGTGCTTCATTTCCTTAGGGTTTTTCTTCGGCATTTTTTTTTCTTTATTTTCTGTATTCTTGTTATTCCCTGGCATTGTTCTTGAAGTTGATTCCTATGTTGCGTTTGAATATTGGTCTTTGGTTTATGTTGACTTTGTTTAACATTTGATTTAGTTTGTACTGTATAGTTGCTCAAACCTTAAAAGCTCATATTGTACGAGACTTAAAGTTGAAGATTTAGTTTTACTGTACCAGAGCTTCCTAGCTGCTGTATGCATGTGCTCAAAATAGAAGAACGGTTTATGGATTCTTGTTTTCTATTACGTTTAACATCTTTTTGTCCCTCCTCTGGTTGCTGGTTGTTTTCTATTACATTTATTCTAGGAATAAAAAGTATATTTTTAAATCAGAAGCGGAGCAAAAACAGACTATTTCTTTGCCATCTCTGAAGCTAGCATCTTAGCTACTTTTGCCTTTGCATTCGTTACACTTGATTCATTTAAATTTGGTATATGCCTAGTATTACATGGCAGCTTTTTTAATTGATCAGCAATTTTCTTTTTCTACTGTTAGTTTCTTGACAGGCATTGGCTTTACTGAAAGCCTTATATTATAAATAGCAACGGCCTTTTTTTTCTCCTTGAGTTATGTGTTGTGATCGATAAGAATACATGGTAGTGGTACTGCTTATGTGTTTTACATAATGTTTTGCAGACTGTAATCTGTGATACGGTGCCCTTTAAATTTTATTGTATGGTGGAACCTTCTATACATAAGCAATGAACTGAAAGTCTGAAGCTGATGATGATATATCTCTAATTTCATTGTATTTGGCAAACATGTGCTTTTGGTTTGATCTATTTGGCAAGTTGAGTAGAGAATAATCTGCTGATTATATTTTTGGGAAAGATGTGCAGCTTGAGGAAGCAGAAGAAAGGCTGCAAGATACTGAATCCCAATTGGCACGCCTTCGAGGTCAAACAAATCTGGTATCATCTAGAAGTTGCTTAGATGACATAACTAAAACTTTAAAGAAAGAGCAGCGATCAACCAGTCCCATTCATAGAAATAAAGGTTTTTCCAAATTCCAGAATCAGTCTAAACCACAACTTCTTATTCCTGATGTGACACCACAATCTTCACAACATATACTATTGCGAAGGTCAGAGGAAGCTTCAATCAGTACTGGTTTGCAAGCCAGTTCATCACTCCCTACTCATTCAATTTCTAGTGCAGAAGTAAAAATGGAAAAATCTCATAGAATTTCTACTGAGGAGGAACTCATTGAAGTCAAGGATATAGACAAAAAAAGGAAGTTTGGTAAGACATTCATCTTTCGTAGTATTCATTGTGACTAATAGATATATTTGGCCTGTCCATGTCAAAGGTTTTGTGCTTTTGTCTGGGCTTTTTGTCAGTCATTTTTCAACTTTTCATTGCAAGATTTTTGATATTTGTATTAACTATTAAGTTTCACAAGAAATTCCTTTTCTTTTCAGAGCAGAAAGAACACAAGGAATTGATTCCTTTAATAGGTACTAGTCCTTCACCATGCTTTGTAGACTGTCAATCAAGCAACTACATCCCAAGTCAACACAAGAGAAAGTTGCGTAGTCTTGCTCTGTGTCCTGTGAACGATAAGCTTTTTGCAACCTGGTAATGGAATTATTTAATTTCTAATTTTCTATGACAATTATGTTTGCAGAATTTGTTGAAACTTCATAGCTGACCCATATCAAAATTTTCCAGTTGGATTTTCTTTCCAATTTCCCCCCCTTCTCCCATTTTTTGCCAGAGCAGCTCTTAGCTCTGTGGTTTATTGTTATCAACTGGTATTAAAAAAGTATTATTGCAGTTTGATGGACCCTAACTAGGTTTATTGTCTTCAACTGAGTAAGCCAACTTGAAATTGTTGGTCTTCAGAGGATCTTTATTACGGGTGATCGGGGATAAATTTGAAGCACATCTATGAACTCTTAGGTTTTAACTTTGTCCCTTTTTCATCCTCAATCTTCAATTCCAATAAGGACATAACATCTCTGTGACTACAAAAGGCATGCTTCTGGTTCCATTAATATCATTTTTAAATATATCTAAAGGTAATAGCTAGGTAAGATTATGTGACGTAGAAATCAATGAATGCACTTTGCCTCTTAGCTTTATGTGAAAGGATGGATTTTTGTGCCACCCAAGTGTTTTCATCTTATTTTCATTATTAGTGGTTTAATAGTTTTTTTTATCATCAGATCTAATTATGTAAATATAACAAAAATTTAACTTGTGGGATTCTTTGTTCTTCCTAGTTTTACTGGTAACTTGGGATTATTATACTTTTCAGAGTCTGATTCTTGCTACTTTTGGGATTGCTTGCAGTGCTTTGGATGGAGCAGTCAACTTGTGGCACGTTCAGTCCAAGGGGTATGACTTGTCATTTTTGTCTTTCATTTTATTGTTCTCCAAATGTCTTGCGTGTTTGTTGACTGTTAGCATTAAAATGTCTATTAGTATATAATATCAAGCTGAGTAGTTGAGCTTGAAATATATCTAATTAAGGAATCTGCAACCCTGGGCATTTAGCATCTTGCTTATATAATTTGAATAAGTATTATGCAAGGTAGAAACATGTTCTTTAAAATAGACTACTTAGTATAATCTTGCTTATATCTAATTAAGGAATCTGCAACCCTGGGCATTTACCCTATCGCTATGTCCTTTAAAATAGACTACTTAGTTAATGTGGCGTGATTAGTTATTTTATTACACATGGTGAGTAAAACAAAAGTTCACTTGATACCCTCAACCTGCGGATTTTAGAGAAAATTCTTGATCAATTTTAATTGTTCGTTGGGTAGATGTGACTTGTGGCTATATGAATGGTTCTCAAAGAATGCGCATCTAGGGATCCAGCCAATTGCCTACATTACAAATATTATAGTTATACATGCTTTAAATTAGATATTTATTTCATGCTTGAATAATTAATTCTTGAAAGTGATAAGTTGGTCAATCTCAGACTACTGCTTGGTTTCATTCTTTTTGTGTTTTCTTGATTTAGCTAAATTAGTGATGTCTAGATGTGCCTCTTACTATTTGTATGGTTATTTAAATGTGTTTCATGGGCAACTTGTTCGTAGAAATTGGACTGTGTTAACTGGCTTGTCAGTATTTTGCTATAGCCATCTATATGTTGGCATTGAGTAAATTCTATTTTCATATTCTTTCTGTTCTGGTTGCACTTTGGAGAGTTTTTATTTCTTAGTTATTTTTTGGTGACAGTTTACCCCCCACTTTATATGAAGTTTTGGAGATGTAAAGATTTGTAACTACCTAACATTTTAAAAATCTTACCATGTTTCTTGTTTTCTTCCCATCTTAAACTGCAGAGCAGGAGTGTCTTTGCTTAGCACTACTGATTGTCTATCCCCAAAAAAGAGATGGCCAGAAGATATAGCTTGGCATCCGGAGGGAAACAGGGTGTTTTCAGTTTACAGTGCTGATGATGGAGACTCTCAAATATCAATCATGAATCTAAATAAAAAGCGAGGGGTAAGGCTTATTATCAACATTTAATAGACAGAAGCAATCTGGCATGAAAGTTGCAGTTTGAAATTAGGTTTCTTTCATAACTGATTGATTTATGTACTATATGTTTGTGATTAACAGAGAGAATCTGTGAATTTCCTAGATTACAAGCCTCATTTTAAGGGTGTCATCAATAGTATTGTTTTTATGCCCTGGGAAGATACCCGTTTTGTGACTGGGGGAACTGACCATGCAGTTATACTTTGGAGTGAGGGTAGTGAGAACATATGGAAGCCAAAAACATTGCACAAGAATTTCCATTCCTCTGCTGTCATGGGAGTGGCTGGTATGCAGCAGAAGCAGATTGTATTGTCTGCCGGTGCAGACAAGAGAATTCTTGGGTATGACACTCGTGTAGGAAGAGAAGATTTCAGGCATCAGATTGATAGTAAATGCATGAATGTCCTTCCAAATCCATGTGACTTCAATTTATTCATGGTTCAAACAGCGTAAGAAATTACTATTTTTGCTGCTTCCTTTGAAGTCTGCTTTGTTTGAGTTGGTTTTACTAATTCTATATTCCTTTTAGTTTTCACATGCTCTGCTATATCAAGTTTAATTTAAAACCTGCCACATTTTTCAAGTTTATCTGTCTTGAACGCTTGTTTTTATCCATTATAGAAGTTTGAAGTATGCTAATTTGAAGATGACAACTGAAGATTTAGTCGAGGACTTTAAACTTCAAATTGAAATATCTTGCATCATCATTTGTGTGCTGAATTGTAGTAAAACTATTTCCAATTGCATACTGTGTACTACACTTAGATGAAATTATTGCTATAATTAAGTAGCCTGACATTGTATAGTGCACTTTAGGGAATGTTAACAAGTTCGAGTTGGTTTGATTCCCCCAACAGCAATAAGAACGTAGAAAAAGTAGATATCCCTTGTCCTTCTCTCGCAGCAATAAGAATCAGCTAAAAGAGTTTATTCCCATCCCTATCCTCAATTTTCAAAGATCACTTGATTCCTATGAAGCCAACTCTTCGAAACACAAGTTTCAAAAGTCAACTTTTATCACTGTCAGGGAAGGGCCCCACAGCTTGAGACATCAAGGGTGAGTGGTCATTGTCCCAATCATCTTTCCAGAACCCAATGTGGTGCCCATTACCCAGATTCTGCCTCAAACTTTCTTCCAGCGTTATTGCCTACAATCTCTTGCTCCACGCAAGTATGAGTGCACATCGCTTCTTTGGCCCCTACAAGGTGGTTAGGTGCATTGGACTAGTAGCTTATGAACTAGGAACTCCTTCCCACTTTTAAAGTGCATCCCATCTTTCATGTCTCCCACTTACAACCAGCCTATGGTCAAGCTACTGCAGCCACACCTCCTCCCCTCCCCATCAATGTGGATTGGGAATTGAAACTTGAGCCACACAAGTTCTTGGCCGTAGATGGGTGCCTTTAGCTCGCACCTCCAAACTCGAGGTCCTCATCCAATGGCAAGGCTGTCCTTCAAAGGAAAACAGTTGGGAGGAAGATGACCTGCTAGCTGAACAATTTCTAGCCTTTCCCCTTGAGGACAAGGTGAAATTTCTGGGGGGGGGGGGTTGGGGCGGCGGCAAGTAATGATAATAGGTCCATGACAGAGCTTATCCAAACCTACTCTAGGAGGAAGCCACGAAAATTAAGAGAGGAGGGGCTGGATAGCCAGGTTTCCTTGCTACAACTACATGGAATATCCACTCCCTAAATGTTCTAGTTAGTGGAGTTAAGAACTTCCATGTTTTTAGGACCACTAGGCTGCACTTTAATAATTTTAGGACTATTACTTATTTTTAGTAATATGCACGTTAATTTGTTTTGCTTTTTGATTAGTGCTCAATTCTATCAATTGGCAACTAGAATGACAACATTGTTCAAATTGAAATTAGGAATACAATTATGCAACTTTTTTTAGACTACGGAAACTAGAAACTGAGGCACTGTTCATCTATTGCTGTAAGTCTATAACTTGATAATCTTTTGCTGCTTGAAAGTTCAAAAGGTATTCATATTATTAACCATGTTTCCTTTTTTCCCTCCTTCAGGACTCCAGAGAAGCAGCTTCGATTATTTGATATCAGAATGAGAAAGACAGAGCTGCATGGTTTCGGATGGAAGCAAGAAAATAGTGAATCTCAGTCAGCTTTGATAAATCAGGTGTGGTCTCCTGATGGGTTGAATATAACATCTGGTTCAGCGGATCCAATTATTCACTTCTTTGACATTAGGTATAATGCTCAAAAGCCATCCCAATCAATAAGAGCTCATCAGAAACGAGTCTTTAAAGCTGTGTGGCTTAAGTCTGTACCACTTCTGATATCCATATCATCTGATTTAAACATTGGATTACACAAGATTATGTAGAGTGTCGTGTCATTCACTATACATGTGCCTACGAAGCAGTGGGATCCTTCACCCCAATTTTGTTTGTGCTGATTCCTTAATTTCTTTTACTTGTATCTGGGAAAGATCAGTTTTGTACAAATGAACGGAGATTGATTTTGTGGGCTGGGATTAGAAAACGGTGGATTTGATTGAAGTATAGGAATAGGCAAATTGTTTTGGACTTTTTAATGGCTTTCATGTAAAGTTGAAGTGGTGTTATGCTTGAATCTTATATTAAAAGATACTATTTAAATTATAAAAATTGTTTGGATACAATCATAGAAGTGCTTGTTATTAATCCTGCTTTGCATCTATGTGAACTGGCCTTCGATAGAGCTCCAATCAAATGGTTATAACTCATACATAAGAGTGTTGTGAGGGATGAGACAGCTTCAGCAGGTAAATTTGGAGAGAAAAGATATATGGCATCTACGCAGTAAGTGTATAGACTATAGACTACCCTCACGAGTGATGACTGGTAACCACGGCGTAGGCGTGGCAGCAATAATACATCTAAGTAGACTTCTAAATAGAGTAGTTTAGTATTTCTCTTCTTATTGCGTACAAAATGCTCCTGTTTTCTAAGTTGGGGAGAGATGGTATGGAATGAGGTGATGTTGCAGTTATGGAGGTTTCGCCCCAATTCTCTCTCGATGTAGCATCCAAAATATTTGATTGGTGAAATTGAATTTTTAGTTGTCAAAATTATAATGTCTTTATAAATTTTATATTTTTTAGCTTGGTCTTTATAATTTTAAAATATTTTCAATTATATATATATTAAAATAATAAAATAAAATAGTGAGAAAATATATCATTTTTTACCCTCTCAAATGTACTTTAAATTGCATATTTTGTATTTGTATTTATATTACTATATATGGTTTTCGGTCATATAATGTCTCTTTTTTATATATCTGTGATCTTAAATTTATACATATTTTAATATATTAATATAAAAAATTTAAATATTTGTGAGACATGAAAAGGTGTGAAGTTAAATAAAATTTTTTATTTTATTTAAAATATAAAATTAATATATTTTAATTTTAAGATTGTTTTAAAAAAATAAAATGTATTTTTTTACTAAAATATCATTTAAGTCACTTATAGATGTTAATTTTTTTTAATTTAGTCATTCATAAATTTTTATTTTTAATTTGATCTTTCATAATTTGAACTATTATCAACTTGGTCTCTCAACTTGGATATCTTTTAAATAAATAATAATATTGATAACTTAAATGTTTGATATTAATTGAATAATGTTAAAGGTTAAATATAATATAATTTTTTTTTCTTTTTAAATGGTCAAAGCATTACATCTGGTTATCAACATTAAACTCTGTATAGTCAATACCAAATATTTCTTAATTGATAAAAAAAAGTAAAAAAATTAAATCATAATTAATTTTTAACATTGTTTAATCAACACTAATATTTTAATTATCATAATTATTATTTAAATAAAAAATTAAATTAATAACAAATAAAATTATAAACAACTAAATTAAGATATAGAATCTAAGGGATCAAATTGAGAAAATCATCTTCTGACTAAAATGATGTTTTAATTTTTTTCTTTTTTTTTTAATTATGTGGTTAGTGTGCACGTGGCAGCCCAACAAAAATTGTTTTATAAAAAAACAAAAGAAAAGGTTACGGGAATGAATGTGATTATTTGAAGGGTCTCAGTTTTGGTTGGGCGATCATGATTCATGAAATGGGTAAGTCGTGAACGCAAAATAGCTGTCTACTTCTGAGTCGGAGTGGGTTTATATGCAGTGAACAGCCTTCATAATCATATAGCTCATTCTTGAGCTTCGTTTCTCATCGGTACTCTTTCTTTCCCTTCTAATTACTGCCTTCTTGAATGCGTGAAATACCATTTTCTTTTCATCACACCATTTTTATTCTTATTCATTATATTTGCCTCCCTTGAAACCCTTGACGACTCCTCCTTTATTTCACTTTGGCGACTGATTATGTCAAGAATGTCTGATCATTGCTTCACTTATCTATTTGCTAGGAAAGCCAAATTTGATGGTTTTCTTCTTTTTCCTCCATTTGGGTTCATCAGTAACGCTACTTGGTGTTGTCATGACATTTTCGGGTCATGCTCAAGTCGTTGTTGTCTTTAGTTTGAATTCCTTAGGAGTCAAGAAAGGTATAGGAATAAAAAATTACATGCAAGGGAATGAATGACATTTCACAGGAGACATGCTAACTTTGTTATGGTAGGGAGGAAAGACAAAATTTCCATCAAGACATTGGTTGTGAGAAACATATTTTCATGGGGAAAGTAGCTGTGAATTTGTGTTTGATATGATTGTATGCCATATTGAGTTTCAACCCATTTGTTCATTCTTGATATGGATTTCATATTGCATTATGATAACATTCTAAAACCTTAGTTGACTTAATTAGTATGTGTGATGAAAGGGTGCTAATTCTAAAAGCTGAGAAACAACTTAATGCGTGCAATCTGTTTCTTAACTGTCAAATACTTTACTAGGAAGAAACTATTATTTGTCTATTATTTCTTCAGGTCGTGACAGTCACCATTGCAAAAGAAATAAAGTGAAGAGCATCTAATTATGACAGTATTGGTATATGCTTGAAACAAGTATGCCCTCTCTTATCTCTCCTAACCCCGTCCATGCTCCTGTTGCTAACATATGCAGAGATTCAATGCCTGGAGAGGAGAAGGCCTTGAACAACCAGGAAGAACTATCTGGTTTTATTTTCATGTGTAATGGAATGACAAAACCTGAGTGCTTCCGTTTCCGAGTTTTTGGGCTTCCTGTTGGAAGGAAGGAAGTTGTAGAGAAAATCCAGCCTGGCACATACCTTTTCTTGTTTGACTATGATTTAAGGCTTCTCTATGGTATATATACAGCAACCTCTAGTGGGAAGCTAAGGATAGAACAATCAGCTTTTGGTGGCAAATTTCCTGCCCAGGTGAGCTCTGAACTTTTGCTTATATATAGGGCAACGTAAGTGAACTTTTCTAAAATTATTTTGGGTGGAAACACTAAAAATGGTATCTTTGGCATAGTGGATAATTGAAATCATTCTGGTAGCATTAGTCAGATGGTCAGATCGTGGATGTTTGCAGCATTGTTCCCAATTTGTGGCAAAAAAAAAATGAAAAAAAGTTAATGCATATCGATTGATTAATTTGTACACAACTCATATAGTTAGTAGAAGGTTTAATTGTTTTGCTCCTGATTAGAGGGTTTAGATTTTGACATCGTAGCTTGACATCTCATAATGTTTTAATTTTTCTTTCTCCATCTGCCTGCTTCCTATCTTTTAATTTTGTTCAGGTTAGCTTTAAAATTTACGAGGACTGTTTACCCCTGCCAGAGAATTGCTATAAACATGCAATTCTAGGTAATTACCAGAAGGACAGCAACAAATTTAGCCCTGAACTTAATCCTAGACAAGTAAGCATCATTATAATCTCTTGCAGGTCAATTGAACTATAATTATGCTATTTTTCTTTTCTTATCATTTTTTAAAAAAAATTAAAAAATCTTATGTTTACTAGTATTTACGTAGTCAGGTTTATTGTTATGGTGCAGGTAAGAAGTCTATTATCACTGTTTCGCCCATTATTTGTCAACAAGCAAATTACGATGCCAAATTCAGCCCCATTGCATTCTATGCTGTACAGAGCTTCAAGCAACCAGCTTCATCTTCCAGCATGGCCACATGCTATGGAGAATACTTATGTAGCTGGGAAGAGCAGCAGTTATGCTGAGTTACAGCCAGATCCTCAACGTACATATCAGAAAATGCCAAACCATCAACCTGAATGTCATTCCTCCTCAGTTAATATGGGCAGCATTCATGGTCCATCACTGCAAGATCCTCAGCATGCTCATCAGATTATCCTATATGCACAAGTGCCACAACCTGAATTTTATTCCCCTATGGTGGGTGTGGGTGGCAGCTATGCTCAATTACTGCCAGATCCTAAACAAACACATATCCTAAACCCACAGCCTAATTTTCATTCATCCACGATGAACATGGGCAGCAGTCAAGCTCAAACATGGCAAGATCCTCAATATGTATATCAGAATATTTTAAATTCAAAACCAGATTTTAATCCCTACTTGTTTAATATGGGCTATGTCAATCCCAATATGCAGTCACACGCTTCATCATTATCAAATTATCCATATCATTCTGACAAAATTGGAGTCCCATATGTTCCTCAAGAAGTTGTCACCTCTGCCTCGTACTCATATCAAGGGTACATCTCCTTCTTTTCTTGGATGAACTTTGTTTTAATCCTTGATGCTGATAACATAGTTTTGATTAACAACCTGTGCGATGAAATCATTTTAACTACTTTAGCATCCTTTATGGAAGTACTTTTTAACTTGAACAAGGAGATTATATTCTACGTAGGCCACCTTAAATCACTCGCTGAACTTATTATCTTTGCCTTTTATTTTTTATATATTTTTTCTTGGGAACTAGAGATGCCTTTCATTGATTGAAGTTGGGCTGTCTTAAAACTCTTCAGTGAGGAACCATTGAATTTCCTATCCCAAATTCCTAAACAATGTATGAATTGATATAAAAATTTAAATTTGTTTGCTGAACCAGCACATGTTAACTACAGAACTATGACAATCTAGCAATTTCTTGTTGACTATCTCTATTATTTGTAGTGAAATTGTCAATTTCAATTGTTGTTACTATTGCACAGGTCTGGAGAGGTACAAAGGGTGTATGGTGATCAACAGATTGGTATGCGAAAAGAGTATTATGGTTTATCCGTGCACACAGAGATGAATATTGCTTCCCAACAAGAGAATACTGTTGAACACTACCTTTACCCAGTCTCAGCTTCTTCATATAGTCAGCCAGGTTCTCAATCACATATCCAATTATGAGGGATTCTTGTACTGGGAGTTCTGGATGCTTTACGTACATATGCAGGGACTTAAAATTGCTGTTTAGGAGTATTAGAAACAAGAGCGGGGTGGTGGCTTTTTTTAGGTGTGTTTCCGGTTAGTTAGAAATTCGGCGCAATGTAAGTATCTAATCTCCTTTAGGTTTCAGCATCAACTGGTATCAAAGTAGTTTTTGGTGGTCAATGGCCAAAGGAACTTCAATGTGCTGAAGATTTCATATGACCTATGAATATGAAACACATATATTGACAGAGACACAATGAGACAAATAAAATTCTTAAAATTATAGTATAAAATACAGCATAGCATGTATGTATGTAGGTATATTATTGTTTCAATGGTAATATAAACTTAGACAATAGACATTTAAAAATTATGAAGTGAAGATTCTTATAAATCATACTAGTATGTGTTTATATAAATTTACAAAATCTATTCTTATGGATTTTGCACTATCATTTTAAAAAAATTTTCCTAAAAGAATACGGTAGAAGTAGTCATGTACAAGTATATAGAAATTATATTCCTTGTGTGAATCTTTAGAAGATAAAACTAAGAGAGAAGATTTTTTCTTGAAGAATGTTCTTAGCAATAAGGGTGACATATAAAATTGTGCAAATTATAGGAGCATCAAACTTATGAGTCATACTATGAAGTTATGGAGAAGGTTATTAAACAAAGATTGAGGCTAGACATAGGAATTATAGATAACCAATTTAGTTTCATGTCAGGAAGGTCAATCATAGAGATGATATATTTATTGAGAAGATTAATAGAGAGATATCAGAAATCTTACAAAGACTTTTATATGATTTTTATTAATTTAGAAAAGGCCTATGATAGAGTATCGAGAGATATGTTATGAAAGGCTTTAGAAAAAAAAATGAGTTTAGGTAGTTTATATTCGAAAAATCAAAGACATATATGATGAGGTCACGACTTATGTGAGAATACAAAGTGGAGCCATGAAGGATGTTCCTATAACCATAAGAGTATATCGGGGTTTAGCTTTGAGTCCTTATCTTTTTAACTTGGTATTGGATGTATTCACTGAACATATTCAAGAGGTTGCACTACAATATATGTTTTTTGTTGATAATATAGTCCTTGTAAGAGATTCCAAAGAAGAAGTAAGCCAAAAATTAGAGAAGTGAAGACAAACTCTAGAGACATATAGATTCTGTATAAGTCGTAGCAAAACAGAATATATGGAATGTAATTTTAGTAAAAGGAAAACTTATTCTAGGGCAAAGGTGAAGCTTGAAGATCATTTCATACAAAAAATATAAGTTTTAATTATTTAGAAACAATAATATAAAATAATAGAAAAATAAATGAGGATGTAAATCATAGAATTCAAGTTGAGTGGATGAAATAGAAAAAGACGTTAAGTGTTATTTGTAATAGAAAAGTACTACTCAAGCTTGAGAGAAAATTTTATCGTATAGCTATAAGACCTGCATTGTTGTATGGTACTGATTGTTGGGTGATAAAATGTCAACATGAACAAAAATTCAACGTTGCAGAAATAAGAATATTGCGTTGCATGAGTGGTCACACTAAGAAGGTATAATTAAAAACAAATATATTAGAGAGAAAGTCAGGGTAATACTTATAATAGATAAGTTAGTAGAAACACGCCTTAAATAGTTTAGTCATATACAAAGAAGATCATTAAAAGTTTTATTATGTAGAATTAATCAAATGAAAGATAGTTCGATAATTAAATGTATGAGAAGATAAAAAAAAATAATGAAAAAAATTATTAGGTTATACTTAAATATTAATAATTTAATTATAAAAATAAATAAAAATAAAATATATTAATGTTATTTAATTCATATAATCAATCTTAATAAAAAAATGTTTGGTTTATTGTTACGAGAGAACGCAATGGAGCACAACAATAGAAAAAATTGAATGCTAGGACAGGAGAAAAAAAATGAAAGAAAGAAAAAATAAAATTGGGCCTTGGTTTCTTTTTACCGTTTTTCTTTTTTTATTTCAAATTGCTTAATGAGACAACATATACTTTTTAACTTCAACTGTGTCAAGCATGTTAACTTATTGTGACAATGTCTCTATTTGACACATCAACACACTAATAAAATAACATATGCTTGCTTTCTAACTTATGACTCATTATTTACAAGTGTATTGCCTTTTTTAAATTTAAATATTATTTATATTTTAAGAGAAAGATAGGAAGAGGTCATCCTCCGCCTTCCCTATATATATTTTATTGTGTAGCATTATCCCATTTGTGAGTCCACTTGTCCGCCATGAATCTTTCTAAGGAGTTGAAGGATGAATCCCAGTTGTCTCAAAATTAACATGTATACTTAATCTAATATAATTTGAGCGAGCTAGTTTTGCAGGTTTCAACTTTACGGTATGGACTATGAGTAACTAGAAAACAGGGAGACGCTACTTTTCACTTTTGGTTTGCAGTTTGCAGTTTGCAGTCTATGAAAATGGGAAAACGATAGGGAATTAGGTCCCCCACCAGTTGCACTTCCACGCAAACATGACTTGTTTTACCAATTTTTCTTTTTTATGGAAAGGAAGAACTGTTATTTTTCAAAATAATGTTTATTTTCGTTAAAATAAAATGTTTGGTTTAGCTTCTTTTTAAATTTTTTCAAACATAATAATATTAATAAATTTTTTTATTAAACAATTTTAGAATATATTATTATTTTTATTAAATATGTAATTTATTTTAATTTAGTCTATAAATTTTAAAAATATTTAATTTAATTTTTAAAAGATATATTATATATCAATTTCATTTTTAAAACTCTAAATATGTGTATTATTTATATATAAAAATTAAATTAAGACATAATATATGTTAAATTAAATATTTTTATAATTTAAAAAAATATATTTTTTAAATATTAAAATAATAATTAATTCATAATTTTATCAAACATAAATTGTTTCTTACTCAGAATATTTCTAATAAACTCTTTTAAACTAGAATAATTATTTACATATTATTTTTTAATTAAAAAATTTGTTAATAAAACATAAAGAAAAAAACTAAACAGCTCATAATCATATAATGCAAATATAAATATAGAGGATAAATGTCAATGTCTCTTGGGTCCCTTTCAGTTTTAAATTTCATCTTTAATTTCTTAGTTCGTTCTCGTCTGGTCTCGTCTCAGTCACTTGATGAAGTCAACACCCCTCTCCCTCTGAAATCCAATGGGCAACTGCTTCTCCGACGTTGCCGGTGGTCGTATTGCCATCGGCGGCACTGCCCAAAATCCTACCGATGCTGTCAACGACGCTGTTGATAATTTCCTCAAGTCTCGCGGCTACCATGGCCTCTACTCTCAGATTGAGGTTCTCCTTTTGCTTTCTAACAAGTTCCTCACTACATTTCTACCTTCTTTTTCACTGCTAGTACTTCAATTCGTGGCTAATTTTTACGGAAGGACCTTTCCGAAGCGTAACAGAGGCCTCTTTTGTGCTGTAGTTGTCATTTTCTGCTTCGGGCTTACCTGACCGGGATGTACTCTCCAAGGTTTGTTTGTTAAGCGTTTCATGATTCTCAAGCTCTTTGAGTAGAATGTCTTTCCATCTAGCGTATATCTAATCATAATTGTTGATGTTTATAACTTTTAGTTACATTCAGCTCACATTGAACATGGCTTCGGTTCTATCATTTAAATGTGTACTTAATCAATTCTGATTTCTTTTTTGTTTATATTTTATAATTATGTTAATTTCAGTTTTATAGCAGCTGAATTATCTGATGTTTGATCTATTCTTCTGACATGCATATCACCGTGTATATCCAGGAAAATATGTTGAAAGAAAACTACTAAAATACAGTCCAATATTTGCTTTGCTTCACTAGAATTTTGGACTTTGGAGCCACAGTTTGTTGTTTCTTTGGTTTTAGCTTTTAGTTGCCATGCTGAAAAATAATCACGCTTTATGTTTTCAATACGATCAACATTAGCATGAATATTGCATCTTTCACAGAAATGTTTGCATGTTCCATATTTAACTTTTGTTTGCTTTAGAGTGATCCAATGATGGTTCTTTATGCGAAAGGAGTAAATGGAGCTCTTGAGGAACTAGGCCGCACAGAAGTGGTTCTAAATTCGTTGAATCCCATGTGGATCACTAAACACACTCTCATTTATCATTTTGAGGTTGTTCAGGTTTTAGTGTAAGTCTAAATGTAAATGACGATATTTCTACTTTGAAAAAAGTAAATGAGAATTTTATCATTTCACCAAGAATTGATCTGTAAATTTTTATTTTCCAATCACAGGTTTCGAATATATGATGTTGACACTCAGTTTCACAATGTAGATGTAAAGGTATGGGTTTGTGATGGCATGCATGCATTTCTGTTAAGTAAGATTTGGTTCTAAATATGGTTCTGTCAAGTGAAAGTGAGAAGTAAAAATGTGCACAATTCTGGATAAACTTGGATCATTGGAGGAGACAGTTTTTATCATTTTTTGCATTACAAGATAATATGTTACTATGTGGATCTTTACTTGCAGATGCTTAAGCTAGAAGAGCAGCAATATCTTGGTGAGGCAACCTGTACATTATCCGAGGTATCATGGAAACCATCTACTTTTATTTGACTGATATCTGACAACTAAAAGAAAACCTGTTATACTACCAAGAATTTGAAATATGAATGAGAGAGATAGGAAGAGAAACCTCAGCAATGAAGTATTTTTTATCTTGTGCTACTGACTATCTAAGTGTAACACTATGATTGTTCCTTCAATGCTTCCCAACAATAATGCATGAGAATGCTTAAGATGTTCCAGTTTTCATGGTTATAGTATGTTTGATAACCACAAAGTATTTTAGAAGCTTTCAAAAATAAGAGGTTCTTGTTTATATCAGGTTTCACTTTACATCACATAAAATCTACCCATCAACATTAACAATTTCGCCTGAGCAGATAATTACAAAATCGGACCAGTCATTGACATTAGATCTACACAAAGAAGATTATAACAGATCAAACTACTGTGAAAACTGTGGGAAGCTCGTGGTGAATGCTGAGGAATGTATCAGTTCAAAGACTACAATAGAGATGATATTCAGGTGTTCAGATTTGGAATATAAGGATCTGTTCTCAAAAAGTGTATGTGCTTATTGTTATTTTTTGGTTAGAAATTATGAGGAATAGGAGTTATTGTGTAATGCATATGTTTGTCTGTCTTTTAGGATCCCTTTTTAATGATATCAAAAATATTGGAAGGTGGTACTCAAATTCCTATATGCAAAACAGAAGTTATAAAGAATGACCACAACCCAATATGGAAGCCAGTTTTCTTGAATATTCAACAAGTACGAAGCAAGGTATAGATTTGCATCACACTTTTGTTCTTGGCATGGCCAGAAAGTGTTGAAATTTTCCCATCAATATGGAAATTTTGTTCTTTGTTACCAGAAATATGGAAATTTTCCCATAATATATCACTTTTTTTCTAATGAAAAAACTGGCTTTGTTGTACGCACATTGTGCAATCTTTCTCATTTCCATTCTCATTATATACAGGACAGTCCATTAATAATAGAATGCTATGACTTCAAAAGCAATGGCAAACATGAATTGATGGGGTAATCAGAAGTTTCTTTTCCATCTATTTCTTCTTTTTTTTTTTTTTTCCCCTTACCTGACATGCATTTTGTCATTGTTTATTCTTTTTATTCAGGAAAGTGCAGAGATCCTTGACAGAGTTGGAAAAGCGTCACTCTGTTGGTCAAGGAGAAAATTTATTTTTGCCGACTGCTGATGGAAAAAATCATCATAACAAAGTAAATTATATTAATGAAGTTTACTTCCATTATGAATTCCTCAACCTTTCTCTAAAACGATATTTAACTATAACACAGGTCTTAAAGAGCCTGATATATGTGGACAAGTTTACTGAAACTGTCCAACATACTTTCGTGGATTACTTGGCTGGAGGATTTGAATTGAATTTCATGGTAGCCATTGACTTCACAGGTTCGCTACATGTTAATCTCCTCAATGCTTGTACAAATTTTTTTGTCAACATAGCAATTTTATGGGTGTTTAATATAATAATAGGGGACATATCTGGTGAGATGAATTACGAGAGAGGAATGAATCTTTTGTTAGAAAAAGAATTGAAACAGATGAAATTTTCTGGATTTTGAGGTGTCATTGTTCACTTTATTCAAAGAGATTTTGCCTGTATATAGGAGAATCAACTCTTCAGGATATAACAAAACTCCTTGGAACTTTTCTTAACAACAACTTGTTTGAGTAAAAGAAATGTCTTTTTCATAACCGATGCTTCCAAATTCTAACAGTTATATATATATTGAAATTTTAAAAATAAATCTGATTGAACATTTTAACCTAACCTGAAGCCCCAAGTCTTTTAATATTAAATATTATATATATATAATTTTTTCTATAAATTACCCTTTTTCTAGCTAATTTACCTTTTAGTCACCAAGCCAGTGGCGTAATAGTTCAGCACACACCTCCTCACTTAAATACTATTCGTAAAATAAAAATTATTATTGATCATAATAACTTTTTTTTTTTATTTTCTTAACACAAACAAGAAATAAACACCAATTAGAGTATATTACACAGTCTAAAGATTACAAACAATTAACATACATAATTACATATCATCACCCTAAAATAAAAATTACAAATTTGTCTTCAATCTTCATTCTTCAATGTCATTCATCTTCCATCATAATTGCACTATCTTTTGCTAAATCCTTTTGAGCACAGTACTCATCTTCATCTACAATGCAAAATAATAAGATATATTAATAAAATATGAATTAAAGTAATTAGATAAATTAAATAAAAAACAAAAAATATCCATATCATTTAATATCCTCTTATTGAAGGTAATCTTGTTTAAGACACTGTCGAGCACTAAATCAATACCATTTGAATCAAGATCAAAGCCATGGAACCAATTTCTTATACAAATAAGCATATGGACTTTTTAAAATATTAAAAAGATTAAGGATTAATTAAAAAAAGAGAGAGAAAATAGGCTGGCGTTGACTCAACCTATCCCTAGCCCTATTTGGCCCTATTTTTTTAGGGCTAGGCTATCCCATTTTTAAAATAGACTTAAATTTTGCCAACCCAGTCCTAATTAATTTTCAAGGCTCAATGGGCCAGCCTGAATGGCCTGACCCATTTTGACAAACTTTGTGTCCAGACAGCCTTGAGGAAGCATTTGTTCTGTCCAAAAAAAAAACAGAGGAAGCATTTGTGGATTCCACAAATGCTGAGGCCCCTGTTGTCCTGCAACGCACTTGGTATGAGATTGACCTTCCACCTCCATATAATCTCTTCTTCCATATCCCCCGTCACCTTTTAGTTAGGAGAGTAAAGAAAAAAAAAACTTGATTTGAAAAATATCTACTTATTACATGTTTTACACTTTCATGTAGATATATATTTTTTGCAAATGTTGGTTATGCATTGGGTTTTAAGGAAGTTATATATACTTACACACTAACTCTCATTTCTTGCTTACCAGCTTCAAATGGAAACCCGCGCCTTCCTGATTCTTTGCATTATATTGATCCTTCAGGGCGGCCAAATGCATACCAGAGAGTGAGAAGTGATACTTGGTTTCAAAATGTTTTACAACTTTATTTTTTATTGAACCATATGCCATAAATGATTTTATCTAGGCTATTTTTGAGGTTGGGGAGGTGTTGCAGTTTTATGATTCGGACAATCGATATCCTACATGGGGTTTTGGAGCACGACCAATTGATGGTCCTGTCTCCCATTGTTTCAACTTGAATGGAAGCAGTCATAACTGTGAGGTAGAGCTTTGAGCCTGATCTTGCTTTAATGGCCATGAAATAGTTCTTTAATATTTATGTATGTTTGTCTATTCCAGGTGGATGGGATCCAAGGAATTATGATGGCATATACAAGTGCCCTCCTTAATGTTTCTCTTGCAGGGCCAACTCTTTTTGGACCTGTCATAAGCAATGCTGCTCGTGTTGCCAGCCAATTTGCATCAAATGGTGGACGAAAGTACTTCGTTTTATTAATAATCACAGTTAAGAGTTAGAATATGCTGCAGTCTTTATATCATTACCTGTTTGAATCTGAATACTACTGTTATTATGCTTCATTGCTAATTAGTTGTACGTTACTACAGTTATAAATTTGTGCTTCTTTGGTTGTTTGTTTTCCTGTTTCTCTCTAGCATGTCTTATATGTACATGTATTATTCTAGGCATAGCGGTGCACACCTCTTTAAATTTGTAATGCAGTATGAGAAGACTTCTATTATTTATTTTGTCATGTATCAATGTTATCATTATTTGGGAATTAGGATTTGTAATTTAGAGCAACTAGAGTAACTTAGGATTTAACTAGAGTTTGAATATTCAATTAAGGTTTTGAATAAAACCTTTTGGCCTAAGGCTTATTTATAGAATAGCGGCCTCCTTATTCATTCTTTGTAGTTTGTATTACACTGTACTATATTGCACTTCACTATTTCCCATCCTATAAATAAGACAAAAATGTAAGAAACTACTCACAGTTATGTATTCCGCCAAACTTGGCTCTCTTCCCTTCTACTCATCCTATAATGTTAGATTAGTCCGTATCTTCCTTTAAATATGTGTGTGTGTGTGTGTGTGTATTCCGTTGTAATTGTTAGCCTTTGATTGTTGAATATTAGTTGACATTTAAATCTTGACAATTTTGTTAATTTTCCTTTGGTTTCCTTCTCGTCCTGCATCATTTTGTCTGACAGATACCAAAAAATCAACAATCCTAAGTTGTCAGATTTTACCATACCATCTATTTGATTTTCCACTGCTACTCTGAAATTTAATTGATATTGCCTTAGGATGGAGTGGTAACAGATCTCCAAGAAACAAAAGATGCTCTTATTAAAGCATCTGACCTGCCATTGTCAATCCTTATTGTTGGAGTAGGAGGTGCTGACTTCAAAGAAATGGAGGTATTGAGTCCAACATTTCTGCTCCTTGCATGTTTCTCTGTGTGTGTGTGTGTGTATTTGAATAAATCATACTCCTGAAGAATTAAGAGAATTTACAAATTTACTCATTTTAATTAAAATACTATTATATTTATTATTTATCTAGTTATATATATTTGAACTTTAAAAAAATCATTTTCAAATTTAAAATAAATTAACTTTATTATTTTTAACTCAAAATAAACAATAATGACATATTATTTTTTTAAAAAAATATTTTCTAAATTATAATTTTTTTTTTCAAAAAATTAATATTGTATTTATAAACATTTTGATCAAAATATATAAAATTGTAAATTTTTCTTATTTTTCAAACTTTTCAAAATAGACAAACGAGGAAAGAATGTAATTTTGATATCTTCCAATGAAAATGAAATGTAATTTACTCTATATTTTTATCTGAGGCACTGAGATTTATTAGTGTTATACCACTAATTGGCTTTTTAATTCTAGTTATATAATCTCTCTTGGTATAGGTTTTGGATGCAGACAAGGGAGAGAGGCTTGAAATGTTATCTGGAAGAGTTGCTTCACGTGACATAGTCCAGTTTGTTCCATTCCGGGATGTTCAAAGTAGGTATTAGTATCCAAAATATAATGGATTTGGGAAGGCAGCTTTAACTTATTCTTGTTCCTCTCGCAGATGGAGAGATTTCTGTAGTTCAAGCACTTCTAGCAGAATTGCCTACTCAATTTTTAACTTACATGCGGAGCAGAAATGTTCAACCCAATCCCTAGTCATGTAAAGATTTTGCGTATAAATTTATTTTATGCATTGATCATTGTGGAATATCCAGTAACTTATTATCACTAAATTCAGTTTAAGTTTGATAATCTTAGAAGGGTTTTCCAAGTAGGTTTTATATGTTTGAAGATCATTTAGTTTCAAGGTTTGTATATATTTTCAAAACATAGGTGAGGATGATCTTTCTCCCCTGGTGCAGAAAGCTGATTTTTTGAAGAAGTCAGACTTATGATCAATTCTTGTGTACATACGGTAAAAAGTAATAAAAGATAGGGATTAAATTTTTACAGTGAGTCTCATGATAACTATGAACAAAGTAAGCAAGAAACAGAAGAAAATGGAAGCACAGAAATGGAAATATGGCTGAAATTGTACAAATTCCAACATATGGGAAGTATAAAAAGTGAAAACCCTTTCCGAGCAAGAGGTAAATTCCAAGTCAGAGACTTGATGAAATTACACGCTAAGAAACGAACCAATTCAATCGACTAACTTTTATACTACCTACTCTGGTTCCATTGCAGAAATTATCATGCACCCATTCATACTAAACGCAATCTTCAGCCCATCTTGGTGGTTTACGTACCGTGTAACATCCATCACTCCTCTTTTGGTTGCATCTTCAATGCTGGACTCTACTTGGGCCTTTCATTGGGCTCTTTACTGATCCAATTATTGGGCTCACTTCCTTCATTAGTATTAAATCTTTATCCTTTAATAACTTTCATTGTATGTATATATATAGTGTAAATTTTTCCGGACCTTTAGCTTCAGGGAGAGAGGGCGTGCCTTTGGTTTTTGTTTTTCTTTCTTTTCTTCACCCAAAAAAAGAAACAGGTGAGGTTTATATAATTTAAGTCTCTGTTAAAGAAGGGGAGAGTACTTTATCAATAAATCAATATGCAATAATTTTTTTGAAAAATAATTATAAAACCACATATTCTTATTTTTATTAAATATCTATTTTATTATTTCACAACATAATTATCAATTTAATCTCATCAATCAGGTTAGCTAAAATTACTTCTTCATCCTTATCTCATTTTCTCTTTGGGCCAAAAAAATCTTTATATATCAATAATTAAAATTATATAAAAATAATTAATGTGAAAAATAAGAAAAATACTCATTCTTAATGAATATTTTGATATTAATTCTTTTCACGGATACAATATAGTTTGTCTTATTTTGTTAATATTTCAAAAACATGAACATTTTCTTTGTTTAATGATTTAAGGTAGTATCAATAAACAGACTACATTGGATTATCTAATCAACATTCTCTTTCCAGTCAAAATTTCATAACGAACGTTCAACTCTGTAACAGCTTTTAAATATCATCACCCACGGTTTTTATGCAAAATTTTCGACTATTATTTTTCTGTCTACAGTTTAATTTACAGGCGACTTGGACTTGGGGTGAAAAGAAAGCTCGAGGAAGAAAGACTACTATAGGTGAGTTGAATATAATTTTTCTCGTGGTTGGGCTTGTGTTTTGCGTTTTCTTTCTATATATTTTCATGACTAGTATGGGCCCAAACTCACAAAAAAAACAAAAAAGTTGGAATGAAAAATTAAGATATCGGGAATACTTAGCTCTGGACTAGTTTCCCGTGGATTTTCTTTGGCATATGCATTGAATTCAGCAAATAATAATGTTATTCAAGTTATGATAAGGGTATAAGAATTTTACATTTTGTTCAATGGTTCTAGAAGTATGTAGTCAAATTCCCCAACTAGGGTTGAATGCAATATGTACAGATCGCCACCCCACTCAATTAATTCATAAACAGTATATAAAGCAATATATCATTTTACACGAGTTTCATAAAAAGGTTAATCATCGAATGTTTTTGAAATCATCATAAAAATATTGAAAATTCATAAAATTTTTTAAACCTTTCAAATTAATCATCAAAGCTAATACAATCATATAATCTTTATTTTTCTTCTTCTCTATTTTCTTCTGAGAGAAGTACGAACATGAAAGTGTGAAAGATTTTTTTCAGAAAAAGGGCCACATTGGTTCTTCCACTGTGTTTTTCTTCTTTTTTTAATTTTTATGTTTTTATGAATTTTAAGAAGAGAGAGACAGATTCATAGTGTTACCCAATAGAAAATAGAAGAAAGATTGCGTGGCTCCCACGTCATCTAATTTTGGACTAGCCAATATGCATTAAACTTAACGGCATCAGCTCGATGGTATTAGTTTTTGGAAAAAAAATTTCTTTTGAAGATATAGTAATTTTTAATATAATTTTTTATAGATTACTTTTTTTAATTTAACTCATTAAAAATAAAATACTTTAATATTGCCATTTTATTTTAAATTTTATTCATAATTTCTTATTTGAGTTAATGTTAAAATATAATTTAGTTAATATTTTGATGACATGATTGTAAAATATCACTTATTAATTTATATAAAATAAAATATCAAAATATAAATTAAAATTTTTCAATTTCATATATACATAAATTTTTTTATTAATTACATATCTAATAAAAATTTAAAAATTAAAGTTGATTTGAATGATTGTATACATAAATTTTTTTAATATAATATAAATTATTTATCACATATAATTCTTACATTAATAAAAAAAATTTAGTTAATATTTTGTTAAGTTATAAATTAAAATATAAATATAATTCAAATAAAATGATAACATTAAAAGTATTTTTATTTTTGAAAAATTAAATTAACAGAAATAACCTGTAAATAATTAAATTAAAAATTATTATATCTTTTAAGTCAAAAATAAACTTTCCCCCTAGTTTTTACTTATTAATATTTCTTTTAAATGCTTTTAAAATTTATATGTTCATTTAGAAAAACATATTTTATGGACCATTTTGAAATATTAAATATACTTTAGGATAAAAATAAAGATTTTTTTACCAAAGATTAAAAAAAAATGAATGAGTCCACGGTTTATTTATTTATTTTTTGGGTAAATAATGAGTCCACGACTTACATTGCTATAATTGCTCAGAATATTTTTTTAAGTAATTAATGTGAAAATAACTTTTTAAATTTTAAATATTAAGTTTGGAAATATTATTGCATTATTCAAACACAATGATATTAGTAGTAAAGCTAGACATACTATATTTAAATATTATTTTATGCATATCACGTTTAAGAAATGTAGATATTTCTTATAATTAAGGGTATTGATTAATTTGTGACATATAATTTTTACAATAATAAAAATTAATTAATTAATATCTTATTAAATATTTTAGTGCTTTTTTATTATTGACTATAATATAATCTTTATCATTTTTATTTTATTTTAATAATTAATATATAAAATATGAAAGATTATATGATATATATATATATTATGATATTACATTAAACTTATTCCCTGCTGGATAAAGAATTTAAAAATTAGACTTTTATATACTTTTTTTTATATTTTTGTTATTAAATTTTTAATTAAAATAAAATAAATAAATTTTTTAAAAAATAATCAATCATAAAAAAATAAGTTGTATACGTATGAATTTTTTATTAAAATATTTTGTATGATAAAGAAAATCAGATCTAACATTGTAGCAAAAGTAATTCCAAAAGTAATTGTCTAAAATCCCAAAAGTAATCCCGGAAGTGGAAAGGGAACGCGTCAGAGAGACACACAGATTCACACGTATGAGAAAATGAGAAGAGGAAAAAGAAAAAGCAGAGGGTTAAAGCCCTGATTGGAGTTAAAAACTAAGACTTTGACAAATCACTGAGACGAGCGAAGAGAATTATTGAAGAAAAAACCCTAGCTTCTCACTTCTCACTTTAATTTGCTTTTCTTCTCTCATTCCTCTCTGCTTTTATATATGTTTGATCCATCCACATCCAATATTACTCGCTTTTGGCTGCATAATTTTTATTTATAGTGAAAACCATGCATAATCATTGCATAACTTAAATTAACAATTCCATCACATCTATATAGATATATATACCTTGCATTTTAATCTGTTGAATCAGTAGCAAATTAAATTGGATCGAAATCATGGACAGAGATGCGTTCCTTGCGAAGAAGGAGCAAGAGAAAGATGAAGAAGAAGATGATGAGCAGTACTTGTTTCCCCTCTATTCTGATCGTTCAAAGCAAGACATGTTGACCATGGTGTCTGCTCTTTCTCAAGTGATGGGTGCTACTGCTTCAGCTTCAGCTTCTGCTTCTGCAAATGCTTATCATCAATCAACCTCTCATCAAAATACTCAACAATCCCAATACCGACTACCCCTACATCAAGATCGAGGTATGTACGTGGCAATAATGGCGCTACCACAAGAATTATCAATTAGGGTTGTGGATGTATGACCACAAGTTTCTGTTCATTTATGTTCTTAATTAATTATATATATTATTCACCATCTTGTCTGTTTCGGAATTTCCTGTGTCAACGTTTTCACCAATAATGCGTACATATGCGAGCTACACCTTCAAATCAGATTTTATTTCCTTAGGGTTCTTGTCAAATCAAACTAATTATTTGAAATGAAGGGAACATAAGAAGAAGACACTACAGAGGAGTAAGACAGAGACCATGGGGAAAATGGGCAGCAGAGATTCGTGATCCTAAGAAAGCAGCAAGAGTTTGGCTTGGAACATTTGACACAGCAGAAGCAGCAGCACTTGCATACGATGAAGCTGCTCTCGGATTCAAAGGAAGTAAAGCTAAGCTCAATTTTCCTGAAAGGGTTCAACTTCAACCTCAACCTCAACCACCAACGACGTCGTCTCTTGAATTTCCTCACCCTCAACTATCATATCATCACCAAACACATGACCCCACACTTGATCTTCCTCCTCCAACCTTTTCACTTTCACAACAACAACCTTATTCAACTCATCCTCTTCCTTCTTCTAATTACTCATATCAACACTCTCTGGCAAGTGGGAATTATAACAGTTTCAATAATTATGGTATGCCACCTCGTTGCTATGGGACACACATTTCTTCTTCTTCTCACCCTTTATCACATTTGTCTTCGTCTTCCTCGTCCTCATCCTCATCCTCATCCTCAGGACTGGTGTCTCACCACCCACAACAACAACAACTTCTAAGGTTGTCGATGCAATTCGGAGGTTCTTCGTCCTCTTCCTCTCATACTCCTTCCAATTGGACAAATTATGACTTTGATGCTAAACCATGACGAGGCATATATATATGTGTATGTGTGTGTGTGTGTGTGTGTGGTTCTCACTTTGTTTCATGTTTTACTTATTTCCGTTTGATGATTTTGATATATGATCAATTTTCATTCCAATCGACCACATGTGTTGTCAATGAAATGTTTGTTTGTTTCAAGAAGCATTTTACCCTGCTGATATATATAAACTCATCCTTACACCCTTCATCTTAGTTGGTACTTGGTATATATATATATATATTAATATTCTAGGTTTTCATGTATTTAAACAAAAAAGTTTGGTGTATATATATATATATATATATATATATATATATATATATATATATATATATATATATATATATAGTTCAAAACAAATAGATAATTGATCATAGGTAATACTAAATATATTTTATTCATCTTAAATAAAGTCGTGAGTTTATATCTTGTATATAAAAATACTTATATTGAAAGAACTTTATTTTTATGAAACCTCAATTTAGTTCAGATTAATTAGAGTTTAATAAACTTTTTAAATATTAGTAGTTTTAACTAAAACATATATTTAGTTAAAAAATTAAATTTCTAATACACCAAAAACTATAATAGCAATAATTTAATTAGATATAATTAGGTAGAAAAACTTGCACCAATTTGTTTTTCCAAAGTAGCTGAATAGGCTCTTAATTAGGTACATTAAGAATCATCAATGTAAAAATACTTATATTGGAAGAACTACTTTTATGAAATCTCAATTTAATTCAGATTAGTTAGAGTTCAATAAAATTTGTAGATATTAGTAGTTTTAACCAAAACATATATTTAGTTGAAAAATTAAATTTCTAATACACCAAAAACTATAATAGCTATAATTTAATTAGATATAGCTAGGTAGAAAAACTTGCACCAATATGTTTTTTCAAAGTAGTTGAATAGGCTCTTAATTACGTACATTAAGAATCATCAATATGAAAATATTTATATTAAAAGAACTCTACTTTTATGAAACCTCAATTTAGTTCAAATTAATTAGAGTTTAATAAATTTTTTAGATATTAGTAGTTTTAACCAAAACATATATTTAGTTGAAAAATTAAATTTCTAATACACCAAAAACTATAATAGCTATAATTGAATTAGATATAACTAGGTAGAAAAACTTGCACCAATATGTTTTTCCAAAGTAGCTGAATAGGCTCTTAATTACGTACATTAAGAGTCATCAATGTGAAAACTGACTGTACAACAAGAGTTTGAAAACAAGTGTACGTTGAGTGTTATGTTAACAAATGTGTATTGTGGGGTTTAAATGACTGGTTTTTAATTCAAGCTGTGTGTCTGTGTGTTTATAGAAAAGAAAAGATCAATTTGATTACCTACTTTACTCTTTGGCTACATACAGCCTCTAAATTTAACAGGTTGCATGTAATTAAGTGTGAATGTGAGTTTTTTTTTTCACAAAAATTTGAACTTACATGGAAAGGAAGAAGCAAATGAAGTTTGAACTACCACACTTGTTATTCAGACAAAAAGCTATGCATTTTTTTTTTCACAAAAATTCTGTATTATTGCTTAATCATGAAGTTAAGCATATAGTTGCGCAGGACTATGAATCTGCAGGTATGAACACCTACTCTCATTCTAATCCTTTGAAAGGAAAACGCGTCCTCATGTCGGCTTTAGTTCATTATTCACTACTTCACGAGCTTGTTACTTATTTAATTGTTAAACTTATTTAATATCTTATATATATACACACACACACACACGACATTAAATTAATTACTTTTTATCTTATAATCACATTAAATGTACCTTCCTAGCTACCTTATTGTTTTATATTATTCCAAGAGTATAATTAGCTATTATGCACTATATATTATTCTCTTATGCGCATGCACAATACATATATAGATATATATCAGGTTTATTCTGAATAGTTTTATTTTTATTTTTGGAGTTTTCAACTGCAGGAACTATACCCTTGTCTTTTTCTTTATTTTTCTTTTTAGGAGGTATTATTTTTCTATAAAAACTCTCTAATCAAAAAATTTGAAAGATATTAAAGATCTTTTGAGATATTCGATTTCAAAATAAAAATGTTAATGATTGCTTGCCATATAATAATATATATATGTATATATGTATGTATATATATATGTATGTATATATGTATGTATGTATGTATATATATATGTATGTATATATACACACACTAAAGTTTTATGTACAATTCAAATGCCATTAATTTTAAGAGAATTAGGTAAATGGATAAATTTTTTATTTTAGTGATTCTCAAAAATTTTAAAAACTTTTTTGATTTACTTAAAATATTATTGATAATATTTTATAATATATTATGTCATGAAAATATAAGATATGTTACGTTGACAGCTATCTACCATTTTTTTTATTCTAATTCTTTATTATTAGATCATGTTAATCTTATATAATTAATATTAATAAAATTATTTTATTAAAATCTTATATTAAAAGCTACAATTTTGACAATTTTGAATTTTGAATTTTTTATAATTTTTTAATTTTAAAATTAGAGTATCTTAAAATATTATAGGAGGGAGAATTAATTTTTTTTTACAGGTAGTTAGATAGTAAGATAAATTTTTTTAATATTTCAAATTTATATTTATATCTTTTTTTATTATTTGATTTTATTCATATTTATATATTTAATTAAACTTATATAATTTATCAAATTTTTTTGGATCTCAATCAAACTAATGTAAATTAACTTTGGTCAATTTAAATTAAATTAAATTGTTAAATTTAAAAAAAAACCTTGTAAAATTTTAAATTTTAATAGTATTTTTTCATTTTTGAATTTCAATCATGATAAATATAAATTTTTAAAAATAAAATTAACATTAAAATCAATTAAAGAGAACTTTAAAATAAATCAAATCATAAATAAATCATAATAAGGTAAGATTAAATTTTAGAATAGTAATTTAATAATTTTACTAATCTAAAAATATTTTAATGTCATAAGAATATAAGATTTTTACTCTCTTAAGTGAGAATAAAATTTTATAAACAAAAATAATAACATTCTACTTTCAAAAATTTAATATTTTTTTAAAAAAATTTTAAAGTTTTTTTTTATATATTCACCACTCAATCAATAATACTTCTATATTTTTCTTATTGAGCCATCCAATATAATTCTTTCTTTAATTTATATATTATCGATCGATCGTCCTAACTACAACAGTATAATTGTTGTATAGTCACTTATTTAACTTACAGTACATTGCAAACGATGTAATTCTTATGGCTTAAATGGCTCTTGTATATATTTCGTGGGGAAAACATAATTAATAATATATAAGGTAGCCTAATCAACTATATATATATATATATATATATAGATGTATCATGCATTGAATTTTTTTAAAAAGAAGTTGCAAATCCTTTTGGGTAGTTGCGATGCAAATCCATTTCGAAGTTGGAAGTTGGAAGAATGAAGAAGAGCATGCTTTGGAGGCCCCCACAGCTATTTCACTGACCAATATTATCAAAGTTCATACTACTTTTTTAATTTCTTTCTTTTTTTAATATATACATTTTTTTTGTAATGAGTTCATATAACTTTAACCACAACCTCAATAAAACTATATGCGGCTGACATATATATATATAGACACATGTCACCATACATTATATATATAATTTAGTCCTCAAAATCGGCTTGGGATCAATGAATATTGAGACGACCAAAGTGTGTGTAGATGATAGTGGTTGCGGCAAAGACTTACAAGTTGGTGATGGAAAGGGATTTTGATTTTCTATTTATAAATTATATTTGGAATTATGAATGAATGTGAAGTGGTGTTGTTTATTTTTTTCATGAATTGTAAAATTAGAAAGTTGTAAATTAATTTTTATAATTTAAAAGAATTGAAGTTGACGTGTGATTTACTTCGCGGAGAATCCAGAATGATGTATGAGTCTGACCCTTGACTGCTGAATCAGTCTTGTAATGCAAGTGTCATCACTGTCGTGTGTGGATATAGATTTGTCCACGCGCCTCACGTTCCCATCATTACACTTGTAACTTAACAAATCCCCTTTATCCTTTTTTTCAACGCGCCAAATCAACACTTACGTTGTTTGTGATCATCACACGTTTTCTTCCTTATCATTGCTCCCTGTCGAATTCCTGTTTCTATAATTTTTTTTGCAGTCCAAGTTTATCTATAAAATTTTAAGGTGTAACTAATTTTATCTCACAAATTTATATTATTTAAATTATTAATAAATAATAATAATAATATAGTTAAGTTAACGAGAATAAATGATTGTATTAAGTTTTATCCTCTGGTTGCTTGATATGGTAACAAATATTTATGAGAGTATTTATACACTTTGTTAAGGTTATTTGTTTTTTATAATACAAAAAAAAAATTACTACTAAAAAATAGTTATATGACATCTTATATAATGTTAAAATATAAAATAAAAAATAAAATATTAAATTACATTAATTTTAAAAAAATATTTGATAATATATTTAAACTTTAACAATTCATTTAAAAATAAATCTTAAGAATACGTATGATTAAATTTGAAAAGCATTCAAACACTAGCAAAAATATATATTTTCATATTATAACGTTTTGATGAGACAAAATTTTTTTATAACAACTTTAATAAAATATTTTGTATATAATTTAAATGATGGCTTCGTATTTTTCTCCTAACATAATATTCTTTGAACAAATTTAATTGAAAAACTCTATAGCATGTTTGATGTTTACAAGACGTAAACATTGATTTATAGAGTACTTTTATTAAAGTCATAAATATCAAGCATATTGCCAAGTTCTTCCATTGAATTTATGTAAGGGATGTTGCATTTAAAAAAAAAATGTAAAGTTATTCAATTCGTATGTGAAGTATCATATTAAAGTTTTTATTGAAAAATTTCATTGTGTTTGATAATGACTAAGTGAAAGTGAAAAAGTTATAATATGAAAATATATATTTTTATTTTTTTTTTATATTCTTAAGATTTATTATTAAATATATTTCTAAAGCTAGTATAAATTAATATTTTATTTTTTATTTAATATTTTAATATTACGTCAAATGTCACATCATTATTTTTTATTAATAATTTGGATAGAATTAGATTATGAGAAGAAATCAATTTCAATTCAAAAATTTATAAAAAATTGATCACAAAAAAATTTCAGGAACAAAATTAAAAATTAATATAAAATTTAAAAACATAAAATATATTTTTATCCAATTTTTTATATCTTTATAGGTTATCCAATAAAAATAAAATATATAAAAAACTTTTAAAAAAATAATTATCAATTAAATAAATTGTATAAATTATAAATATGTCAAATTTTTATTATAAAAATTATTTTTTTAATCAAATTTATTCCCCGTTAAAATAACCCTTACTTATATCATCTTTCTTTTTTATTTAAAAAGTTTTACTATACTTTTTAAATAACAAGATATCTTACATTTTATTTTCTTCGTAATAAATGATAAGCCATAATTAAATTTATTTTAACAAAAACGATTTTATATCTAGTGCATAAACAATATAATAATTATTAAATATATATATGTACTTTATTAATATATATATACTAGTTATTTTTAAATTTAGTGAATTTTAAAATTATTTAATGAAATAATAAGTGATTATTAGAAGCTAAGAAAATATTCACAAAATAATTTTTATAATTATATAATTAAAAAATTAAAATTAATAATATTTAATTTCATCAATTACATATATATATATATATCAGGAATGATCCAGATCTCCATTTCAAGACTTATGATAAATCCCAATTTTATAAATATTTTCACTTTATTTTATGGGAATTTATAAATTAATTTATGCTAATTTGTGTTTATAATTAAATATTACTATATAATTTTTTTGAATTATTTTAATAAAATCCCAAATTCATACTTTAAATTATGTAGGTGCGATAACTGGAAAAGACCCAAGCACTCAAGCTAGCTGGGAGTGACGATTAAGGAACCCAATGGATGGACTGTAAAGGCAAAAAAGGCCCAAAACCCCCTATACACAATGTACACTCTAGTCTTCATAAACTCTTAACATAATTTTGACCCAAAAATTCTATATAAAAGAAACATCAATTGAAAGTTTAGAAAAAAGTTAAAATATATATATATATATTTCATTTTTTGTCATGTCTAAAATACTTTAAATAAGATTTCGAGTGAAAAAATCTTCATTAAGAGAGTTTTAAATTAAATTAGTAAAGTGTTTGATAAACTTTTACACGTTAGTGATTTCAAAAAGAAAAAGATCCAAATTAAGCACACTGTTAATACAAGGTTTATGCAGAGAAGGATTGAAGTTGGAATCAAAACTAGCAATTATGTCAATTGTCAAGAACCTTTCAAAACGTAGTCAAAGTTGGGTGTGTCTGAGGAACTGAGGGCTTCCTCAGTGATGGGGAAATAGGCTTCGAGAGTGACATGTCATGCCTCTCAGACTGAAAATTGAGACAATGGCTTATATATCTAATTAAAGAGAAAAGGGGGAAAATATGGCTAACATATCAACAAAATTTAATAAACAAATTTACAAAAAGTTAATGTATTAGGGACTGAACTAAAAAACTATATATAAACATTCAGTTAATTACAAATCTCCAAATTATAAAATTTTAATGAAAAATTAAATCAAACTATATATAGAAATCACACAAATATATAATTAAACTTTTTTAATTTGTATAATAATTTTTGTAATGACACCTACGCGACCTCAAAGTATACTTTCTTGTAGTGTCTTGATTTGATGAGAATGTCAATAATTCCACTTCAAATAAAACTCATTCATATACTAATAAAATAATTACATATATATAGAGTTGTATTTATTCTATACGTAAAAAGTATGTGTATATTATATATTTAATTTCTATTCCTAACAATTAATTAAATACAACTCTATATATATGTAATTATTTTATTAGTAAACATTTTTTCTCAATACAACAAGTGGGTCTAAAAGGTTTATTTATACATATTTCTAAAATACGTGGGTTTTTTTTAATTATTTATTCAAATGACTTATATGACTATTCACCAAACTGATAAAGTAATTTCCAGTGTCTCAACAAAAAAAAAAAAAGTAATTTCCAAAGCAAAAAAGACGGAGCGTCACACACACACACGTGGAAAAGAAAAAGGTGAGAAAAAAAAAAAGCAAAGATTTTTTTTTAAAAAAAAATTAAGGCCATCGTTTTTCTCTTCCCTCTCTGTACTACAGTCTACAGAATCTGATCAGTTTCACACAAGCAGGGAACAAGACATCTAAAATGTTTGAAGCAAAACCCTAACTTTGTCTCTCCATCCCTTCTTTATTCTACTCCTTTAATTTGCTTTTCTTTTCATTTTGGTGGATCCAAGAACGCACCATCCAAATCCAATATATACTACTCGATCTCCCTTTATAGAGCCATATTTAGTTTAATTTTTCATAGGAAAAAACAATTATGCATTATTAGAGATCAGAAAGGTGGGTGAGCACTGAGCAGTGAGCTATATATATATATGTCTATCCATCATAGTTCATATATATATATATAGTTATATACCTTGCATGTAATTGTAATTAATCTGTGTGGAATCAGTAGCGAAGGTGGATCGAAATCATGGAAAGAGGTGTGTTACTTCCGAAGAAGCGCAAGAGAAAGAAGACGACGATTACTTGTTTCCTATCTATTCGGATCGTTCTCAACAAGACATGACGGCTATGGTGTCTGCTCTTTCTCAAGTCATTGGTGCTCCTCCTACTCCTGTCTCTCTATCAACCTCTCATCAAATTACTCAACAATCCCAACACCAACCACCTCAACATCAAGGTATACATACATACATACATATACATGTTCACACTTCATATATATATATATATATATATATATATAAATATATATTACATACTAAGTTTTTTGTCATCATTGTGCTTAATGCTCAGATTCAATCTGAAAGGCTCTAGAATTAGCGATTATTAATTAAGAATTAGGGTTGTCTTGTCCCTTCATGTATGACTTATAATTAGGTTAGGAGTTTGTGTGCATATTGTTATCTCCGCCCACCATTATTATTGTTCATATGTTAATTATCTGTTTCTGACATTGACTAAGTTTTCCTGGGTCAATATGTTCACATTCATTTCATTTCACCTTCCTTAATCTTTATCCCCTTTCTTAGATATTCTCAAATTAAAAAAAAATCTCCCTCCTCCAATATATATACTGCCTGCTGGTGTTGTGGACCTTCGATTTTTAGGTGTAATGTTTATATTCTCTTTTTATATTCCCTCCTCCAAAATTAAATTCCCTCCTCCTAGCTAACAGCATGTTATTTCTTCTCTTTCTGTAGCACAGATTGAGAAAATTTATTTTGATCTAAAAGATGCATCTTTCAATTATTTGATCTGATCTCGTTGCTAATTATTTGGGATATAGAGATTAGAAAATGAGCCTGGGATTTAATTAATTAATATGGGATGGAAGATAAACTATATATATATACATAATACACAATAGATGATGTTGAATAATATTTACGTATATACGTTGGTATATATATATATATGTATGTATATACGAAGGGAACATAAGAAGAAGACACTACAGAGGAGTAAGACAAAGACCATGGGGAAAATGGGCAGCTGAGATTCGTGATCCTAAGAAAGCAGCAAGAGTTTGGCTTGGAACATTTGACACAGCAGAAGCAGCAGCACTTGCATACGATGAAGCTGCTCTCAGATTCAAAGGAAGTAAAGCTAAGCTCAATTTTCCTGAAAGGGTTCAACTTCAACCTCAACCTCAACCTCCAACGACGTCGTCTCTTGAATTTCCTCGCCCTCAACTATCATATTATCACCAAACACATAACCCCACACTTGATCTTCCTCCTTCAACCTTCTCACCTTCACAACAACCTTATTCAACTCATCCTCTTCCTTATTTTCTGCCAAGTGGGAGTAACAATTTCAACTATGATATGCCTCCTCCTTACCATGGGACACACACGTTTTATTCTTCTCACCCTTTATCAGATTTGTCTTTGTCTTCACCCTCATCCTCATCTTCATCTTCTGCACTGTCTCAGCAACAACAAGAAGAACAAGAACAACTTTTAAGGTTTTCCATGCAATTCGGAGGTTCTTCATCCTCTACGTCTCATCCTCCTTCCTATTGGACACATGACGACTTTGATGCTAAATCTTGAGACAAGGGATACATAAATTTATATATACATACATATATCTATATATATATATGTGTGTGTGTGTGTCATCCCACGTACTCAAGCTTTTTTTCCTCCTTTCAATTAAGTGTGTACTTAATTTGTTTCATGTTGGTATTTCCCTTAATTTGATGATATTTGCTTGTGGTAATTTTCCATTCCAGTTAATCCACTATATATATACACGTTGCACATGGAGTTTTTATTTGTTTCAACTTTCAAGCAATGCAAATATGAACTCATTTATAGATACCTTATGGTGGAGTTTGATACGTGAGTATTCTAGTGTCTTATACGGGTTTACAAATCTATTTATTCATATTTAATATATTAATCAATCTTGAATAGATAGCATAGCTAGCACAGTATAGAACAACCAGGCTCTTACATGTGTGTGTGTGTGTGTGTGTATTAAGAAGCATAGTCATTATTCAATATGGAAACTGACACAAGAAAAGTTTGAAAACAAGTGTAAGGTAAATGTGATGTTATATATATATATATATATATATATATGTTTAATACTAGCTAGCTAGTGTTTACAAGTGGGGGATTAAATTTTAGAGTTAAGAATCCAAGCGTGTGCACATTAATTTAGATCATAGCTGTTGGGGTGTTTTCTAAAGGGTTGCATGTAAAGCCGTAAAGTGTCACAGTAGTGGTTGTGGCATGCATGTACCTAGAAAAAAAGAAGGTGCGAATTAACATGGTATCATAAGGAAACAAGTTCCAAAGTAAGAAGCGGAAAGAATAATTAAGAAAACGAAGTAAAGTAAAAGAAAAGGACTTTGGATATATCCTTTAAATTTAAAAAATAATTTATTTCTTTAAAGTTAAAAAAAATAAAAAAAGACCTATACTGATGATAAAGATTCACTTAAATAGATTAAGAATTAAATATTTTTTTATTCTTATCCTTCTTTAACTTTAAAAAAATATACTACTTCTCAAATTTAAAAGATTCATATTAAAAGAAAAAAAATAAAGAAAAGATAAAATATATAATAATGGACCACGAAAGAAAGAAAGATATGGATGGCGTTATTCGAGTTTACAACTTGTTATCAGAAAGTTAAAGAAGCAAGCTATACATATAGTATAGAATCAGGTTTGAACGCACTGATTCATTCTAAACCTTTAAAGACAAGAAGAACGACGGCTAGTTATAATAACAATAAAAACCGCGTCCTCATGTCGGCCTTAATTCATTCACCAATTAGTTTATATATAAAACAAATATTTTTATATATATCTTTATTATCAAATTTTTTAATAAAAATAAAACACATTATTTTTTAAAAAAATCTAATTACAAGATAATGAAATGTAAACTAAAACTATATATATATATATGCATGCATTTAAGAAATATTAACATAAAAATTTTCTGTTCTTAATTAAAAGGGCATTGAACGCTAGAAGATGTTGGTTAGTACAGTTGCAAATTATTTGGAACATATATACATACATATATGGTAATTAATATTGGAACATTGAATGTGATACGAGGGGGATATGCTTTTAAAGACTCCACGTGTTTCATTAAGCAACACACGTACTTCATTGCCAATTTGTCATACACAACACTAACGAATAAAACTATGGGTGAATTAAAAGTTGATGATTCTCGAAAGGAAAAGAACAACCTAAGCTTCCAGAGAAATTAAGTCACATGGTTGACTCATGTATACGTATCAATATAATTAGCTAGATTCATGAAACTGAGCTATATGTATACATAAAATTGTAAGAGAGAAGATTTGGAGCGTAGCAGAGCGGTCCTAAAAATCGGCATGGGCATTATTAGATGACTCAAAGCTCAAGTCTTCATTGATGGTTACTTATATTTTGTATTTATTGTGAATATTTTTTAAAACTAAAGTCAAAGTATTCTCAATCAATATGTAGAAAATTAATTTTGTAAAATAGTATTTAGCGTTTAAACAAAAAGAATCTGGTTTAATTATAATTAAAAAAAAAAAAAAAGAATGTGTGAAGTATGAAAGCCCAAGAGTGATGAGTCATCCTATTTGGTGTCTGACCCTTGACAGTTGAATTAGTCATCAGTGGAATACGGGTGGATATATGTTGAATTGAGGCTCACGCTTATTTCTCAATTATTTTCAACGCGCCAAATCAAGACCCACGTTGTCGGAGTGGGACCCACATTCATAATTTTTAATTATTCTTTTTTTTTGTGAGTCTTTTAATATTAAATATAAAAAATTAATTAATGTACGAATGAGGTAGGAGTTAAAAATCATATTAAACATTTAATATTGTATTAGTACAAAAAAATGTGTTGTAGAAGATATGATTTGATGTTTTTGCAAGGATTGTTTTACAATATTTTTAAGACCATGGAACCTAATTGCATATAGCAAATGAGTTTGAGCTAGGAATTAAACAGTAGTCCATGCTACTTCCAAGTTCCAACCACTTTTTTCAAACCTTGCAGTTGGCGGCTCATCAACCATCAGTTTAATTTGATCATTAAATTTAGTTATTTAATATAATAAATTTATATACAATTATTTATATATTTTATTTTGATTTATATTTTTATTATCAATCAAAATAAAATATATAAATTTTTTTTAAAATTAATTATAAAAAAATAAGTTATATATATTGTGATTAAAAATTTAATGACAAAAATAAAATAATTGTACTTACATTTTTTTATTTAATACCCACCAAAGTACATTTTTGATTTTTTTAATTATCTGACACTATTTTCGCCTAACATTTCTGCATGCTTTTGGTCTCCTTCCCTACTTCTCTTTTCTTAATAATATTAATTATTCTCTCAAATTTCTGCTCCAAAATTGAATTGTGGGTATTATAATTCTATATTAGTTTAATTTGAAGTCTTTGAAACTGAGTTTTGTTGGCCTACCCTGTGAGTTCTCGTTTTTGTGATGATGAATATATATATATTTTACATACACATCTTTCAAACTTTAATATCATATAGTACTTTTGGCTTTCGGCCACCGAAACTTTAGAAATTGAAGAGAAGAGAAGAGAAGAGAGACCAGGTTCAATTTTTTTTTACTTTTTTGGTTCACCACTATGCACGCCTCCTTCCTGAAAAAAAACAAAATAAAATGAGATTTGATCTTTTATAATAAAAAGAGATAAATTTTAATTTAATATTATTATTTTTATCTTTCTCTTATTTAACTTAAATACAAACGAAACACCTAAACCATTTCACAATTTTACAAAATCTTTAATTACTTCATTCGCATATTAGATTTATTATCCCTTAATATATTTTAAATTCTCTGTCCTACACCATTAGCCTATCCAGTAATGATACTACTACTAGTAGCTTAGACTTCAAAATTCTTGTTTAAAGCCAAAGGTGCATCACTAGTCACCAAATGAAAAATTAATAATATGAAATGTATATAATATAATTAACTGTAATTACTTTTAATTTGTTAATTATGATTTTAAATAATATATATTATTTTTAATAATTTTATGGTACAAATTATTTGTTAAAAAAATTTGTCAAATCACTCGTTAATACAGCTTCATTAAATAAAATATATATTTTTATAATGTTTCTTATTTAAATAATTGTTTTAAAATTAAAAAAACAACAAAAATCTCAAGGGGTAGGTGGAAGCAGCAGCTTTAATAAGACTGTCTTGCTGAAACCAGTAGCTACTACGGCAGGCCCATTCTGTTTCAGTGCTTTTGTTAATTATGTGATCTTCGAACGTACTGAAGACTACTCAGTCCAAAAAGAATATAATAATAATAATAATAATAATAATAATAATAATAATAGAGAAGAGAGCAAACATTCCATAATGCCTATACTATTGAATAATTGTTTATACAAAAATGTTTACTAAATTTACCGTTGAATGTGAACATCTTATCATATTTATAAATTTGATATCGATCTAATATTATTTAATATCTTAATCTATAGATTACAAAATTTACACTAAATAAATAATTATATAATTATGGTTCTGCAAATGTTGTGGTGATAGAGTTTTCATTTTCCACATGACTGACAAAGTGACAAGGGTTTGGTCAAAATGGTTGACTATTGAGGGAGTTTGAGGAAATTGTCGCCGACTTTCTTTGCGGCTTTATTCCAGGAGTGCTGTCGCTCTTCCATTTTTTCAAATTTTCCGGCCATTTATTCCAACTTTATTATCTCTTTCACTCTTCTACTTTCCTTTCTCTTTCTTTCTTTCTATATTTCCCTTTATATCAAATTCAATATTTCATAATAATATATATACCTTCACAATAAATTCACTTTTTCTTTAAATATACCCATATTTTTCTTTGATTTCCCCTTATTAATTAGTAGCATCTATAAAATCATATAGGCTTTATTTATTTCATTTTAAAAAAATTTCACATTTTTTTGTGTTTTTATTAATTTTTTTAAAATAATATAAGATCATTTTTATTTTTAATTAAATCAACCTAACAGTACTAATACTATGTTTTTTACTCCATCACCCTTTTTTTTTTCAAGTCTCCAAGATCAACATGCTACAACGCACAAATAAACTCAACCACAGGCTCTCATAATCTATGTAGAGAGGAGAAAAATAAAGACTATGAATGCTTTTTAAAATATAAATTTTAGTAAAATAATAAAGTATAAAAAAATAAATTATTAAAGATTTACCATAAATTTTATAATTTATTTATATATTTTTCTCTATATTTTTTCACTTTACTAAAATTTAGATTTTAGAAGACCCATACTAATAAATAAGAGAGGAAAACTCACTTCTAATTTTTAAGTTTTAACCAACGACATCATGATTGTCTCAAACAAAATAACTAAGTTTGAGTTAATTTTTTCTCTCTCATCTCATTTTATCCAATAAAATATTTTAGAAAATCTTTTTTTCTGCTTTATCAATCACCAAAGCAAACATATATTCACAAACAACATGGGCTTGGGTATGACGAGGGCCTGCCATAGGAACACAGTGGGCTTCAACCAGGCTTAGTAAATTGTACACGACAAAACCAGGCCCAGTTAAAAAATCCAAACATTATAAATAGGCAATAAGTAGCTAGATATATAATTAACACTAGCTAGTGCAAATTTAGTTAGTCCATACATTACAATACATAATTACCTTAGCCTACACTACATTTTCATAACACCCTAATAAAATACGTGGGAGAAAAAAGTGAATATAATATACTGAAACTAAACTAAACTAGAAATAAAAGCAAAGAGGTAGACGGCTACGTAGGTGATGATCTGAATTAGAAAGGCAAGTGAGCACTCCCAACGGAGATAGAACTAGAAGCTCCAGCAGCAGCTGCGGCGGCGGCGCTATTCCTCTCGGCGTGACAAAGCTGACGGAGCCTGGTCGGGACATACCATATGGAAAGACGAGGATGTGCGTTGAAGATGGCATCGATGTCCCAACCTTGACGACCTGCGATCCCCACAAGTGGCTTATAACATGCTTGTCTCCATGCACCTACGTTCTCTCCTCTTTCCTTCAACCTTATCCTCAGCTCATTCGACGCTTCCTCGTCAAGACAGTGCAATGCATAGCAGTGCACGTAGTGTCGCATCTTTGGCTTGTTTATGTAACTCGCTCCTGCCTTCTTCGCGTACCTAAATACCTGGTTTGTCACCTGCCTTGTCACATATTTACATACAAAAACATGTTATAATCCATTGGTCTAAACCCTTCACCTCACTTTGTCACGTGTTTCAAAACCACAAGAAACAGATATATAGAACAACCTTGGTCGGACATTTCTCGCCCCGTTCCTTGGCCATGTTCTGGACTTGGATCAGGAACTCCCGGCATTGTTCGTAGAGATGGAACAGATAATCTAGACCGTTCTTCTTCCCACGTGCTACTTCCCCTGGCTCTGTTACGATGAATGGGTGCTCTCTCTGTCTCTCACATCCTCCAATCTTCCCCTTCTTCCCTTCTTCATTATCTTCTGCTTCCTCCTCCTCCTCTTCCTCCTCCTCTCCATCTTCATTCTCATTATATTCATTATCATGTCCATGATTTCTCTTCATCCTCGTCCTCCGTCTACTCCTCTGCTGCCGCTGATTCTGCTTCTTCCTCTCCGTCGCAGACACCACCACCTCCCACGTGCTCCCTCCTGCCTCTTTCTCTTGCACTTGCACCACTGGTTCCTCCGACAACCCTATGTATACATTTCAAAATAATCATGATATATATAATATATTCTTTGCCAAACAATGCACATACTCTCTAGTCTATACCACTCACATCAAATGCTTCATTCTCTTTTTCCTTTTTCGTTAGATTAACTACAACAAGGACTTAAATAGCATCCTTTACAACTAAATTACACAACTCCAGTGCTTTGGTTTACGAATTGTTCACATTGTCATGCCACTGCTTAATTAGCTAACTTGAACAACAGTAGTTTAATACAACAGTAGTATATATATGGAGTCCATTTTTTTTTTTGTTTTATTTTTATTCTACCTGTTTCAGTATGTAACTAGGAATTAGTCAAAGCCTTATATATATAGTTGACCTTCAGGCTTGGGCATACTTTTTTCTCATAAAGGTTTAGACTTTAGAGAAGGCTAACGAAAGTTCATCACAAAACCACATAGACTAATATAATGACAATAAGTGATGAGTAACAAGTGAACTACATATATGTGGGTGGTTGTGAGGGATAGCTAGCTAGCTAGGTGCCTGCACCTTCTTGGGAGAGAGCATCAAGTGTGTTGGTGGTGGTGGTGGTGGTATCCGCCGAGTGAAGGTTGCGACGCCGCGTGTCCTCGTCTTCGATGCGTCGTCGCTCGGCCCTCACAGCGGCTTTAATACCGTACCGTTCCCCGACGAGAAGATCCCAACGAAAAATCTGAGACAGGCCATTCATCATCTCGTCAAGCTCCTCGTCCTTCATGTTCACAAGAGTACTCACCGTGAACCCAAGCTCCGCTATCTTAGCCGCCGTGTAGTACCTAATACCATAAGCTTGGAACAGGTCGTCCAGCCCCCCAAGCTCCCTGGGCGCCCTGACCACGGTGGAGGACGGTGGAAGCGGCGGAGCAACTGTGTACTCGAGAAGCGGTGGGCGGCTAAGCGTGGAAGCGGGAAGGATGTTGCGTGGGTCCCACTTGAAGATGTTAGTGGCGGTGTAGGGGTCAGGATCCATGGGAAATGGAAAGCGATCGAGAATGGTGTGAGAACTGAGAAGTACTGTTTGGGTGGAGGTTCCTGTGTAAACTTAAAAGGGGAAGAGGAGGAGGTGGAGGAGGAAGAAGGTGTGTTTGGTAATTTTGGATTTCCTAAAGTACCCTTTTGCATGAGTTTGATTCCCGAGACTGGTTGAGAGATTGTGTAAGGTTGTTCCTGGAAGTTTCAAAAAAGTAATTGTGAGCCATATGAAACTGAACAGTCCGAAACGAACCGAACTAGCTGGTTTGTTTGCTTTGTGCTTATTTGTCTGTAATGGCCTGAAGCTTAGACGATGATGACTTTTGAGTTGTGATTGTGAATCTCAGGATGTGTATGAGATTTTGCCACGCAAGCTTGTTTTTGGGTGTGCATGGTTTTGACCACTGATTTGACTGTTATTTAATTATTTGTCTTTGTTTGTTTGTTTGTTCAAATGTGAGTGTGTTATTCCATAATTAGCAAGGCGGTTAGACTCTGCTTGACCAACAAACAAACATACTCTTTTTTTTTTCCTTAAAACATAATATCTAAATTAAGTTTTATAAATAATAATTTTAATATTTTAAATAATTTAAAAAATTAATTTATTATAAATTCAAATTTATAAGAATAATATGTTATAAAAACATATTTAGAAATAAAGTGTAATTTTTAAAAAACTTTAGTCAAAAAAGAAAATAGAAAGATAAAAAGCAAGGAGTGGAGAGAGAGAGAGAGAGGAGGGGGGAGGGCAGTGCGAGCATTCTGGAAGGGGATATGATAGAAGATTACTGTGTCTGTTGGATCACAGAAAATCTCACTGACTCAGTTTTTCTTTTTACGTTTTGATTTTGCAAAACCTTTTGTTTTTATTGAGCTTTACCTAACAGTGAGCAAAGCAATGAGATACACAATCATTAAATGGGACGCAGTACTCAATACTTAGAAACTGAAATTTTTGTTAAAAAACAAATATACTATTTGAAAATTAATTACTTGAAATAATAAATATTGGGTAGCAACATGGGCTTTAATTAATAGTGGTGTACTGTTCATTGGTTTGTAAACTGATAAGTAATTGCAGGCAAAGTACAGCGAGAAAGGGTGCCAGGTTTGGTTCAGTTACACCTAAAGCTCTCTGCTTAAAGCATCAAAATTGTACCAATCCACATTCAAGTTTCATTCAGCTTCCTTTTAAATTAACATTTGAGTTTTTTTATAACTAGTATCTAAATTTTATGTTAGAATCATATCCAATTAATAAAATTAAAGAGAAATTCAATAAAAGTTACACTTTTCGTTTATAATGTCATCATTCATAAAAATCTATGTATATTTTTACTCTTATAAAGTAATTCTCATAAAAAATATTAAAAAATTCTATTTTTTTTTATTATAACAATAAAAAAACAAAATATAACAAAGATTAGACACATCAATGGCCACATGCACGTTACTGGGCTCCCTTAGCAAATGACGTTATCTCAGTCTGAGTAGTGAGTGACCAGCAGACAACAGTGAAAGGGGATTTGTCTTTACAAACAATTTTGAATAAATATTGATGTGTATATATATATATATATATAGACTTTATTTTTATGAAATATCCCAAAAGAATAATTGATTATTTTTAAATTTAATATTTCTTAGTCAAAAATTGAAATTTTTTAATTTTATAATTTCAAAAATTGATTTATACTATTTATTTTACCAGAAGAAAGTTGATTTTTATCATATTTTGTAGAAATAAATTATTTTTTGTAAAATTAAATATTATAAATTAATTATATTTATCCTATGATTAATAAATATGAAATTTAATAGATAATTAACTATTTTTACTTATTCTAATATTTTAATTGGCCGAAGAGATCAAATGTTCCTTCCGTCACAATTTTGGATGGAGTCTTTAAAATCAAAATGAAAGGAATGTGGCTAGAGTTGTCTTATATATATAAATATATATATATATATATATATTGCATATAATTTTGCAATCATTCATATTGTCTCAAAATGTTCAGCTAGTGATAAAAAATATATTTTAAAAAGGTTTTACGTCTATTTTTTGGGCTGAATTATATATTTCTTTTAGTAACAAGTGATTAAAGTAGAAACAAAGTGACTACTTTTGAATTGATTTTTACATTATAGTACAAAATATAAATATAATATCACAGGTATATTAATTAATTAATAGTTTTAGAAATTTTTTATTTATTATAAAATAAATAAGGAAAATGTGTTTATTAGAGCTTTATCTTCTTTTCAGAATAGTAAGAACTCTTAGGTGCCTTGAAACCAACCACATTCCGACACGTCATATCCTTGCATGCACCTCCTTCTGACTCTCCAGACTTATAGCCTCGAATATTGATGCCAAGACAGCTATATAATGTAATGTTCTCAATTGTAATACCCACTCTGTCCTTCACTCCATTCTCAACGTTACCTCTATTACATCTCTAGTCTCTCTCTCTATTCAATATTCATTCATTCTCATCTCTATCTCACCTTCCTTTTTTGTCCATTTCTGCTTTTCCAAAACTAACTATATATTCATTCATCCCCCTTTTTTTTTTATTATTATTTTCCACAAACACTAGATAAAAAGCAGAAATGGATATCATACATTTATATTTAAAATAGTATATAAAATTATTTTTAAAAAATAATAATTAAAAAGTTACATTGAAAAATTTTAGAGATATTATCAATTTGAAATTAAATTATATGATCATTGTTTGTTTATGCTTGAGTTGAATTATGTGATAATTGTATATGGGCAATATTCTGGAGAGAAAAAAATAAATTAAAAGGTAAGAGAAAGAAAAGAAGAAGTGGACCACAACTATGTGAGGACGATGAGGATTAAACAAGCTCATGTATTGGGCCGTGGGCCAGTGCCAAATGGATGGAAAAACCGCTAGGCCCATCAACAGGAGAGGCGCGAACGATGAAAAAAATTTTGCAGCAGAATAGCGATGGCTGATGAAGATGATGATGAGGTTGTGGAAGCCTAGATATGGATCTAAGAGATTCTCTTCCTTTTCTGAGTCACGGAAGCCCTTTAGGAATCCTTCATTGCACTCGCTTATATTCCCTTCTTCTGACTCCCACGATTCATTCACAGGTATTTTCTCTTTTCGACTTTCTTCTTGCTCAAATGCTTGTGTCTTGTCACCCCTTTCAATTCCTGAAACAAAATCTTCTTCGCATTGCAAAATTTTTTGTTTCAGATGATCATAAAGGTCTCTCCCGTGTTCTTGAAGCTTGTAGAATATCTATGGATTTTAGAACTGCGGCTAAAACCCACGCAAGAATTATTTTACTTGGATATGGTACCTACCCATCTCTTGTAGCATCTCTAATCTCAACATATATGCATTTTCAGTACCTCCACATTGCCCATCAAGTAGTAAATTGGGTTTTATGTTCAAATATTGACCTTTTCACCATGAATTTAATAATCGAGAGCCTCACGAAAACTGGGGAATGTGATATTGCCAATAAGGTGTTTTACAAAATGCCTGTTCGGGATGTGGTTACATGGAATTCCATGATTGGAGGCTATGTGAAAAATTCACGATTTGATGGTGCGCTAAGGCTTTTCCGGGAGATGTTGAGCTCAAAGGTTGAACCTGATGGGTTTACATTTGCTTCCATGATCACCGGATGTGCGCGCCTCAGTGCTCTAAGTAATGCCAAATGGGTGCATGATTTGATGGTTGAGAAAAGAATTGAACTAAATTATATTCTAAGTTCGGCATTGATTGACATGTATGCAAACTGTGGTAGAATCAACACTGCAAAAGAAATATTTGAAAGTGTCAGGCGTGATGATGTTTCAGTTTGGAATGCAATGATAAATGGGTTAGCAACTCACGGGCTTGCTTTGGATGCATTTGCAGTATTTTCAAGGATGGAGCTGGAAAATATTTACCCTGATTCAATTACCTTCATAGGGATTCTCACAGCATGCAGCCATTGTGGGTTGGTACAAGAGGGTCGCAAGTACTTTAATATGATGCAGAATTATTTCTTGATTCAGCCACAGCTCGAGCATTATGGAGCCATGGTTGATCTCTTGGGACGATCAGGGCTCTTAGAAGAGGCTTATGCCATGATTAAGGCAATGCCAATGGAGCCAGATGTTGTTATCTGGAGGGCACTTCTTAGCGCTTGTAGAACCTACAGAAACAGGGAATTAGGTGAATTCGCCATTTCAAATATATCTCGTACTGAGAGTGGAGATTTTTTGTTGCTTTCAAATATGTTTTGCTCTTTAAACAAGTGGGATAGTGCTGAGAGAGTGAGACACATGATGAAAAAGCAGGGAGTTCGTAAAATCCGAGGTAAGAGTTGGATAGAGTTAGGTGGCACCGTTCACCAATTCAAGGCAGGTGATGGGTCACATGCTGAGATGAAATCAATTTACAGAGTGTTGGAAGGTTTGATCCAAAGGGCTAAGTTGGAGGGATTCACGCCCTGGACTGAGCTGGTTTTGATGGATGTTTCTGAAGAAGAGAAGGAAGAAAATTTAAGTTTTCACAGTGAGAAGCTGGCATTGGCCTACGGTGTCCTGAAGAGTAGCCCTGGAACAGAGATCATAATTTGGAAGAACCTGCGTATCTGTCAAGACTGTCATAGTTGGATCAAAATTGTGTCCAGAGTGTTAAACAGAGTAATAATTGTGAGGGATCGTATTCGTTTTCACCAATTTGAAGGTGGTTTGTGCTCTTGTGGAGATTACTGGTGACTAAAGATATTGTTCTTGGTTTCATTATTGACCATTTGGCCATATTGGATTCAGACAATTGCCAAGAAACTACCAGAGTGGTGTGAGTAATGCACACGAAGTCCTTGTGCATCTAATAATTGTGAGTAATGCTCCAAGCACCAAAATCCTATTCATATGACGATGGTGGGACAATGAGGCCTGGTAGCTGGGTTTTGCATGCCATGAGGTTCCATCAACAATATTTCTCCACCTTGGTCATGATGGCCATGGTTTCCTTCACCTTTATTGAACTTAATGTCGGAGAAAATTTTAGGTACTCATGCTAACACACTTCTGGCATAATTAAGTGGTGCAAGGAGCTAAGCTAATGAAAACTCACTAAATGAACATTGTAGGCAGTAGAATTCACTGGCAGATAATAGGCAGTGAATTGTTATTGACTCCTTATATCAACCGATTGTGTAAAGAGTGTATCTAAGAATTTCTCCTTCATGTTAATGTTGATCGTGCAACAAGTTCTAACAATGAACAAGGGATCTGTGGAAGAGCGTATTACATCAGATGACATACCTGAGGTTATCATTGGCTTGATTTTTCTAGTCTGTGTTAAATTGTCAATATCTTCTAGAAGTTAGGACATTATTCATCAGTTTCCTGTATTACTGCTGAGTTAATTGAAGATGTGAGGGGATGATCTAATTTTCCTATCTATAGTAGACAAAGGCCAAGTTAACATGAAATTGACTTATGTAGCAAGCATGGCTTTCGTTTATGTTCATTACAGCTACAGGTTGAGTGTGTTGGGTACTAGTCGATAAGCAAAGTAAATTGAATATGCTGAAATAGCCTGATTATAATTTTATATTACATGTGATACAACATTGGGAGCTATTTAAGGTAAGAAGCAAGTAACAGAGGTTGTTATATGGCCTCCTCAGCTCCTCTTATTTGGCATATGGTTCTAAATAAATCAACTATCCTGGATCGGCACTAATGGAAGTCGGCCCCCGTATATCTCTGGAATCTGACTTTCGTCTATTTCTTCCATCAGTGTTGATTTGATCTTACTCTTCTCCACAAACACTATCTGCACACATATTCAATGATCATCATCTTATGCTCTTCGAAAGTTCTCACACACACATAAATTATTGGGAATGTATTTTTTGGTTTTAAATTTTAGATGATTCAGTTTTTGAAAAATTTTGACTTGTTACTGGTTAATCCTTAGACCATTCATAATTGTCTTATTTTTGCTTTTTTTTTTTTTTCAATTGGTGAGGTATTAACAAATAGTGTGTCAAAAACTTTCCAGGACTAATCATATATGTCTAAAATTAGGGCCAAATAGTTAAAGTTTGTATCTTTGAGGAATTAAAAGATACATTTCATGGAGTTATAGATTCGAAATGCCACCTTCTTCTTGGTTTTATTGTCAATGAAAGGGTATATCATCTTCCATACTGTCATAAATATCGAGGATGCATGCACAATAAACAACCTCCCCAGTCTTTCTGGGTAGTAATCCTGCAAAGAAATTAAGAAAACAATCGTGAGATCCCTCTGATCAGGAAAACCTCTGTTCATTCCATGAATCAATGTTAGGGGTATGAAAATGATCCTTGACATGATATTAGAGCTTTACAAACAAACAACTATACCTGTAAAACGCTTAGAGCACTAAGGTACCCACGAACGTCACTGTTTGCATATCTCCATCCCTTAAGATCTATTATAGTTACAAATTTTTCTTGTCCTGGTGGTATCCTGATTCATCAAACGGCATGCATTTTACTAAATCCTTGCGAGCTAATGATAAATTTACAACTTTAAATAAAGATTGACAATATACGAGAAAGAATTACCTTGAACAGAGTTTTAAAATCACATAGGCTACATATCCTGTATGAAGAAAAAGTTGCTTGTCATTGAGAATGAGAAACTTGTTTGTGGATTGAAATAAATTAATGTTTTTAATCTTTTAAGGGACTTAAAAGTGAGAACTTACGTTTCAATTCATCCACACCATCTTTGTTTTGATAGTGTTTTGCACCAAAAGCTACTACAATGGGTCGTCCTTTTTTATCAACTCCTTGCATGTAAACCTTGTTTTGTGATAGGTCATTAGAAATCTCTGATGGGGATATAAAACCATTGGGAATAAATGTATGTTTCCATTTCAAGTACTTGAGGAACATTGCTGAAGCCTTTTCTACATCTAAATCACGAGCACGCAAGAATCTTCTAATCATCAGATCATCCTCTTCCTGAAATTTAAATATGTTACCATTAAAGTTGTACTCTCTTTATTGTCATTCCTCAACGTTATAGTAAATTCCTAGAAAGGCTGTATGATAATGATAAGGAATCAAACTTTAATTAACTGGGAAGCTCAAGTTCTGAATGAACTAATTGTGCTAAAGCCAGAATTTCAGAAAGCTTCAAACCTAAGTGTGCATCAGAATACATAAAATGACATAAAAATGAAGTGGGTATTGGCAAATAAGCTCGAAAGTTGCGTCACTTTAAAGGGTAGCCTCAGAAAGAAGGGGAAATTGGTACCTTAGCGGAGGGATCCTTGCTTTCAACACAAGCTCTCATGAGAGGGATCTTGGTGAGCTCTGCCTCAGTGCTATTTTCCACACCACCTTCATCTAAAACTTGAGCTTTTGTTTCTTCTTCTTCTTTCGTTGTATAGGTCAAGTCTTCTTCGGACTCTGATGTTGATGATGATTTCTTAGGACTATTCTTCACCTTCTCTGCCTCCATTTCTGAATCTCTGGTTTTGCAGGCTATTGGTGATTGCTGAACAGCAGAGAAAGAAGCAGAGAGGGCGAGATTGTGATTTGCGAAATTATGGTATGGCCAAATTGGAACTTGAAGCTCTGGGAAGGAGAAAATACATTACATTTATATAAGAGGCGGGGAGGTTTTTGGTAAAACCATTCTTTCGTCCTAAAATTTATTTTTTGTCTCATTTCATCTTAAAATGTTTGTCAAAATTCCCAATATCATTTCAATTACTTGTAACGTCCAGATTAATAACAGAAATATCATTTATAAAATTCTCATTTAAATTATAAATTTTATACTTTATTTATAAAAAATATCATTTAAAAATATAAAAACGCATTAAATACTGTCTTGGTTACAAATAGTTTGGTGGGCCACAGGTAAGGGATGTTGAACTAAATTTAACGTGCGCTGGCTTCATTTTTCAGCACTAAATATTAAATAAAAGACAACATTACTTGACTGAACACCATCTTTTCTAAATATTAAATGTAACCAATAAATTATTGGATGAGATAGTAGTAATTTCATCTTTGTATAGAGAAAAAAATATAAGTTTAAGTTTTTAAAAATATATTCATTAAAAAAATTTTATTTTAATATTTTTGACCTAATATGAATTAATTTTAAATATAATATAATTTAAGAATAATTTAAATTTTTATTAAAACAAATATATATTAAATGAGAATGTGCATACACATGCACATGCTTTAGATTAGATACTTAGATGACTTTTTTAAATTGAGTTATCATTATCTGGGTCAAAAAATGTTATTTATTTTTTATTATTATTAAATAATTTTAATTAAAAAGTAATCGTCTTATGTTAATAAAATGTACATTTAACTAACACTTATTATTGGGGTTAATTACAATATGTATAATTATACTTTATTTCTTATTACAATGGATGTAACTGTAGGTGTCTTTAGTTTTATTAGAAAAAAGTATAATTTTTACAATAAAAAATGTCTTATAATTTTAATACCTCTCAATTAATTAATGAGTTTAATTTAATCAATAATTTAATAGTAATTATCTTTTAAAATATTACAATAGTCTTATTCATTAAAAAATTGGGTTTATAAATAAGCTCGAATTAAGGCCACAAGAAATTGGCGGTGAGAACTCACAAACCAAACGTTATAAATTCAGAATTGGCGATGCGGTATCCATCGTTTTCATTGCTGAATCAAATTTAGTGGCATAAAGGTACCGGATCTGCATTTCGCCACCAAAACTAAAAGCTACATGAATCTAATTACTTCTTTTTGGTTGATGTCACATCTATCTTTTAGTTTTTTCTGGAAATAAATATCGAATTGGCGGTGAAATGGTTTGCCCCTACAATAGTAGCAAATCCTTTCACTCACGCTACTTGTCTAAATATCATATTAATATTCTATATGCCAAATAGTTTTTTAAAAAATTGAAGAATAGTAACTACATGGATTGAATGGGTCACATGACACAATTCGGAAATAACAACCACGTACATAAGTTAACACCTAAGGACCACAATTTCAACCTCTACATCTGGATGTAGTCCCCCTTCTATGAAAAAAAAATAGTTGTCAAAATTGGCTAAAAAATTAATGAAAGGAGTCGGAAAGTTTTTTTTTAACTGTTTTACGACTACTTTGAGTAGATAATAAGTTATAACAAAAATGGCATTTAGTAACGGAAAAATTCGTCGTTAAAATACAAAATTCCGTCAAATTTTGTCGTTAATTAAATTTCATATCGATTGCTCTTAAATTTTTATTTGATTTCCAACTTTCAGATGTATGAAAAAAAAAAATTCTATTTTCTTTACAAAAGGCTGCAACTGCCTTTTGATTTATGATTTTACACTTTTTTGTAAGGGTTTTCTTCAATTATCATGCTTGCCTCTTTAATTATAATCGTATCAAAAGGCAATTTTCTGTTAGCAGTGAAATTACTTGTTCTCTTCTATATTCCTGGTTATTAGTTAACTCTTACTGTTAGTTAGAACAATTCACTTTATGAAATTTGCATTGTGAATCCAACCACATAGTATAGAAACATGTGCCATACCTATATTATAATAATTTTAAAATTTTATATTTATTGATATCATAAATTAGATATTATATAATATAAAATATAAAATAAAATATATAATATAAAAAAAAACAGAAAGTAAAGATAGTAAAATAGTATAGAACTAATTAATTTTTTATTATTTATTTATTTTAAAATATAATAAATATTATTTTATATTATATTTTAAAAATTTTTTAAAATGACATATGCATATGTGTATAGAGCTATCAAAATAAGTCACTCTAACTTAAGTCAATTTTGGCCATATTATTTCAAAGTTAAGTTAGTTTAGCTTGTTTTTAAAATAATCCAATGTTTGACCAACCGGGCCTTATTAGAGCCAACGAGTGGGTTGGGTTGGGACTTGAGTTGGTTTTTTTTTTTTTTAAAAAAAGAAATACAATAATTTAAATTAACAAATAATAATTTTAAAATAATAATTATAATATATCATACTAACTTTTTTTTAATATTCTAAAAATAAATAAGAAAAAAATATAATTAAAATATATTACATAAAATTTAAAAATTATAAATCATAAGATAAATGATAATTAGTTATAACTAACGGGAGTTGGGTCTAGCATAAGGGGTTGGTCCTTCATAATGTGAAGAACTAAGGTTCGAATTCTTGTTGGTGCCTAAATTAAGTGTCCGATAATATCTCGAGAAGAATTGACTCCAATAAGAAGATACATATGAGAAATAAAAAAATAATAATTAGTCATTACATAATACGTATCATGAGTATAAAATAAAAATTAAACACTTGTCATTAAGACTTCAACTTCATTCTTCATTCTTCAAAAAAAGATTGATTAAAAAAATAAAATATTTTTTAAAAAAAGACTATATTAATAAATTGTTATATGAAAGATATATATACTTACTGACACTCTAATCCCCCAAATATTTGGACTACCCAATGTAATTCTCAAAAGTGTCAAATACTATACATGTTAGTCCCTCCGATGCCATTAAAAACCCTTAAGAGAAATGTTGGTGTGTATCGTTAATTGTTTACAATGAACGATAAAATGTCATATTAATCCCTATAAGATTGTATTTCTATACAAAAATATCCTTCCAATTTCTCTACTGCATTACAAAGAAGTCCTTAAACATGTATGAATAACAAGTAGAAATACCAAAAACCAAACTGTACCATGAAGCCATGATTTTGATTTATAAGCTTCTCACACTAACTCTATAACATTTGATATTGTTCATTCCCATTTTCCTAAACTTTTTTCCAAGCAATCCTCATAGCCTTGATCAATTGAAATTCACCAACATGTATCCTTCTATTTTCTTTTAAAAGTCAAATGCATCATTCCACTTCATTCTTGCATATGATCTCAACTCAAGAACTAATTGTTTTGCTATCTATTTTCTATTAGTCTTTTTATTTTTGAAGCCACTTGCACTTGTGTGATTATTTTTGAATGTCTTAATTTGAAAACTAAAGGTATTATTACTCCGTGCATAATATATTTCACTTGCATGCGTTAATTGCACACGTAACTTTACATCTTTGTCATTTTTCTTGTATATCTAAACGATTTTGGATCCTTTGTTTGGTGCTTTTTGTTGCCTGTTGGGCTTTTTAGCGGCGGTTTGATCCGTCGTTAAAGTGTGTTTTAATATTATTGTAACGAATATTATTGCTGCTATAACTTTTTTTTAAATAATTAATTTAACAAAAGTTATAGTGGCAATAAAAACCGTTGCAAAAAACTTTAACAACAAAAAAAATCACTACTAAAACGCCCAACAGTCGCCAACAAAGAATTCAGACGCTATCTAAACCCGTAACTTAAGTAGATATGATAGTCCTTTAGGTTATGTTTGAATTGTAAAATTTTAAATTCTATGGAATTTAAAATATAAAGAATTTGAATTAATACAATTTAAATTCCTTATTTGGATAATCATAGTATTTGTAAATTATCTTATTTATTGTAACTATATATATAAACATATCAATATATATATATGTTATTTATATGTGTATAAAAGTACTTGTATGTAAATTAATATATATATGTATTTGAATATATACCTATACATATAACTATATGTGTGCGTGTACACACAAATGTTTATGTATGTATATGTATATATACGTCTGTATATGTATGTGCACACACACAAATATCTATATTTGTATGAAAAATAATAAATAAAAATAACTAAAATTTTGAAAATAAGTAAGAAGGAAATTTTGAAATTTCATCTAAAAAGGTGAAATTTCAAATTCTTCCAAAATCACTTTATTAAATTACCATGAAATTTTCAAATTTCATTTATTTTTAATCCAAACAAAGAATTTTGTAATTAAGTAATTAAAATACTTCTAAACATTACTTTTTCTCTTTAAATTACCTTATCAAAGCACAATCTTAGGACTTCATTGAAGATTTCAAGTGATGTAAACTCCATCCAAGTTCAAGAACAACATCACTAAATTCAACACCTGCATTCAATTGTGAGTACTTATGCTTTCTATTCAAGTCTTCATCCTTTTCATAAATAAGGTGTGAATCCATGTAGATCCAACTTCTCATACTCATAATTATCACCCTCATTATTTTTTGAAGAGGTGGGTAATTATACTCCAATCATTATGTGTAAACTATTCTTTCTCTTTTCCTATTTTACGTTCATACCTTAACTATTTGATTTTTCTTCCCTTTCTTAGAAATTCTTACCCTCTTAGAAGATATTTCTTTTCTCTTGTTCCCATACCATTCAACCTCCTCATTTTAGTTATAAGAAGAAGTGTCCAAGTGATCACCCTCAAACAAAAGATTATAAGTCTTTCCTCTTATTCTATTTACTATTTATGCATGCTTAGAAACTTCTTTGTAATGTGGTAAAAAATTTAGAAGGACTTGTTTGTATAAAAATACAATATTATAAGAATTAATATAACATTTTAATGTTTCACATAAATAATTAACAATACATATCAATATTTTTGTTAAGTATTTTTAATGATGTCAAAAAAAAAACTAACGTGTAAAGCGTTTAATATATTTAAGGACTAAATTGAATAATTTAAATATCTCAAGAACGAACGAAAGTATTGACAATTGTATCTTTCAGGGCCAAATAACTAATATAATAAAAAAAAATAATAAAATGGGTTAGCCTTAGCTCAATCTTGACCCGAACTTAACCCAATTTTGTCATTGTTTTAAAAGATTGGGTTGAGTTAATTCATTTTTATTCGGGTCAAGAATTTGTTGACCTAATCCTAATTATTTTAACTAACCAAACACACCAGCCCAGGGTCTAACCCTTTTCTAGAGCTTTGATGTGCATGCTAAGCACCTAATATACTTAATTTGTTTGGATGATGTATATACTCACATTCATCCCCCAAAGGAATGTTGTATATTTTATTCGCACTTAATTAGTAGATGCTTTCCATCAAGTTCAATTCTAAATGAGCTTGCCTGTAAGATGCCATAACACAACAGTACTACGTGTGTGTGTACTATAGACTACATTAAAATTTTTAAAAAATATAAAGACCTAATAAAAAATTTTTGAATTGTAAAAATTCAATTAAAATTTAAATAAAATTATTAAGAATCATAAGAATAATTTAATTTTAAATTGATTAAATTAAACAAGTTGATCTTAAGCTTAGTTAATAATAAAATATTATTTTTTATAATATATATTATATATTAAAATTTATATAATATTTATATTAAATTATATAATTTTAAATATTTATCTCTTTAGCATTCAAACTATATAATATAATATAAATATATAAGAGTAAAAAAAAAGTTACAAAAAAATGAGAACGTTATGAGAGAATATAAAATAAAAAGTATTAAACCTTTTTATTTTTTATATCGAAATTTTTTTAAAAAAATTAACATGCATTTAAGCATACATTAAGCTCAACTAACATAAAATTCAAAAATATACTTTATTTGCGTACGTACTATGTAACATGAGTTCATAGCAGGCTTGTTACTACTTGGTTGATTTAACGGAAATTCTTTTTCCAGCTATTTTTTTAAATCAATTCCTTAACTCAACTTGCTTGTTTGTTCTCTCCTTTGGTATTCTATTCACTGCCTTCACTTTATTTCTTAAAAAATTATTTATTTTGACCAAACAAACTTAAAACTATTTTTATTTATTTATTCACACTTTTGTCAGAAACGACAATGAGGAAGAGGTTTCTCGGAGAACGGACTATCTTAAGTAAGTGTTTCATAAAATGTTAAAGTGTAATTAATTTATATTCAGGTTAATATTTAAAATAAATATTTTATATTATATTTTAATTTAATTTAAATAAAAATAACATATTTTTTGATAAAGAAAAAACATTTTAATATTTTATAAAAAATAAATTATTTGTTTTTTGAAATCTTAAAACTACACTATTTATTTTTAAAAATTAAATTTTTTTAAAAAAATAAGAAAACTTATATTTTTATTTATTTTGATCAAATTATATTTATATTTATTATTTATATAATTAAATATATACTTAATTAATATGAAAATATGTATATTTTTTAATTTCAGATAAAATAAGTTTATTATTTTTAACTCAAAATAAATAATAATAATATATTATATTTTTAAAAAATATATTTTATAATAAATTATAATATTTTTTAAAAATTAATAATATCATTAATAGTATTTTAGTCAAATAATTAAAATTATAAAGTTTTTAATTTTTTATAGAATATAAATTTTTAAAATAAAAAAAGTAGCTGTTGAATCTTTTAAAAGGAGATTGAGTATAATTTTTTTTTTTTTTTTATAAATGAAATGAAGTGAGTGTAATTTATTTTAGGTACTTACCTTTGTCCTCCGTCTCCTTTTGTCAGGGGTGAAATCGTAATTGCATATTTCCCCACATCTGCCTCTCGATAAGCCTCCTGCCTCATACTTCTCTGAATCTCTCACCATTTCCAATTTCCATGGCTTCCCGTCGATTGCTATGCCCCTCAACTGCTGCTCATTATAACGGCGATGCCTTTCCATATTCAAGCTCGTATACGCATTGTCGGCTTCGGGTGCTAAGTACACGCTTCACGTTAGTTCTCTCTTTGACCTCATGCTCTCTTCGATCGATATATTCTTTCTTGGAAATCATATTTTCACTGCATTTTGCTGTTTCTGTGTGTTTTTATTTTAATTTTGAGTTTTGGTGATTGTCAGTGTGAGCTGTAAATGTAAATATTGGGGAATGAAAATGGATGATAAACATGATAGTAATGGGAGAAGCATGAACATGAATAGAAGGATTTTGCATGATTTGTATGAGAAGCAAAGGCAGAGCCCTTATTATGACAATCTTTGCCGGCCCGTTACAGATTTGCTTCCGTTCATTGCAACTGGAATCAGAGGTGTCACCGCCAATCCTGCGGTAATTAGTCTTAATAAACTCAGATTTTATAATTTATGTTGCTTTTTATTCATTTCCTGTGTCATATATATAATGTAGGCTTTAATTTTACTAGAACAATGCTTCCTCTAAATTATGCAGATTTTTGAAAGAGCTATATCATCATCCAGAGCTTACGATGAACAACTGAGGTATACTATTTCCATTTCTACTGGTACGGTGGTACCTGCAATAGTTAAAGGGATTTGTGAATTGGGATTTGGGAGCATCAATGTTAAAATATATCTTTGTGCTCTTGCTTCCAAGTAATGATTACACAATACTTGGGAAATGGAATATATAGATTTACCTTTTCTCATTTTCTTAAGTCAAAAGTGATCAATTAAAAAGGAAAAACATTATACATACGAAATTACAATAAACTCTTCTTTAACACAAATATACTCAATGAGAGAGATATATATTGTAAGTCCACACAATTTATTTAATGTTCTTTTTAAATATCGTCAAAGATAAAATTATTTTGTATTTAAAATATAACTCATTAAAAAATATATGTTTAAAAGTTTTATTTTAATATTATTTATTTTGAGTTAAAAAACTATTTTAAATTTTAAAAATGTGATTATTTTATACTAATCAAATACATATTTGTACTTGTTTTACTACAAACATAATAAATATGAGTATTTTGGTCCAAATTGATGAAATTATGTAGTTTATCTTTTCCTGGAAGGTGTAATTTTTAAAACAAAAAAAGAGAGTGTAATTTATCTATTTTTTTTAATAAATAATATTCTAGTACACGTATGCAATATCAACGGAAGAGAAACATAAACCAAGGAGTTTCGAAATCAGAAAAGGGACAAGAGTTTTAAATGAAAATTTAAATCTGGGAATGATTATTCTATCATAATATGGAGTGCAAATATTGTTCCAAATCAAATTCATAATATGCAATTGATGACACATAATTACTTTGTGAGTACTTGTATTTGATGTTGAGTGATGCAGGGAGTTGGTAAAGGCAGGGAAAGACATAGAAAATACCTACTGGGAATTAGTTGTGAAGGACATAAAGGATACATGCAAACTGTTGGAGCCTATTTACACTGAAAAAGATGGAGTAGATGGATACGTGTCTGTCCAAGTTTCTCCACATCTTGCAGATGATACTAGAGGAACAATTGAGACAGCAGAATGGCTACATAAAATGGTTGGATGCCCTAATGTTTATATTAAAATTCCTGCAACTCAACAATCTATCCCTTGTATAAAGGAGCTCATTTCTCAGGGAATAAGTGTAAATGTGACTGTAAGTTTTTTATTTATATTTGTGCATTCTGCTGTTATGAAATTTTGATCCTTGTAGCAGCAAAATGACCAATGTTTATGCATTTGAACAGCTCATATTCTGTCTCTCTAGATATGAAGCAGTGATTGATGCTTACTTGGATGGACTTGAAGCTTCTTCCATGACTGATCTTTCTAAGGTTCAAAGTGCTGCAGCTTTCTACATCAGTAGAGTAGATACTGTGATTGACAAGAAGCTAGATGATATTGGTACAGCTGAGGCTCTTGATCTTAGAGGAAAGGTATGGAGCATTTATAAATTGGCTTAAATTAAATACACTTCTAGCAAATTAGAGTGGCAACATTATTATCAAATTCTTTAGGGTGCAATTGCTCAAGCAGTCCTGGCGTACCAGACATACCTGAACAAGTTTTCTGGTCCAAGATGGGAGCATCTGGAGAAGAGAGGTGCCAAGAAGCAGAGATTGATGTGGGCCTCAACAAATGTGAAAAATCCAGCTTACCCTAACACCTTATATGTTGCTTCTCTTATTGGACCAGATACGGTGAGGGTGAAGTCCATATGAATAAAACTGTATATCACACACAGCCACAAACACACACTTAACTGAGATAGATATGACAATCTTCAATCAATTTTGCCATTGTTTGCTGTATGCTTCTGCAGATTTCAACCATACCAGAGCAAGCTCTTGAAGCATTTATGGACCATGGTATTGTATCAAGAACCCTAGATGCAAAAGTTTCAGAGGCTCATGGCATCTACAATGCAATTGACAAGTTGGGAATTGATTGGAGTTGTGTTGGATCACAACTAGAAAGTGAGGTGCTGGATTCTTTCACAAAAAGCTTTGACAAGGTGCTTCAATGCCTGCGAAACAAGGCCAAGTCTTGTGAATTGATCACCCTCTAGGCTGTTCTTGCTTTCTAATAATCACCATAATAACCCTAAGCTTACAACTTGGCATGTAGCTAAAAACTTATGTATTTCAGCTGATAAAAATTTGGTGCCATTGTGCTCTTCTCCACCTACCCCTAAATGATTGTGATTTATGAATAATAATGTCACAGAAATTGTACTTTAAGCACTTAAAACCCTTGCATTAATACAAACATACTCCTTTGATAAGTTTGAATCAAGCCAGTGGCTACCTACTTGAAAAGATTTATCAACAGAGTAATATTATATAATAATATACTGATAATCAAATAAATAATCCTTTCAAAATAAATGAATTATTCGATTTCCAAAGTCAACAATTTACATATTTCACAATTTAGTAATGATTAAAAAGTTGAATAAACAATATGAGATTTTTCAATTTGAAATATTTCTTTCTCTGATTATCAAATTACTTTCAAGATTTAGATGAATTGTATGAATGATTTAGGTACAAGAGGTATTTCTTCAACCTTTGATTCAAATATTGACCCAAAAAAAATAACTTAAATTTAAATAACTTATTTGCAAGGTTGATCTTAACCTAATTTGTGAATCATGTTATTGTGACCGGATATCAATTTTTTTTTTCAACATTCAGATGTTTTTAATTTTTGAATTTTGAAATACTTCATCTATCCTAAAATTGACAATTCCTTTTTTTGTTCAAATTGACAATACTTTCCCTCAAGCATATTTTTAAGAAAAAAACTCAAAATATAATTATGTTTTTCAAAATTTAGTATACATTAATCTGGTAGAACCATTTGAAGTGCATTCCTATTAGTAAATAGTAATAATAATCCCTAATATCAACACATTGATTGGTCTCTCTGAGCACATGGGAAATTTTGAAGTCAACATTCTCCAAAGGATGTGTAATTTAAATATCTCTCAAATGTGATGAATGTAATTTATCAAAAAATTAATGCCCAAAAAATTTGTTATTCTTAAAGTTTGACTCATAAATTCATTAATTTTTTGAAAATAAAATGAAATAAATCCAATTATTTAAGAACCAAATTGATATTTTATTCTTTTTGTTTTTTTGTTTTGGCTTAATTCCATTGGTGCTTCTTGCAAAAAATTAACACTAACATTGTCCAAAGATGTATAAAGTAGATAATACCAGAAATTAGAAAAAAGGCTTGCGTTATTGTCCAAACAAAACAAAGAAAAAAAAAAAAGAAAAAAAGGGGCCTGTGTTGGGAGTGTGAATGCCACTGTTCCCACGTAGGCTTCAATCACAACCCAATCATGTCATTCCACGTTCGCCTCTTGTTTCCACAATCTCTTATCTTCTGCTTCCTTTTTCTTCCTCTTACTCTATTGGCTTTCCCTTTTCTTCTGTATCTTTGTGTGATACAGAGAGGAAGAGCAGAGAAAAATGGCGCTGCTAATGCAGGCTTCCACAACCACACTTCACACTGCCAAGTCTCCTTCTTTATTAGTCCCTTCTGCCATTAATGTTGGCCTTCGACGACCCTTCAATCCTTTTGCTTTGAAATCATCCCCCTTCTCTGGTTCTCTTAATCTCTTGCTTCATCCTCATCATCACCATCTTATTTCTGGTGCTCCCAGAATTTCCATGCGCGTGGCTTCAAAGCAAGCCTATATCTGTCGTGATTGCGGGTTTCCTTTCATCTTTTTCCCTCATCTTGATTTTCTGTTGATTTCAATGAAAATAGCATCAATGGAGTTGATACCTATATGCATTAATTTTATGATTCTGTAATTTTTTGATGCAGATATATTTACAACGAGAGAACTCCATTTGAGAAATTGCCTGATAATTACTTCTGTCCTGGTAATTACTACTGATGAATGGATTTTTCATGTATAATTTTTCTTTTCTTGTCCTAAATTTTGTTGGTTGAGTAGAAAAGCCACGTGATTTTATCATTTTCATGGCAATCATGGTTGTGTTCATGATTCTAAAGAAGGAGACACAGTAAAATAACCAAATCCGGAGTGCTCTCACTGTGGGTGTGTGGGTATATGGATTCTCTTAATCTTTTGCTTTGTGTATCCTAAGGAAATGCTAATATGTTCTCGTGTCTATTTGGAGGACTAGGATTGGTATTACAATTTACTTGTTGGGTTAACTGAAAATACAATTAAAAGAACATGCTTGAGATATTCGTTGAACTAAGTAGGTATTACAATTGATCCTCATTGCTTTAAATTGTAATATTTTGCAGTGTGTGGTGCTCCAAAACGAAGATTTAAGCCATATGCACCAGCTGTGACGAAAGATGCCAATAACAAAGATGTCCGAAAGGCACGAAAAGCCCAACTTAAGAGAGATGAAGCTTTTGGGTGAGCATAATATAATAACCCTTATCTTCTTCCCTATCATAAAATGTTCAACCTCCATTTTCGTTTCTGTATTAACAGTATAATATTTGTGTGCACAGGAATGCACTTCCTATTGCAGTGGTGGTGGGAATTGTAGCTCTTGCTGGATTATACTTCTATCTCAACGCCCAGTACTAGGGTCATTTCCTCATTTTGTTGTGGTTTATTGAACCTATGGATTATATAGACTCTATTCTTTTTTATGTTCTTTATGTTTTTGTAGTTCCACTTTCGTTTGGTTCCTTTTCTTCACTTTCTAAGAGCTAAGTTGCCCCCAGATTTTTTTTTTTAGGTTAATGCAGAAAATATCAAGCCCAAGAATAAAAATTGTGAATATTAGTTTCACCTTATATTAAATGGCACTTTGATAACAAGCCACTAATAATTTCGACAATAATTTTCTAAACTCTGAAATAATTTCCCCCAAGTAATGCTTTATATTATTACATTCTTTGCGACAGGATTCTTGTTGACTTAGAATCTCCTTCATCTTTGTTTGAATTATATTACATTAAGCAATCCTAAACTTGTTGATCCCATCCATCCACCATTGTCATGCCCTTGTTATTTTCTTCACCAATATGCAAGAAATTTTCATGCACTAGACCAACAATAAATAAGCCAGATCTTTATTGGCTATTCCTTTCAAAAATTTAGCCCGAAACCCAATCATATTAACTAATTAAAGATGCTATGTTGGCAGGGCGATAAAACACGCTTAGGCGTGTAACGTTGACCATTAGAGAAGAGAAATACTCTTTAAGGAGTTCAAATCCACATTAAGAATGCCCATTTACCTTTGAAAATGTACACTAGAATAATTATGTGGGGAAGAGGGTTTCCATAAGATTATCACGTTGCTTAAGTTGAGTCTTCAATAGATCATCCATGGAGAGTGTAAACCCAGATAATCTTAGAAAAGCTACATGAAAACAGGATAAAAAACTATTATTAGAATGTACAAGGTACAATAGGAAGAATGTAATTAAGACACGGATAGGCATGTAACCTGAGAGAAATTCTTAGGTACAATTTGCATCATCTATACAATATTCAATTATATTTAACTACATCTTTCTTTTTGACAACAGAGATTCTATTGTGAGCGAAAAAATTCTTACATTCAATAAATGTATCACATCACTCATACATTACTCAATGACATTTAATCACATTTTTCATTTTTCTACATCAACTTAAATCCACAACAACTTTTAGTAAAAAAAGTCAGAAATGTTACTTAATGTTAATAGATGATGTATGAATGATATGATACATCTGTTATTATATGTAATACTTTTTCATTGTGAGCGTATTTGATGTATAAAAATAAAAGATGTCACTCAATCTAATTTGATATTATATGGATGATGTGGTACAAATATTGTATTTAAGATTTTTCGTAACTTTGACCCTTGGAGAAGAGAAATACTCTATTAGGAGTTCAAATCGACATTAGGAATGCCCATTTACCTCAGAAAATGTAAACTAGAATAATTTTGTGGGGAAGATGGTTTCCATAAGCTTATCACGTTGCTGAAGTTGAGTCTTCAATAGATGATCCATGGAGAGTGTAAACCCAGATAATCTAAGAAAAGCAATAGGGAGAGTGCAAACCCAGATAATCTAAGAAAAGCAATAGGGAGAGTGCAAACCCAGATAATCTAAGGTACAATAGGAAGAATTCATTTCTACCCTTCCGAGCCAGGTATAACATCTGAGACAGATGTATTCTTCAATCACTTACTCACTCAGTCTCCCTCTCTCCCTCTCAAATTAGAAAGTCAAATAAGGCTAATTGTGATTTTAATACCCTTATTAACAATGTTTCATAATTACATAGAATCAACAGCATGTGGCATAGACATTCCTCTCCTTAACCTCCCAAAAGAACCACCATGATCATTAGCTTCCATTAGAGGACTATCATCAACCCCTTGAGCTTCACTAAAGCAGTAAAGAGGAGCTTGCCACTTCTCATCCTCAAGCACTGCCCCTACCTCAAATGTCATCACATGAGCAGTCATTCCTGCATTAATCCCCACACGAACATAAACTCACAACATCTCATAATCAAATCACAAAAATTCTTACAACCACTCATTCAAAATAATTCCAATAAGATGCCACTAAAATAGCTTAATTACCGGTGTAGAAGATCCACTTCACAGGTCTGCGAGTGAGGACGTCCTCGTAGTACCAAATGAACTCCACTTTCTGCCACACATTGCAGAGGAAGTTATCAACGTAATGCTGGCCCAGATAAACGGCGCCGTCGAGCCAATTAGGGCGGAGAATTCCCACGGAGAAATGCAAAGCCCGACATTCCTGATTGGAAGGATCGGGATCGAGAGTGTAGATGAAGGAGGTGCCATTGTCCCATTCTAGGTCGTACAGTAGTTTTCCTAGCTGATACTGGATGATGTTGAAGTTGCGGCCGTTGGGCCAGTCGTACCAGAGGTCCACTTTCTGGAGAGTTCCAGAGTCGTTCACGAAGAGAACCGAGTGGAATTGGAGGGGCCAGACAGCCGGAGTCGGATCCCCTGTACGATTCGTTGCCGCCATTGAAGGGAAGTGGAAGGAGGAGAGCAGGAAGAGCAATGGCAGGAAAGAGATGGGTTCTGTTGAAGACGACGCCATTGTTAGCTTCGAAGAGTTTGGTTTGCTGTATTGGCAGGAATGAGTGAAAACTAGATCAGAAATTTGAGGTCCATTCTCTCACATTTGTCAACAGGCAACACCATGACCCATGGCTCAGTCTCATCGGTGTGGTCCTATTACTAGAGTCACAAGCGTAATTTGAATTTCAGTAATCAAAATGAAAAAAGATAGGAGAGACTATATTTACCTAATAAACTATATATTTAACATCTAAATTTTAATAATTTATCTCCTTCGAGTAATTAAGAGAGTAAAAAAGAGTGAGAGAGAAAGGATGAAAAACTATAACAATATCCTATCATAACGTTACTATAAATATAAATAATTTGAGTCTCAAAATCAACAATATAATTGAAGCATCAAACCAATTATCAACTTAAATAAAAATAAAATAGAATTTTTTCAATAGAATTTTGGCAGGTTGGTCTAGCAATTTATTAGGTAATTATTGAATTGAAAATGTGAGTTGGTTTAGTGATAGGACATTGATTTTAAAAAACAAAAATAAAAAAATAAATGGATAAAATCACGAATTATACGGATTTGCTTGTATAATTAAGAATTAAATAAGTTGGGTTAAAATTTTTTTATGACTATACAGGACAAAAAAAAATAAGAATTCAGTTCATTATTTTACTAGATTAAACAAATCAACTTATTGAATTAGGTCGTTTTGACCACTATGGTGTTTCCAACCCCTTACAAAGTACTTAATCATTCTAAGTTTACAAGCATTCTTTGATTTCTCTTCTTTCTTAGACACCTGCATTCCGTGCAAGTTTCTTACTCTGTGTAAATTTTTGGACCAACTCCAACTTAGAAATCACATTAAATCCAACTATATCACCTCTAAACACTTACATAACATTTATATTTAAAATTTGTCCATATTCTATTTTAATTAACATTAATATTAATTGTGATATGGCAATTGATCAATTTAGAAACCTTTAATTCTATGAAGGTAATAGATTTTAGCAGACATGCAGTAGTTTTGTCAGAAATTATATACAAAACCCATAATAACAAAAGAAAATTTTGCTTTCCTTAAGCATTAGTGAAACATCAAAAATCCAAAAAAATGAACGCAGAAAGAACTCAAAACTGTTGGCGAACTTATATATATATATGTTATGCATGGTTAATGTCATCAAACATGGTGAGAACGAGATTGCAAGGGATCGAGAATAATAATGATGAAAGTGTCACCGAAACACCCTTCTGGATGACAGATTGTTTGAACCATCTATCATTTACATCTCAAAACAAAAGATGAACAGTTGCTTAATTTAATTTTCATACACAAAAAATCATATTTCTTTAAGCAACTTGATTCCTCTAAGTACTCCAAACCCAAACTGCTTCAGTCAAAAGTTTATCTCCCTTCTCTCTGCAAAGAATTTTCCTGTTATAGCTTGATCAGGGAGAAGAGCAAGCCATACTCCAGTATCAGCACCATCTTCAACTGAGATACTTCCTGCATAACCAGTAAGAGCAGTCTTCACCCATCCTGGACAATAGCAGTTAATATAGATCTTTTGTCCATCTGACCTATCAGACAGCTTCTTTGCCATAAACCTTGTATACGAATTAACAGCAAGTTTGGACACTGCATAATCTGTGAATGATTGAGGCCATCCTCCAGATTTCCAGGTCCCATCTTCTACTTGTTGCAGAAAATTATTTACAGTTTCATCAATCAGTTCCTCCGTAAGGTTTTCCACATCACCTAGCTTCTCTTTCAAAGCTTCATTCTCGATTTTCTGCCAGTCAATCAATCAATTATCATCAGTACATGGCTCAGGAATGAGGAAGGAACATCAGGATCTTTTACTTACATTTCTCTTTCCATCTAGTCGAGCTAGACGTGTGCTCACATTTACAATACGAGCACCAGCAGTTGAAGGCTTCATCAATGGAATCATAGCTTGAATCATTCTCTTGGTGCCGAAATAATTTGTTTCACAAACTATACGAGCATTTTCAACAGAGTTATCAGAACCAAAGTTGAAATTAACACCAGCATTATTTACCTGCACATAAATAATGATGGTGGTTAAAGTTGAAAATTACTGCATAGTGACTCTGAAATGTTCATTGTTCACTTTGATTTTGTTAAGTAATTGAAAGTTATTGTAAGCTATTGAAAATGATCACAAGTTAATTCATTTGAAATTTTCAGTGACTTTGAAATTGCTATCAAACTACAATAATACTTGTGCATTCTTTTAAAAAAACCAACAAATGTCATTATATGATGAGCATGTATAAGTTGAAATTGATCATACTGACCAGAATATCTATACCACCATAGTTTTGATTCAACCAGTCAGCAAATTGATTGATGGATGAAGAGTCCAATATATCAAGTTGATGACAAGCAACGTCGAGACCACCTTCTTGCAAGACCTTAATGGATTCAACACCAACATTAGCATCTCTTGAGGTGAGTATAACAAACAATCCATGACCAGCAAGCTGTCTAGCGATCTCAAACCCAATTCCTCTGTTCCCACCAGTAACTACAGCAATGGTTTCCTTGGACCACCACCTAAGAATCAGACTCAGATAATAAATTCATGAAAAGTAGATATGAAAAGGAAAGGCATGAATGAATGAAATGAACAAAAGTGAATAAAATGAAACCTCTGGTGATCAGAATAAGGGATGGTCCTGAGAAGCGAAATCTCTTGAAGTCTCTTTTCTCTTTTGTCTTTTTCCTTGTGACCCATGTCTGTGTGGCTGCGAAGAATGAAGGATGGTGTGAGAGTGAGAAGGGTTAAGGTACAAATTCTTCATTTGAAAGACAAGGAAGGAAGGTGAGACAAGAGCATGCCACGTGGCTGGTGGAATCACCAATCATGAGGTTTGGTCAAAATGGAAGAACTACACTTTAGGAATAAATAATGTCAACTAACGTTGGTTTCCGCAACCTCAGCCTTTTCCTTCTTTTCGGTAGAAATAACTTGGTCTCTATTTTTGTCATTATAAAATTTATAGAAGATACAAAGGCCTATAAAATGACTTTTAAACCATCTTAACCTATTTTATTTATTAAATGTTAAACATGTTATTAATAATTAAATTAAAAAAATTTAAGTATTATTTTTATATATTTATTATTAAATTTTTAATTAAAAATTGACATATATATGATATATAATTTATCTTTTTTATAATTATTTTTTGATAAAAAAATTTTATATATTTTATTTTAATTAAAAATTTTGATAATAAAAATATAAATTATTGCATATAATATTAAAATTATTTCACTCTATGTATGATCTCATTCCACGACACTATCTCTACAGTATTGTAAAAAATTGAAGTTTAACAAGGAAACAACTACGATAAAAAAGAAAAATGTTTAAATCAAATGTTTACATATTAAGACTTTAAAAGATATAATTTATCTTAATTTAATATTTAAATTATAAAAATATTTAATTTAAATTTTAAAAAATATATTATGTCTTAATTTAATTTTTATGTATAAATATTATATATTTTTTTATGTTTTAATTTAAAATTTTAAAAGATTAAATTAAAAAATAATATATTTTTTAAAAATTAAATTAAATATTTTTATAATTGAAAAACTAAATTAAAATAAAGTTTATCTACTAAAATAATAATTTTTTTTATTTTTATTGATATATGAATAAAGTAATCATAAAACAATAGTGGTTATAATCTACGGAAACTGCGTTTGAGAAGCAAATACAATTCAAATAGATAGTTGATTACTTTTACTTGTGTTATAATCTCTGTCAAATTAGGTAACTTCTTTATAGGCATAATTCTTCTAAGATACGGAAACATTTTGGTCAAAATATATAGGTGAGGTAGGTTTTGATAATTTCAAAATTACCAAGATATCTATTAAATCAATTTTAAATGTTAAAATAAATTTAAGATAATCTATACACATCATAATTTTAAATGACAGAATTAAATATCTATCATATCTAATTATTTAATTTAAAATACCTTAAATATATCTTTTTTTGTGAAAAGATATATGTTAATTTAAATCAAATTAAAAATTATGGTATTTGATAATTTGAATTATCTTTTTTATGAGCTGAGCACGACTACATATTTTATTGTTATGTTCCTAGTTATAATAATTAATTTAATGTAATTGGTTAAAAATAATCATTTTTTTTTACTTTTTAATCTAATCTATTTGACTTCTATTTGTTAAAATTCAAATATATTTACGTACATAGATGATAAATCTTATCATAACAACTTGATATCTTATTTTACAATTTTAAATAAATCATATTTTACAATTTTTTCTTTAATTCTAGAAGTTCTCACCATAAAATTAAAATAATTACTTATATTTTTATTATTAAATTTTTTTAATTAGAGATTAATATGTAAAATTTTTTTAAAAATAAATTATATAAATAATATATATCATCACTTCAGGAATCTGAAATTAACACGTTATGAATGTGAAAATTACCAGACTTGCTTGGAAGTCTTCAATTTTCAAAATTCAAAACTTCATTGATACAGTGATACTATATATAGAGTCCAGGCCATAGAGACTAGCCCATCCAACCCAAACCCACAACAGCATAAATCCATTGTGCTTGTTCTTGTTCTTGAAGCGGCCAAACCATTAACATTCAACAGTAGGAGAAAAACGAATTCTTGCCAGATGGCTACACTTGCCAACAAGAATATCCAATAATATCCCCTTCTTCACTCTTTACTGCAAAAGAAAAATCTTTCGAATTCAAACCCCAAGTATTTGCGATTTTTCTTAATTCTCAGAGTGACGAGCGGTCTTTGATTAAGAACCACAATGTAAACGACGTTTCTCTCTTGTCTTTCTCACGTCTTGTCATAATTGCAGAGCAAGATTAAGCCTTTTTGGTTTGACTCATTCTGGGACCAGTATACGCCACGCCGTTCTTCTATATTTTCTTAATCTGAAGCGCAAGTCCAAAGTTCAAACCTCCCCAATTGCCAGTTTCAGAATTTTCAATTTCAGGTACCTACTTCGTCGCCACGACGTTTTCACTCTTATAAGTTGGGATAATTGCAATCCAAATTCAGTTTAGATCTGAAGCAAAAGGTTGGAGACTTAGGTCTTCAAATGCTTCATAAGTTCTAGAATCTATAAGGAGTTTCTTTCTTTTGAATTTAAGGTATTTGAGAATGTCTGGAGCTAGCCAGGCCATAGACGTTGAGCGTGTAGGCTTTTCCAATGTGGACGCCAAAGCGAAATCCAAATCCACTGTAGCCCAAACTAGCGATCAGGGCAGCGGCGGTGGCGGTGGCCGTAGTAACTCCGTTAGGAAAGCGGGAACGGTTTCGATTGATCATGTGCTGCTCGCTTTACGTGAGACTAACGACGAGAGAGATCTTCGTATTCGTAGCCTCTTCAACTTTTTTGATGCTACCAATGATGGATACTTGGGTTATGCTCAGATTGAAGCTGGCTTATCTGCGCTCCAGATACCGCCTGAGTATAAGTACGCCAAGGACCTTTTTAAGGTCTGCGATGCCAACAAAGATGGCAGAATTGATTACCAGGAGTTTCGGCGATACATGGACGATAAGGAATTAGAACTTTACCGAATCTTTCAAGCTATTGATGTCGAACATAATGGCTGCATTCTCCCTGAAGAGCTCTGGGATGCGCTTGTTAAGGCTGGTAATCTTTCAGTTGATGATCCTCTATATTTTCACTTTATTCACTTTCATGTCACTGACTTGTTATGCTAGTGCCTTTATTCTGTTTGGTGCAATTATTGAAAACCCAGAACAGACAATCTATGATTTACGGTTATGTTTGCATTTTTACTTGCACAGGATGATTCCTTTATCCAGTATCCTTCTGTGCTTTGAAAGTTTTCATTGATGCAAGTTGTTTTTTGCCTCTACTTCGTACCGTTGTCCTTTTGCTATGAGCGGGTCAAGACATACTGACATTTTTAACCTCTCCCTGACCTTTCATTGCCTCTGGCTGTTACAACAACTTTTATAAGTTTACAAGATAGGAATTAGGAAGTTGAAACCGTGGCCAGATTTCTTAGAAAGTGTAGTCTTGTTTTGTAGTTTACACTTTACTGTCACTTCAAACGTGTGTGGATTCTATAACTGATATGGAAAGCTTTTATCACCTTTAAAGGGAAACTTGTGATATTGAATTTAAATTTGAAAATTGATCTTTGGAAACTTGTAGAAGCTTTTTCTGTTCCCTTGTTCTGATTTTTTTTTTCTAGTATTTATCATAAGCCTTGGTAGCTTCTATACTGCAGGAATTGAAATTGATGATGAGGAACTTGCTCGGTTTGTGGAGCACGTTGATAAAGATAATAATGGAATTATTACTTTTGAAGAATGGAGAGATTTTCTTCTACTCTATCCACACGAAGCAACTATTGAAAATATATATCAGCATTGGGAGAGGGTGTGCCTTGTAGACATTGGAGAACAAGCTGTTATTCCTGAAGGCATCAGCAAGCATGTCAATCAAACTAAATATTTTATTGCGGGGGGAATAGCAGGAGCTGCATCTCGTACTGTAACTGCTCCTCTTGATCGTCTGAAGGTTGTCTTACAAGTTCAGACAACACATGCTTCAATTATGCCAGCAGTAATGAAGATATGGAAGCAAGATGGTTTATTAGGCTTTTTCCGAGGTAATGGATTAAACGTTGTGAAGGTAGCACCAGAAAGCGCCATCAAATTTTATGCCTATGAAATGTTCAAAAATGTAATGAGAGATGCTCAAGGGAACACATCAGATATTGGTACTTCTGGAAGATTGCTTGCTGGTGGTATGGCAGGTGGAATTGCACAGACTGCTATCTACCCTATGGATCTTGTTAAAACTAGGTTACAGACTTGTGCCTCTGAAGGTGGAAGGGCTCCTAAGCTTGGGACACTGACAAAGGAAATATGGGTTCAAGAGGGTCCTCGGGCTTTCTACAGAGGGCTTGTTCCATCTCTTCTTGGTATGATTCCATATGCAGGCATTGATCTCACTGCTTATGAGACCATGAAAGATATATCCAAGAGATATATTCTTCATGATACCGGTAATGATATTCACTGTATTCTTATGTAGTGGATTTATCTATGAATTGTTAATTTTTCACTTTTCAGAAAATTCTTTATGATAGACTCAAATGTCTCCTTGTTCTTTTTTCTCTCTAACAGAACCTGGTCCTTTAGTACAACTGGGATGTGGAACAATTTCAGGAGCTCTTGGAGCTACTTGTGTATATCCGCTGCAGGTTATCCGTACAAGGTATGATGGAATCACTTCTATTTTTCTTAGCTAGTTTTGTTTATGTTGGTTTTTTGTATGTTCTGTTCTGATAATATATTATCATGCTTTTCAGATTGCAGGCACAACGTTTGAACAGTTCTACTGCTTACAAGGGAATGTCTGATGCATTTTGGAGAATTCTTAAGAACGAAGGCTTTAGAGGCTTCTATAAGGGACTTCTTCCTAATCTCCTCAAAGTTGTGCCTGCTGCAAGCATTACTTATATGGTCTATGAAAGTATGAAGAAGAGCCTTGATTTGGAGTAGAGTTGTTACAGCTATTGATTGCCTGAGGTGGCTGAACTAATTTTGATATTAGGAAATTTTGGAAGTATTAATGCTGATCATTAATAGTTAAAAAAGAAAATAGAGATTATTAGTCTAGTAGTAAATTCCCCCTAGAATATCTTAAATCATGATTTTGTAGTCAGAAAGTTTTTCCCCATGCTTATCTGAACTAGAAGTTGAGCAATTAGGGTAATTTCACGCCTTCATGGTTGATACCAAGTTAATAGAATTTACACTCAATACATATACCAAATCTTCTATAGGCAAGGTGAAGAAGATACAAATTTTGTTTCTTTTCTGTATTTAGTTTATGAGCGAAAAAATAAATCAGATTCTGCTTCTTCAGTTCTGAACTCGGCTTACTGACATTGGTGAATAAGATCTATAAATAGAATCCTTCTTCTTTTTCTTTTGGTACATGATTAAGAATTTAAGATCTCCTGCAAACTATTTGCACAACTTGTTTCTAAATTACACTCTGTTTGATATCAAAATGAATTCTTCTATGTTGATCACCGAATATATGTTTAAAAAGATCGTTTCTGTAGCATTGCACCCTGTATTTCTTTACTGGTTCGCTTCTATCCCCACCTTGTTACTTTTTCGTTAGTTAAAACTTTTGTTACTATTTATTTTTTTTTTCCTTTTGATTTTGCATTCAGTGATAATTTCATAATGGACTAATGTCTGCTATTATAGGGGTTGAAGTTATGCATGTCATATTGCTAAGCATAAACAATGACCAGAATCTGTGAAAAAACAGAAAAATAAATAAATAAGAAGAAAGAAGAATATAAGCTGTAAGTAAATTCTAGAGCAAATTGTAAAGAGTCAACAGTGATACAGTTTATTCTTGGTCTCCAACAAAATAGGTAGTATACAATCCCTATTTCTCAAGCTACTCTCCACATCTGAGTCTCCATAGCTTGGCCACCTTAATACAAAGGTTTCTGAGTGAAACATTTTAAATGACTACTATGAAATAATTACCGTAGCCTTCAACATTCAACAACATAAACAGTGTCTGGTAAACCAGATGTTACCACAGAGATGCAGCTTGATGAATAGAACCCGGAAGAAAGGCTTTGCCTTCCCTTTGCCTCTATGACTTGCCTTTTTTTCCACTTCTCTGATCTTCCAATCACTGAAAGAAGAGATTAGAATATATATAAGCATAGCATGCAATAACTTAACTTAGTAATCATCATCGTCGTCATCATCATTTTCTTCTTTCTCCATAGCTCTGTTGTTATTGGCTAAAGCTATGATTGCAGCAATGGGAAGGAAAGAAACACAATGGGATTCTTACTTTCCCTTCCAAATTATGCTCTGTAATGGCCTTTATATATACTTGAACTCTTGGAGAGGGAATACCTTCGGTTTTCAAGAATCTTGGAGGGAAAACAATAGAAAAGCAGACAAAGAGAACAGATCAGCAACGCAGAAAAGAACTAAGTTTCAAAAAATATACTAACTTGTTGGTATATTTAATTTTAGGTTTCAATTTATTTAAAAAAAATTAGTCCTTTTTGACATTTTTAAAGTCACTTGAAAAAAGACTAACATGTAACGAATTAATCATTTAAAAAAAAATGAATTTAGTCTATAAAAAATGAAATGATTCCCTAAAAAGTAATCTATTATGGGTAAGTGCTTATCTCCACTACCATATAAGAATAAAATTATTCTTCCTGCTTTAGACAAAACAAAGGGAGAACAATGTTCTATAAGAGTGAGGTGAAGCCTAGTCATTGCATGTGTAAAAGGGCAAAAAGGAAATGGCTAGAGGAGGAATAAGGACTTAAAGAGGATTAAAGAAAGTAAGAAACAAGTGGATAGGGTGTTGCTAAAGGGAGAAATTCTTAAGTGCATGTATTATATTATAGTATTTATTTATTGACTAAGAATATTTGTTTAATTCTTTAATTTTTAAATTAAATTCTCACATAATAAATAAAATAAAAATAAATATTTAAATTTTATTAGTCTATATAAATAAAGTAGCATAAGATATGCACCTAACAATTTTTTTTACGTCGAAGATATAATAATGAAAAGATGTCATAGCAATAAAAACAGCCAAGTGTAAAGAGAGAATGGGAGGTAGATAAGCACTTCCAATTTTATAAGGCAAAATAGACTGGCACATGGCACTCTCCAAGCTCGTAGTGGGGATATGGATTTAGGTAAGGTAAGATATTATAATCTCTATAATTAAACTTGACTTGAATAAATAGTAAAATTAATTTCTATTGCAAGGCTGGTAGAATTTTGAATATTTAGATTCAAATTTATTTATTAAAAAAATATTAAAATGATTAATTTTTTTAAAATTATGACTTGTCTACATATAAATTTATAAAAAAAATATATATAAGTTACATTAATTATATTATGTAAATTTTAAATATATAATCAATATAAAATCTTAATAAATTTATCCTTAAAAAAATATTAAACATAATAATTTATATATTTATATTAAAGTTAAACTATCTTATTAATAAAATTAAAACAAATAACATAATTTACATATATATTTTTTTAATATAATAAATTATATATTATATAAAAATATAATTTAAATAATTTATAAAAAGTAACTCTGAGTTTGAATAAAATACCACACTTAGATCTTAACTAACTGAGTTTAGAATCAAACTCAACAAACAAATTTTACAAGTATTAATAAAATACATAAATTTTAATCATTTTTAAGTGGGGACTATCACTGAGTATATGTAGCAAAATGCTTAACTAATGTATAAATAAGATAATATAATATATTTATCTAAATTAAAGAATAACACAACTTTTTTTTAATTTGTTAATTTAAGAAAGATATTTTTTTCTAATACTTTAATATTTAAATTTATTTATCTATAAAAATTAGTTTTTAAACTAATCACTTGTTATATGTCTTCAAAATACATGTTTAACAAATTGCAATTTTTAAGAAATTTGTTTGTATAAAAAATCCAAATTTAAAGCAGAACAATGTGTATTTGTTTAGGGACAAAAATTGAATATTTATTACTTATTTTGTACAGTGAACAGCATCCTAACCGAACGGCAGAATATAATAAATTAAATTTTAGTGTCTCAGAGTATTAATTAATGTTTCTTTTAATTGCCTAATAAAATATTTAAATATTAAAAATTATTTTTTATAAAATTTAAATTATTAAGTACTTAATCAATTGATTTTAAAAAATAAAAATATATTTTATGTCTTTAAATTTTATATCAATTTTTAATTTCATTTTTAAAATTTTTTTTGTTAATTATGCTATCAAATATTTCAATTGCTGTCAATTTTATTTCAAATTTTAACACAATCAAATTTATTAACAAAAAAAAATTGACCTAGCATCTAATATAATATTTTTTACTAACTCAATACTCTTAATTTATTAGCTAAAAAATTATGTCATAATAAAAAATTTAATTCACTAAAAAATTTATATAGTATAATATGTAAATATAGTGTGATGTCTAAATCTTTTGATAAATTAAACTTTTTATTATGATATTACTTTTCAAGTAAATAAATTAAGAGTATTAAATTATAAAAAAAATCACATCAAATAATAGGTTAATTTTTTTGTTAATAAATTTAACGGTGTTAAATTTTAGGATAAAATTAACTACAATTAAAAATTTTAAAAAGATAATTAATAATACAAAATTTTAAGAATAAAATTAAAAATTAATATAAAATTTTAAAATATAAAAAATATCTTTATTATCAAAAAAAGTTATTAATCTCAACCCCTTTCCCCGAAGAAGACAATAATGGGCACCATTTTATAATAAAATGACTATTAATCTTTGGAGGTCGCGTACTCACTAGCAACCCTAGGTAGGTAGGGTTAGTTAAAGCTTACTCTAGTTATGCGATAATCTGAGTTTGAGTTAGACTAATTAGATTAGAAGCTAGATTATTCCAACTACAAGACTTTGACAATACTTTAAATGAACCGATGTCAATAAAAAAATATTTATAAGAAATAAAAAATAGTAATATCTTTTATTAAAATTATATTATATATTAAAATATTAATTTATATAGTATGACTTGATATATATTATTATGGAAACTGTTAATATATTAATTTAAAGATCAGTAGATGGAATTTTGGCCCAAAGATTAATGACTTTGAGTATTCATATATAAAAATTTTTTGAAATTCAAATGTGCATGAAATTTGTCTTCGAGATGGAATTTTCTTGCTTGATACTAATTTTTCTTTTCTAAGTTACAAAATTTTTATATAACATTAATGATCCTTTCGAAATTAAAAATTTTTTATTTTTCAAAAGAAAAAGTTTGAATAAAACTAACCCAAGGAGTCTTTGAAGCTAATTCCGATGAGAGCATTCATTCATTCAAGGCGTAAAAAATGTGTGTTCTGCCTTATTCTGTTTTGATCATTACTTTTTAGGTCAAATTAGGTTAGTACTAATTAAATATAGGTTACCATTTTTTTTTATTTATGAGTTTTGTTAATTAGCACTTTTAATAAAAAAATATAAATTATTTTTTTATGAATTTTGCTAACTAATTTTTTAAGGATTAAAATTTTTTCAATGACTAACAATAAATGCGCAATTTATTTTTAAATTAAGACAAATTTACCTTTATAAATATAAAGTTTAAATTTTTAAATCTTCAATTATAAAATCATAAAACATAAATCCAAAAATATTTATATACAAAAATTATCATACAAAATTAGTAAAAAAAAAATATGCAAAAATTGCAAAAAATTATAAAATGCCGAAATATATTTATAAGGTTTATGTTTTACAATTTTATAATTTTTTAAATCTTAAATTATAAACTTATAAAACATAAATCCATATATATATGGACACAAATTATCATATATAATTAGCCAAATAATATTTATGAAAATTATCTATAAATAAATAAAATACCTGACAAAATTTAAGATTTTATAATTTTATAATTTAAAATGTAAAAATTTAAAAATTTGAATTTATATTTATAAGGGTAAATCTGTCTTATCTTAAAAATAAATTGTGCATTTATTATTAGTAATAAAAGGTTATAAAATATATTTAATAACATGATAAAATATTATTTTTAATAGTATTTAATGCTCCTAAACTAACATTCTAAGGACATTGGTTAGCAAAATCTTTTTATTTAATGTATTCTAAGACATTCTTAACAAATAATAAATGCATAATCTAATTTTAAAATAAGACATATTTATCCTAATAGATATAAAATTCAAAATTTTTGAAATTTTAAATATTAAATTATAAAACATAAAACCAAAAATATTTATATACAAAAATTACCATATAAAATTAGTAAAAAAGATATGTACTAAAATTTTTCAAAAAAAATGCCAATATATTTTTAGGGTTTATGTTTTATAATTTTATAATTTGTTTGAATCTTAAATTATAAAATTATAAAACATAAACCAAAAAATATATATATGCACAAAAATTACCATATATAATTAGCCAAAAAATATTTATGAAAATTATCCACAAAAATAAAATATATCACAAAATTTATGATTTTATAATTTAAGATTTAAAAATTTAAAAATTTGAATTTACGTATATAAGGGTAAATCTCTTATTTTAGAAATAAATTGTGTATTTATTATTGGTAGTTAAAAAAATATTAAAATATATTAAATAGTTTGATAAAATGTTTCTTTCAAACAAATTTAATGTTCCTCAGGGCATTAGCAAAACTTTTTTTTTTTAAAAAATCCAATAACACTCATTTTTTTTCTATTTATTTTTTACAAAATATACTTGTAAAATTCTAAATGATATTCACATGTAAAATATTATAATTGGCCATAATAACATTTTTTTAAAATTTTTCTAAAACAAGTAATGAATAAATTGTTAATTCAAGTCAAGCATTGAATAACTAATACCATGAAATAAAAAGTACAAACAATTGACAAGAATACATTACATAACATTATTTAATAAAATTACAATTAATAAACACATAGCTTATAAAGGTAAATTAACCGTTTCCAATAAATATAAAAGCTAAGGGGTAAATAACCAATGAGTATAATTCACCAAAAAACTATGAGTAATTTTCTCCCTTTATCAGTTTAATAAAATTTAATCAACCATGTTGATTGAAGCATTTAAGGCAGGTGGTGAGACATAGATCGGGATTAAAAGAGTTAAGTAGACTTGGTTTTATTATTTCTTGTTTTTATTTTTTTTTTACCAAAAATAGAAAATAATGTTGAACCACGTTTAGTATAGTTTAATAAAAAAATATTTTATAGAAAGTAAACATTTTAATTACATAAATATTATTATTTGATAATATTAAACTTAAAAATTAATAAAAAAAATTATAGTCATTTAATTCAATTGAAATTAAAAACAAATATAAAAGAATTTTTAAATTTACATGAGAAACATATTTTTAAAAATATGAAAAACTTACAAATAAGAACCGATTTTAAAAAATAAAAATAGAGAATAAAAAAAATATTTTCACAGACCAAAGAGGTCCATGAGTTTTATAAAACAAGGGCTAAAAAACTTAGTAAGAAAAAGAAGGGAAAAGTGGATGTGCCGGAGTGGTTATCGGGCATGACTAGAAATCATGTGGGCTCTGCCCGCGTAGGTTCGAATCCTACCATTCACGATTTTTGTCATAAAACACGGTCACTATATTTTATTTAACCTCTCAAAAAAATATTATTAATGTTATTTTTTAATCCAAATTATATTTATATTTTAATATTTTATTTAACAAAATATTAACTAATTTTTTTTATAATAAAAAATATATAGGTAGTAAATAATTTACATCATTTTAAAAAAAATTATATATATAATTAATAAAAAATATTTTTAATATTTAGATTAACCATAATTATTAAATTATTATCAAATATTCAATTAATAAAAAAATTTATATATATATATAATTAAAAAATTTTATATTTTAAAATTTTATTTTATATAAATTAATATATGACATATAAAAAAATTATATCACCAATTAAATTAAATATTAACATCTTATTAGTGAAAAATTGTGAATAAAATTTAAGTAAAAATTGACAATATTAAAAGTATGTTTATTTTTGATAAATTAAATTAATAAAAATAATTTATCAAAAATTAAATTAAAAATTATTATATTTATCAAAAGTTAAAATAAAATATTTCACTAAAAATTACACAACTCTCATACATAATAATATAGTACGTTTATTTTCAAAATCAACATGATAAATATTAAAATAACATAACGATCATCATTCATCATGGGATTTAGGTATGGTCCATTCACCAGACTCAATAACTATTACAAGTAGCTCATCATAAGAAATTAAGAATGAGCCCCGATAACTGTACGCGGCACTTCCCGAGCCTTCTATGGCTACGTGTCACCTTCTTTTTCTGACTCGTGTCCCATCCCTTTCTATATTCTGCTACGTGGCTCCAGAACTCTCTCACTCTCTCTGCACTCTGCTTACCCTTATCCATCATTTATATATGCTTGCTTACTACAGTCTGCAGGGCCAACTGCGACAACCAACTAAGTACACACTAACTGCAAATTTCTAGAATCCTCTTTCAGTATTCAGTTTTTCTTTCTCCAATCATACATCTTCGCCTTCACTCATGGCTTTCAGATCAACGGTATGTTATTCATCTTCCGCTCTGTTTTCACTTTCCTTTGAATCATCCATATTCTCTTACTACTTTGTTTCTGATGACGCAGATGGATTTTGGGAAAACCCTAATAAACAGGGGGATTCGAGGCTTCACAACCTCAACCACTCCAAAAGCAAAGGCATACGCTCCCGCAGCTGATTATGGCTACGCTCATCAGCACCACCAGCGAGGGAGATCGTCGAAACCAGCGAAGAAAGACTTCGTGCCGGTGTACGTGGCGATAGGAATGATAGCGTTGTCGACGGGGCTTGGACTCCACACAGCGTGGCAGCAACTGAGGAATTCCCCAACGGTGCGCGTGAAGAAGCAGAGGAGGGAGACGCTGCCGGAGGTGGTGGAGCCGGAGCACGTGGCGGAGGAGTCGGACAAGTTCCTGAAGCATTCGTTCTTCAGGAAAGTAGCACACGTGCAGGATCACAACAATCCTTATAAGCAGGCCATACCCGATCCTATCCGCAAAGATGCGTATGCCCATCGCGCTCGCATTGAGACCCTCAAGTCTGTTGGAGTTGATCCTTCACACGTCTGATTGATTACAGGAAATAGTGTACATTCTAGACTAGACTGTAGGGTTCATGTAAGAGAGACGGTGTTTACTCTTTGTCCCTTGCAGGACTGTAAATAGAAGCTGGTGGGGTAGACTCCTTTAAGGCTTGTTATGTCGCTTTTCTATTTTGCTTGTGTTATTTGGAACGGAAGTGATGAATGTTGTACACTTAAAATGTCAATTTGAATTTTTGCATTTTAATAATTTAATCAAATCTTAAATGTATCTTAATTCATTTTTTAAAATTTCATTTCATTATACCATTAATGGATTCAAACATGGCAAGAGACCATATCGCTTATGATCAAAAGCTACGTTGTTGATATTAATTATAGGGAACATTTTTGAAACATAAGCAATACATGTAAATATATTGATTTGTTTATATTTATACATTTATGATATTAATCATAGATATCCTTTAATTGTGTCTGGCATTACATAACTCTAAACATGCATTTTTTTAAGAAGAGAAGCCAAGCTTTTTGAATATGTTTTTCATTTGGCGAGTGTGAATTACGTTCAAATTGGGAGTTAAAACAACTGGTCGTGTTTCAAGCCCATTGACTCTAGATTGCGTTCAATCAAAAGGTAAATTCCTTTTATAGAAAGAAAATATTTATTTTGAAAATTAATTTTTTTAATTTATCAATATAAATAATAATAAAACTATGGGAACACAAAATCCGTAGGATAGCCTTGGACAACTACGCCTCAAGTAGAACCCTGGTGGTCAAACATCGCAATCGGAGTTATTATAAACTATAGCAATTTCTTGATGGGAAATCAAGCTCTCTCGAATTTCATAAGGAAAAAGGATATGTGAACACTCCACTAATTAATTTCACTAGAAAATATATATACCATTAACTTTTGCTTCTTGCTTGAAAGAATTTTTTTTTTTTTTTAAAAAAGAAACTCGTTAATCTTTGGAGACTTGCAAATAATTCCTCGAAATTCCAAAATCAAGAAATGAGTTTTATTTATTTTACTCTTAATTTCTGTTACTTCATTTTTTTGACAGAACAATAAAGTCTTTCAAAACATTATGAATATTAAATAATTTTAAAATTAATACTTAACTATGTTATTTAATTTTGTTTAAAATTTTTACAATTAAAAGTAATAAATACACAATTTTTTATTAGAATAAAAAAGTTTTGATTAAAATGTATAAAATTGATTAAAATGTACATAACTCTTTTAAACTATAAGTCATATATAGATAATCTCTTCAACTATAAAAATTAATTTAAAACCTTCTTAAACTTGGTAATTTGTGCAAAAATTATTTAAAATTCTAATGGATGATAAAAACTTTAAATTATTTAAGATATTTTTTTTTACATAAAGCATAAAGTTTAAGAAGGTTTTACACAAGATCTAAAATTCAAAAGAATTTTTTACACAAATCTTAAAATTTAATAAAATTTTTTATATTTTAGTATGACTTAATTTTACTGATGTATCATATTTTATAAGAGTTTTGAATGAAAAATTAATGAATAAATTTTTTATATAAATTATGAAATTTTAAAAAATTTAAAATTAATTTTTCTAATTAAAAAAATTATATACATGTCACCTAATTCAAGAAAATTTTTTCTATTTCAATATTTAAAATTTGTATATGATAATAAAATAATATTCACCATAAATTTGATGACAATCTTTCTGAAGGCTTGACATATGGGTCCATGGGCCTGTGATGGAGCCTGGTCAAATCCTCTAAATTTAGATAATATTAAAATAAGAAATTAGAAATGAAAGAAAGGAAAATATACATGGCTTGGTATACAAAGGGAGTGATGCAAGATGATGGCGTGGCAAGTGAGAAACATTGTTCACGGAGATCTATAAATAAAGTAAAACAAACCAGATAGCCCTCGTACTCATATTTGAAGTGTGAATAGTGAATGCAGAATAGTGTATCTTTCAGATCTCTTTTCTTACACACAAAGCATTTTCTCTGATTGTTAGGGTTTCACAGTCAGAACCTGCCAGTGAGTGTGAAGGGAGACACACGAAGGAAGGAAGGAAGAGACAGCGATGGGAGAACGGAAACGGATCCCTTTGGGGCTCGCTGCGATGCTCCTGCTCATTGCTTGCTCTTCATTTCAGCTACTCTGCGCTTCTGATGATCACGATGATGCGGTAATTGGGGCTCATTTTTCTTGTTTCCACTTTGTTTTTCTTTTCTTCTCTATTGTATCTCTGATTTTCTGTACTGTAAGTCACTAATTGTCCGCTTTCAATATGGTTCAGATATTCTACGAATCGTTTGACGAGACTTTTGAAGGCCGTTGGATTGTATCTGAGAAGGACGACTATAATGGTAACTATATTCTGTCACATATTGTCTTTGTAGATTAGTAATTTTTCTTCTAGGGTGGTGCCATTGTCTTCTGTGACAACTGTTTGCTTATACCAACAATTTGTTATGATGAATGTATTTTTTGTTAAAATGTTTTTCTAACGTGGTTCGTTAATACTGATAACTTATTTAATTCATGTTAAAACAAGTTGTGTACGCAGCTAAAAACAGTGTTTATTGATAAATACTCGCCTAATTACGAGTTTGATTCCCACTCTAAATCCAAATCCTCGATGCTGAGGAAGATATTGCAGTTGTAGTTAACAGTTTGCTGTCAGAAATTGCATTAAACAGGCAAAAAAATAATGGCTTTTGTGGGGTACGTGATTAAAACGAAAATGAATGGTAAGATTTCTAAATATGCGATTTGAAAAAAAATAAAAAAAATCCTTTTTTGTATTCTGTGCAGTAGGAAATAGAAGAAAATTACCTTAAGATAATATTGAGGATTTATTGTGAATCTATATGGAATCATGAACATCCCTGGTCGTCTGTGGGTTCAATTATTATTCTTTTATGAAACAAAAGTCCCTACCAATCTTATGAGCCTGCATGCAAATTTTATAATTGTTTACTTTTGTGTACAAGCAGTAAGGATGCATTGTGCTACAGGCAATTTTTCCCCTTGGAAATATTTAGCTTTTTCGACGAAATGGAAAAATCTTTCTGTAATTATAATAAGAGTTGCAGATGTGTTGTGGAAGTCTAAGCTGTCATTATACAAAAATGGGTAAACTGTGAAAGTTGTTGTGATGCTATTACTTTTTCCATGATCATGTGTGAGGGTTGCGTGATTATAGAAGACTCTTGCTTATGGAAGTTGGGTCTTAATTAGTAATCGGATTATCTGTAGATTGGATTTTGGATATCTTTTCCATCTCCAATTTTATTATTTCTTCCTGTAGAGTTGCACATTTAAAGGTGTCAAATTGTGTCATATGCTTTCTTCTGCTCTTGTTGAAGCAGTCAAGTACGATAGATAGATATTTTGATTTACCAAATTTGGAAATTAATCTTGATTCAAATTTTGGGTTCTAGGTGTCTGGAAGCATGCTAAGAGTGAGGGGCATGATGATTATGGACTTCTTGTCAGTGAGAAAGCAAAGAAATATGCTATTGTAAAAGAGCTCGATAAGCCTGTGAGTCTTAAGGACGGAACAGTTGTTCTCCAGTTTGAGACTCGCCTTCAAAATGGCCTTGAATGTGGTGGAGCATATCTGAAGTATCTTCGACCCCAGGAGGCTGGATGGAAACCCAAGAGATTTGACAATGAATCTCCATATTCTATTATGTTCGGTCCTGATAAGTGTGGGGCCACCAACAAAGTGCATTTCATTTTTAAGCATAAGAATCCCAAGAGTGGGGAATATGTTGAACACCATCTCAAGTATCCCCCTTCTGTACCCTCTGACAAACTATCTCATGTCTACACTGCTATATTGAAGCCTGGCAATGAGTTACAAATTTTGATTGATGGGGAGGAAAAGAAAACGGCAAATTTCTTGTCAGCTGAGGACTTTGAGCCTCCACTTATCCCTCCCAAAACAATCCCTGATCCTGAAGATAAGAAACCTGAGGACTGGGATGAGAGAGCTAAAATTCCAGACCCAAATGCAGTAAAGCCAGATGACTGGGATGAGGATGCACCCATAGAAATTGAAGATGAAGAAGCTGAGAAACCTGAAGAATGGTTAGATGATGAGCCTGAGGAGATAGATGATCCAGATGCAACCAAACCAGAAGATTGGGATGATGAGGAGGATGGTGAATGGGAGGCCCCAAAGATTGATAACCCAAAGTGTGAAGCGGCTCCAGGTTGTGGTGAGTGGAAGAGGCCAATGAAGAGGAATCCAGCTTATAAAGGAAAATGGCACGCGCCTCTTATTGATAACCCCAATTATAAGGGTATCTGGAAGCCTCGTGAAATTCCAAACCCTGATTTCTTTGAACTTGAGAAACCTGACTTTGAGCCTATAGCTGCTATTGGCATTGAAATTTGGACTATGCAAGATGGTATACTATTTGACAATATTTTGATAGCCAACGATGATAAAATTGCTGAGACTTATCGGGAGACTACATGGAAGCCTAAGTTTAACAATGAGAAGGAGAAACAGAAGGCTGAAGAGTTGGCCACCAGTGATAATTCAGGCTTCCAGGTAATAAAAGCATTTGGTAGTTTCCACTTTTTTCCCTTGTCTATTTCTACCCCCTCTCCCCATTTTTTTCTCTCTCTCTCACTTATTTATTTTCTTCCCGTTTACTATCTTCTTTTGCTTTTCTCCTTGTGCGTGTAATTAAATTGCAGAAGAAGATATTTGAACTCTTGTACAAGATTGCAGACATTCCCTTCTTGAGTGTTTACAAGCCTAAGATATTTGTAAGTAAAACTAGTATCTCTTCATTCGGTCCAATTCTCTTGGTGGAATGTCTAGAACTCTATTTTCTCTGCAGGAACTCATTGAAAAGGGGGAAAAGCAACCAAATATTACTATTGGAATTCTTGTTTCTATTGTTGCTGTCTTCTTGACAATTTTCTTCAAGATCCTATTTGGTGGGAAGAAGCCTGTGAGTAGTGGAACTCCATCTTTTCTTTCCTGAAGGTAGTTTAATAGCAAGTTCATCTCTGACAGCCATTTCTGTTCTTACGCAGGCAAGGGTAGAGAAGACAAATACAGCACCTGCCCAAACTTCCGATGACCAAAGCAGTGAAGCCAAGGAAGAAAACAAAGAGAAGGAGGAAACATCTGGTGCTCCACGCCGAAGATCGAGGCGAGAGAATTGAAATGATTGAATCTTGAAAGGGGCAATCAATTCATATCATCACCACGGATAAATTTTAAGCTCAGTTGGGTTTTCGGTCCAAATTATTACATCGTGCTTTTTCATTTTCTCCTTCGTTTTCTTTTGAAAGATAATCTACACAAGGAGTGTAAATCAGACATTCTACTAGGCTGGGCTAGTCTTTTTTGGAGACTAGAGTATTTTAGCGAATTGAAGCTGTACAATTTCTTTTAATATTGTCTTGCGGTAGCATGGGTACTTAGCATCATTCCCCTTGTCATGCGGAATCTTACTTTTTGAGTATTTGCAGTGCTAGATATGTTCATGGTGGCCTTGACTGCCATGTTTGGTTTGCAACCTTGTAATGGCGCTATGTTTTGAGAGAAATAGGCAAATATGGGAAGACTATATTAATGTGTAGTTAATTATATTTTTATTATTCAATAGAATTTTTTAGTTATAATAAAGTATATAAAATTTTTTTGGAAAAAATAACGATGAAAATATAAGTGATATAAATTATATAAAGTAAAAATATAAAAGTTGTAGTTAAATTTTTTTTATTATGTGTTTAACCCTTTTTGAAGACACGTCTTTTAACCCTACAAATTGAGATATAAACTTCGTCAATGATTATCTTTCAACACACAATAATCTGGAACTTTCTTGGACCTCTTGGGATCATTATTTTTAATGATACACATTCACTCAGGTTGCTTTTATTCTTTCGTACGGGAGTATGTCATTAATAAATCACGGATCTTGCAAAAGGCTACGATTCTAAATGTTTTTAAAAATTGATTATTCAACTTATTATTTAATAGTTTTATAATTTTTCCTCAACTTATTGTATGTGCACATATTGATTAAAAATGTTATAACGTCATTCTTATAACACACAGCTTAGATATTTAGAATTATAAATTTTTAGTCCTAGATCATAACAATCTAAATCCTTAAAACCCAAACTAACCCTTGACAACAATATATTTAAAACTTAGTATCAAAAGCATTGGTGATGAAAATAATCGTTCTTTATATCAAAGGTCTCATATATAGAGCATTTACTTCACAATCAAATTTGTAAATATATAGAGTTGAGAAATATAATAAGAATTGAACAAGCAAACAAGAGTTAGTATATGTATATGAACTAATGCATACTTGATGATAATGTCATTGAGATGAACACAAGAAATAAAATCAAGCAGAGATTACAACCCATTATGCCCGGTGCAAATCAAACGAAAGAGAGAGCAAAACGAAAAATAGAGTGTGTATGTTGTGATATGTATCAGTTAAAATGAGTAACTGATGTCATAAAATGCCATAACACATTAAGAAAATTTTTAATTATGATTGTTTACTATTAATCTAATAAAATTCTAACAACCTCTCACTTGAATAATGTTAAACAATCATCAAGTTTGAATACACACCCACTCACACACATAACTCTTTTACTCTTAGTCAATAATTAAATAAGATAATTATTAATTTATACTGAGCTGTAGGTTAGATTATCTACCCAAAGGATCTTGTAAGTAATCAAGCCTATCACTGATTACTTACAACTAATATATAGAATCAATTCATTTATGATTAACTTAAAAAAATTTAAATTTGAGACAACACAAAATCACTAAATCTGATAAGGATACTAGTGATAAAGTCCCAACACCTAAACAAATGGAATACATAATATATAATTAAGATGATATACATAGAATCAATCTATTCATAATACAAAGTTTAAAAATAAAATAACACAAAATCACTAAATCCGATAGGAATACTAGTAATATAATAAACTCTCAATATATGAATGAATAAAATATATAATATATATATCAAAACTCATGAATAATCAATCTAAACTCTCACTAGACCAAAACTACATCAAAAGATTCTATCAAACCCATGAGTTACATGATTTTAAATACTCATACGGGTAATCTTTTGGCCAATAAATTTGTTAGCATATGTTCACTAGAAATGTGAACTAAATGAGTCTAAGATTTAACAATTTTTTTCTCTAACAAATAAAAACATTATATTAAAGTGTTTAGTAGGATTAGAGTTCCTACGAATTTGAGAAAAGCATAAAGCAGATGAATTGTCGTAGTATATAGTCAAAGAATGTGATATAGAATCAATAAGATGCATGCTAGATATCAAATTCTTTAACCATACATTTTGGTAGTTAGTCTCATAACAAGAAACATATTATGCTTTCATAATTAAGATAGTTGCAATAGTTTGTTTAACACTTTTTCATGAAATAATTCATCCAAACATCATAAAGATGTATCCAAAAGTATTATTACAATCAGTAATGCATAAGACATAATACGAGTCTGAATAACTCACAATTTCAAAAGATTCAGACTTCTTATAAGTTAATAAATAATATTTTATACCTTAAAGATACCTTATAACTTTCTTAGCAGTTCTCTAATGGTCATGATCAGATTCAGGTATCTGGCCAAAATTAATTGCACCAAATTAGTTTTTTTTATTGTTCAAGAGTATTGATTTTGGAAAAATAGATGTATTTAGCCAAATCTTTTTGTAAAAAATTAACTATTTTTAAATTGTAACAACTAATTTTTTGTGAAAAGAAATGAAGATTGATGCAGAAAAATTAACTTTTTAAGATAAAAACATTTTTACTAAAAGATTATTATTTACTATAACTATCGTTGTTTTTGAAAATTTTTACACAAGCTATGTATATGTGAAGACGTTTTTGTGATTTAATAGAAATGTCAATTTTCTACCGTAAGTAGAAGGAAGAAAATAACACGAAATGATTGTGGAAAATGATGAAAATAAGAATAGATTATGCTTTGAATGTAACTAGCTTGTAGTGTTTTAGGATATCTGTTGTGACTATGTTATATTTTAATTAATTTAGAATAAAAATTAAATATAATAAATTTTAAATTAATTTATTTGAATAATATTATTTACAAAATAAATCTGTACTAAAAACACTTTTTTAAAAGATTGACTAAATACAATCTATTTTTCAAATACCGATAAAAATACTTAAAATATTAATAAGAAATCCCCAAGCGGGCAAAAAGCTGCCAATATTCACAACGGCCTGTCTACAGAGCAAAATTCACCGCTCTCTTTCACCTGAAAGACATGCTTTACTTGGAAATAACATTCTACAATCCTTGTTAAGATTAAGAATATCAACATTTTAAAATAATAATAATAATAATAATAATAATAATAAAAAACAAAAAAATAAAGGAAATATAATTTTTTTTAAATACCAAGACAAACACAAGCATACAATTTTCAACAGAAATTCGTCTCTAAAGTTCCATGGTAACAAGGAACCCTGCCGCATGCCCTTATTATGACATTATAGAATAAATTGTCCCCTCAACCTAATAAAAAAATTAAAAAAAAAACTAAGGAAAATTTAAAAAAGAAAAAACAAAACTACGGTTCACGCACGGCTTTTCGTTTTCCTCTCTAACTCAGATGCATAATGTTCATGCCTATAACTTCACTCATTTTCTCTGAAGATGTCTGTCTATATTTAATTTATCTCCCATCATAAAATTACATTTATTTTCGACCACCAGCCTTTCTTGGAGGAGGAGCACTGTCTTCCTCATCTGACTGGATATCTCCGTACTGCCATATTCCACGCCTACTAGTACGTGCTTCTTGCTGGAACATCTCCAAATTGTCAAGAGCAAGTTGCCTTTCTTTTTTGTCCCACCTATTTCTTTTCTCTATCCTAGCAAGTCCTTCCTGGAATTTCCACAGAAAGATAACAAGGCTCAGAACAGTGTGTTTTGTTTTGTGCATATTTCGATATGCGTACAAAGAATCAAAGTAAACAGCCTTTGAAAACAATTCAAGCTAGAGTGAGCAACAAGAAAAAACCTGAAGCATGGCAGCATTAATGCTGATCTCAGCATCCACAGCAACAAGAGTTACACCAAGAATTGTCCCAGTTCCTTGTCCTTTCACTTTTCCTCCTGAAGTATCTTTGTCCTCAACCTTGGCCCTGAACTCTTTTCCACTGTTTAAAGTGTGCTCGCTCAAATATTCAGCAGCTTCTTGACCAAAATCGTCTTCCAAGTTTGGAACCTTTATGTATGCAAGGCTGCATAACTGAGCAAGACCAGATGCAGCAGACACAGATGGATCAACGGGCCGTAACTGACTGTAAGTTACTTCTTCTTGATTTCCGTAATCAATATAGAATACTTCAAATTTGTCATTAGGAGATTCAACTGGTCCTCGAGGAGCATTGACAATCTATAAAAGTCAATTGTAAGTACTCAGTATTTTAAAAATTAAAAAAAATGTATGTGGCATAAACCATTTCGCCAGGAAAAGACTATTTACAGTGAAAAGTGAAAACACTAAAAATGATATAAGCAATGCACCAACTATTTAGCATCTTATCAACTCAGGGCATTTCTATAGAATATTAATTTGCAAGAAGTTGTCTCAAGAGAATGACTTTAAAATGTTGGCCGTTCATCTGGGCATCACTATACTCATGATGTGCGCATGTGTGTGTAGAGCACGTGTTAAAGCTAAATCACTCTGATGGAACATGAACCTCAATTCTCATCAAGAAACTAGATAAAAAATCAGTAAAGGACGAGAAAGAGAGAGCAGCAAAAGGGTAAAGAAAAAGATACCTTGTGAAGAAAATGGGTTTCAAAGACAACCATCGCTTGATTTATTTTTAAACAACCCTTATTTAAACACCACAATCGTTTGTAGCACCACCATGCATATAAAACTAAGATCTCAGCCATAGGAACTCACCATTGCCCGGTACCAAGAATTGTCTGCCAAAAAATGACAGAGGACTATGTCACCCTTCTTGGGATTGAAAGTACCAATCACAGGGGCTTCTTTAAGGTTCAAAGAAGCAAGTTGTTGCTGAATGGATGCTATCTTTTGATCACCAACTGTCTGAACATAGAATTTACCACCCCCCAATATTTCTGTAACCATAACCTGGTAGTTTATAGCAATAGGATAAGTCGTTCACATTTTTAAACACAACATGATCATTTATGCAAGAAGAGTATCCAAAGCACCTTAAGCACTTCTTGCTGTTTGTTTTCAACAGCTGCACCATTGGATACTTCCTCCCCTTCAACATAGTTCTCCCAGATCTGCAATACAATTCATTTTAGAATAGTTGACAGCGAAGGGAAAGAAAAGCAAAAATATCATACATGGTTTCTTTCTTACTTTCAGCTTTTGCCTCTTGGCAGATTGTTCAGCTTGCTCCAGAAGGTGAAAATCTGGAATTCTGTCACTGCCAAAGGATGTTTGAAGTTTTGCAAGACCAGCTTCAAGGAGTGTAACTGCCATATTGGACCTTGACTCCCATAAGGATCCCAAGAAAGTTCCAGTTCTATCAACAGTTTCCACCTCAATCTGCACAGAACAAATACTTGATAAAGAAAGGAAAAGATAGAAGTAATATTACATTTACAGAGAAACCTGATTACCTCAACATCTCTCTGCATTATCTTTCTTCTCATTAGAGCAATTGCTTCATCAGAATATGGCTCATCACGACCAGGACATCTGACACCAGAAAATGAAAAAGCAATGCTGCAGGTTTCTTTTGGAATCAACAGCTTGAAACGATGTCCACTGAGGACATATTCCACAACAGCAGGGATTTTTCTACTTCGGTGCAGGAAAGGCAGGAAATCTCTGGCTTTCTTGGCTGATGCCTAAAGGGGGTAAAAATAGCTTTCCGTTATATTTTATAACATTCAAAGTAGAAACAAAATTGAGCATAACCATTGTTGTTCTCACTATGGTCAAATCAGTTATATGCATGACTGGAGGATCCTTAGCAGAATGGATTCCTTTCCTTCCAGAAATGGCACGTGATTCTGCAGCAAGAAGAGAATCATAGTAATTTGATCTCTCCTCAAAGTCACGATGTCTAATAACAGTCCCAAAGCCACGACCAACCACCAACTCAGCAACATTTACCCCATTTTGCTGACTTCCAGCAGGTGGAGCAGAAGGGGCATCATCACCCTCAACCTTCACAGGAGATAATAGGAATACAGATCCAAAATCCATTACTCTGGAATCAGCAGGTCCTGATGGAACTGTGGATCCATCTGCCAGACCAACCTTTCTAGAATATTCCATTTGGACATTCACCTGGAAACAAGAGCAATCAATTTTAACTGAATTCACCAATGATATCAACCTAAGGCAACATAAATTATTTATACCTGCCGACCAATGAGGCGTGTTCTCAAAAACTCCTTTGCTTCACGGGCATAAGGAGCTGGCTTTTCTTCTCGACGAGGATTGCCTATTTTTGGACACCTGATACTTGAAAGGTTGACTCGCCGCTCCGCTAGTGGACTGCCATAGGGGATAGAATCATCAGCAACAATAATGCAATCTCCACTTACAACCTCAACAACCTGGATAAGTCAAGTTAAAATATTATAAGCTTATATTAAATAGTGATTATTGAGCAATAACATATGATTAGACAAAACTCACCTTTCCTGTGAAATTCTGGTCATGAATTGCCTTTGAATTTGTAGCAGGTGGTACATAATTTGTCCAAATCCTCAACCTGCTTTTCTTCGCCTGAAGTTCTGCATTCTTCAGTCTCCGCTTTGCATCTTCTTCCATCATATTTGCACTCCATTCAACATATTTTGCAAAACCCTGTGTCATGGGAGACATCAAAAAAGTAAGATATTCTCTGGATGCTTTAACTGATACTTTATCAGATCAAAAGAAAGGGTAATGGGACATTCAAAATCTCCTTAAACTATCAAGCTTATCACTCCAGCATAAATCACATCAGGCAATAAATAAAACATGAGGTAGCCAAGATTCTTAAAAAGAATTACTGCACTAGAACATAAGCAAGAATATATAGTCAAGGCCACTACTTCACAGTTTACACCAAAGGGAAAAATACTAAACAAAAATTGGTGATTGATATAGCCAAAAAAGAAGTTATTCAATTGACTATTTTTCATTATAAGAAAAAAATAGTAAAAAATTTTAATAGATAAAATTCCAGTCGAGCAGTATATTACATCAGCAACCAGAGCACACATAAATCATGGAAGTTTTGAAATATTCTCTGACAAGCCACTCAGTTTGAACTCGGAAAGCCAGTTGGGAATCGCAAGTACAATGTATCCTTCCAAAATCCAATGGTCAGTACATGTTTAAATGGAAATAAAAACTCCTTGGAGCTCGAATGCATACTCTATCATGCTCAGCATTAAGAGTTTAAGCATTGACCTGTCCCCTCTAGGGATGTATCACATATCCAAATTAAGTACAAATTCATGTGGCAACAAGCGTGTTACAGTTTCACATAAACCAACCAAGAAGTTGTGCTGCAGAAGTAATTTATTATAGAAAACATGTCAAAACAAATACAAGTTGGCTAAACAAAATAAATCATGGTAATATCATTACACAAGTGGAGCACGTACATTTTCCACAAGCTCCAATGCTAGGTCCTTGGCTGATTCTCCATCAGGATAATAAACCGACCCAATCAAGTTGCTGAACTTATCAACACCTTCCAGGACGATCCGAACCTACACATCCACATGGAATTTAGAACTTCTGCAGAAATTCACCATGCAATATAACTTACAGAAGAAGGTTACTTACATCTCGGTTTAATACACGCATCTCAGTAAAAAATTTAGCATCAGGTGCAAAAGGATCAGCAGCAGTTTCTGCAGAAGCTGAAACTGCAAGTCTTTGGGCAGATGTAAGTGGGGCTCGAGGCTCCCCCGGCAAATCTCCATTAGTCTCATCAGCCGTCAACTCAGTTTCAATAGCAGCTTCAGTTGCAGCTCTCCGTCCCATTAGTGGGGACTAATTCAAATGGAAAACAGAAGAAGAAATTATTAACATGCACAAAACATTGTAGTAATAGCAACAGTATTGTTTATCATACCTGAATTCCAGCAACAAAAACTTGGACAAACTGAAACCCTGGAAGTAAATACACTCGAAGGGTACTGCCATCACGAACTTGCTCAACAATTCCTTCCATGGGCCGACCCTTATTCTCAGCTAACAAGCCCATAGCGTCCAAGTTGCTAGGGTCGCCAATGGCAGAAGGTGGTAGGTTTCTAATGGATGCCTCTGCAGCACCAGGTACCTGCAATCAGCCACAGAATTATATATAGCATACTCATGGCATATTGCTATAAACTAGATGGACATAGCTTCCACACTTCTCTATTTTGGATAATGTCAACAGGGTTTACACACTCTCTAAACCAGCAAAGATTCCTAATATTGTCCAGGATGGTTACAACTTATAAGCATACTAATTTACCCCAAAAAAAAAAGTAAGGGTAGATATCTAATTTTTACATGCCAAATAATTACAATGTTTTGAAAGAAGAGCAAATTCAGAGATAAAATAAAACTCTGTCAACATGAAATAACCAAAAATTATGCCTTCTGTACTAGTTATTTGTCTGATGAACCCAATGAAAAAGGAAAATTCAGAAACAAACCTTGCTCCAACGACCAAGGCCTTCTTGTTTAGCTTGTTCTTCCAATCGTAACAATTCTGCTAGGTAAGGACTCACTTCTCCTTTTTGTTGCCCCTGCTCTCTGACCTGCACAAACAAGATTGCAATAATGCAATTCAGAAACGGATGAATAAGTTAAACATGATACATCCTGATGTAAGCACATGGTTTTCAACCTTTGCCCAGCCTCCACCAGCAACCTGCATTGCAACGTTTTTGTCACCAAGAAAAACAGTGCCAAAGTCCCGATTAATGGATGCCACATTGTAATCAACTCTAAAGGTCACCTCCTGTTCAAATAATCATCAAGTCAGACTTAATAAGTTTTATCTTAAGGAAATAAAACCATACTGGGCAATCAGGACAACAATGTTTTAATGTTTATAATGCGCACCTTCCCTATACAGAGCTTCCTTAGAAACTCTCTACTTTCCCATGCAAATGGCTCATCTACGCCACCTCTACGTGCCTGGAAAATTTTAAACAAAGAACAACAGTGAAATATCTCAGCAGTGAAAACCAGGACAAAGAAATTCTCATAGAAAAAGATATAATTCAGTACTCAGTTTTACTTTAGGACATTTTTTTTAATTACAATTTTACACAAAATATGCATTAAAAGTAATTGTAGGCAACATCATTTCCACAGTAAAGAGTCCCTCTTATACCAGAAGGCAGACCTTAAAAATTGAATATAGATTGCAATTTTATGCATCCAAGTCACGAGAGGAAGTCAACTAAGAAATTTACCAGTCTAGGAGCAATTAAAGATGATAGAGTGATGGTCTTTTCAGGCAGAGGACCAGGCTTGCTGCTGGCCATGGCCACAATGACCAAGCAGTCCCCTGAAGGAACAGCTTTCACTCTCCCTCTGTACCATCCCGTTGCCCCAGTCGCTGCTGATGCCATTTCAACAGCTACCGTACGATCTACAACCATAGGAACAAAAATATTCAGCGACATTACCTCCAAAGTTTTTTTTTTAAAAAAAAAATTGAAACTTTCGAGACATGAAATATTATCTATACATATGCAGACGTTTATATTCCTACACAAGCAAAGATATAGATAAAGACAATCGCCACATAGAAAAGTATAAGAAAGCGACCTGGATGGTGCAATAAACTCAGCAAATGTTAATTCTGCATATCTGGCTTTTAAAAAAACACTTAGATCCACAACAACAGAAGTGGCAACATTACAAATCACCACATGCATTAACAAGCCTCAGAGAGTGAATGCGGCAGAGCAGTGCAAGACACTGCGGGATCGGATCATCCCTCATCAGCAGAATCCATAACACAGTGATACCAAATCACGAAATATTGTTACGAAACAGAGCAAGGAAGTGAAATTTGAATCCATCAATTCTACCCAAACAAATTACAATTCAAGCGAAAAAAAGACTTAAATAGCCAAATGGAGCGCATGCAAAGATGTAGATTGAATACCAAAGCAGAGATCTATAAAAATGGATTGACAAAACTGGAGCTATACCTTAAATCAGATCAAGTGCACAGGAAGAAGAGGACAAACTTGGCTCCGCTCTCACTAGTCACCTCGGATCTATCGAAGCAACATAAACCAGATCGAACACAAAGTAGAATTCGAATAACAATTGTTTGGGTCTTAACAAGTGATGAGATCCCACGCTCGAGACGGCCAGAACAGCAGTTGCGGGGCGGCGGATCAGTGAGGGAAGCAGAAGAAACGAAGAGAGAGGTTTTAATGTGGATGGGGGTATAGGCTTATATAAGAAAAGGACGAAAGCTGAATTACAAGGTGACAGTAAGATTACCCTCACTTTTCTGGGAAAATTACGGAAAATACCATTTAAAATCCCGCAGGATTGTGATTTGTAAGATTTAGGTGAAAGAGTTAGGAAGCCTTAATTTCAGTTGTCTCTTTCTTTCTAAAAATCTTTTACTAATATCTATCATTAATTTGTACGTTTTTTTTTAAAAAAAAATTTAGGCACCCATGCGGACAAATAACTGTGCCTCACTTTTATGACGCCAAAAGAAATATGGACACATTTTTTTTGCAAAATTTTATACTGGACACGTGAAGGAATTTATAATTTCCACCTAATAAAAATAAAAAATCACAAATCAAGAAACGATTTGGTAACAGCGATGAAATCCAACTTGTACTGTCTACATGGAATTACTTTTATAACGAATTTAGAAAGAATGACCGTAGGTAAATTTACGTGGACATAGTTTAACATAAAATATCTATATAGTTAATAAGTTGTTTAGTGAAATAGAAGTGATATCACTTCTGTGAAGAGAAAAAAAAAAAGGAATTCGAGAAAACGTATTTATTAGAAGAAATTTATCTTACCATAATTTTTTTTAATTTAATTGAGATTGATTTTAAGTTTAATGTGACTTGTGAAATATCTTAAATTGTTATTAAAAAAATCTAAAAAATTGGTTAAATATTATAAAATTTATTTTGATAACTTAATGGCATATTAATTTAATTATAAATTAGTATTTTTTTAAAGATGAAACTTTATTTTTAAATTTTATCTTATAAATTACACTCTCTTCTCATTAAAAATAAATATACATTATACTTCTATTCATTTTAACTAATTAAATACTCTTTTTTTTTTTCTTTTTCTGGTATGTTCTTATGTTTTCTATTTAATATTTATATAATATAACACGTATTAAATCTGTATTACACTAACATAAAAGAGGTATTTTTAAATATTTAACACATTGAATTTATGCTTTTTTTTAAAAAAATAAATAATATCAAAATAAAAAATTTAAAAATAATTTACCCTTAAATTGTTAATGAAATGGTTTTAATGTTGAAACAATACCACACACAATTGTTAATTCTACCACAATTTAATTAGAGTTTTGAGTAAATATTAAGTTAACTCAATTTTGGTAACTATTTTTGCACTTATGTTGCTTTATTTAATATTTACTCATCGAATTTATATTTGGTAATTCTCTCTTGAATTTACAGTAAATAAAATTCTACTAATAATAAATTAATTATAATATTTTTATGGTATACTCTCTCGTATGCTTTTATTTTTCGTTTCCCATCTCAAGCTATCAGGATGAAACACCTTATCTTTTCACTTATTTTTAATCTAATCCTGTAATTGCCTTCCCATTCACGAATATGTAATTGAACTACATTTTTCATTTAGAAATAGTGCTACAACCTATCACCGGTTTTTCTTTTTCACTTTCTTTTTTATTTTCAAAAACACAATTAATATGGTAATGACCAAAATGGGAATGATGGAAGCTATTTATGTTGTTGAAAAAATCCCCACAATTGTTAATTGATTTTCCTTCGTTTTGGCACTGCTAATATTGCAGAGGGATAACGTGGCGTAAACGCCAAATGAACCAAACTTGCTTATATAGGATTAGAACTTGCAAGCACGACACGCCTATCTCCGTCTTCCAAAAACTCCACTAGAGCTCGACAAGATTTGCAGAATCCACTATCTTTTGTGCCAACGTCTTTCATAAATAAGCCAAGATCATCCACTATCTCAATGTATAGCATATCACCATAGACCTGTACCTCACAATATATAATGGAGTGGTGGAAGAAATGATCCAATAGCCTCTTGGTCAAATGTCACTTTTCCCACCCCATGCTTGAAAATCTCTCCTCTTCCCATTAAACTCAACTTGAAGCTCTTAATCCCATTTGGCATTTTGATGGACTAACCAATGCTACATCAGCCAAAAACAAAACTTTTTTTGTACTGATCGTCTATATGATAAACTGACGCTAACATGTTCTGTAACAAATAGTGAGTCAAAATTTCAAGGGCTAGTTACAACATGCACTGGATAAAAACACAAAAGTACTTGTTGATAATGTGGAGAAATAGTTCATTTCCTTTTTTCTAATTCAATGGCTTATTTCCTTGGAGTCCTTGTGAATATGGTAATACGATCCATATAAGCATATTTCATTATTGGCACCGTATTGCTCAACGACGCAAAACCCTGGGAGGGTAAACAACATCTGAAATCTTATCATTGGGACCAAGATCATTGATGGGTGGCCGCTGCCTGTGGTGATTGGTGACTGATTGGTAAGCAATTGCCAAAGCCAAAGCCTACATATGAGGGGGAAAACAGAAGAAAATATTGGTATGTAAAGTTGAAGATCCAAAAGTTGTAACTAAAAGTAGATTTCAGTCATCAGCTTACAATGTGATCGTGGTCAGGGGGAGCATAAATGCCGGTGGTCACAGTGGTTCTTCGTTTGCTGCCACCGGGGGGTGGATTGGAGATATTTTTAAAACCAGTAGGAACTACGATGACCGGTAAACCGACAAGATTTCCTAGGCAAACTCTCTCCCAATCAGTTGCATTGCCGACGAGGGCATCAACCGTGAAGCTCTCTCTTACTTCTTTGATTAGCTTTCCCCTTGCTCTTTGTGCCTACAGAGAATGAATGTGAAACTAGGTGGCAAGATATAGCTGAAAATAATGACTTGTGCTTTTATAGGAGGATTCTGTTGTAAATGGAGGGCAAGGAAATGCTTTACAGCATAGGAAATTATGTTTGCCTTTGATCTTACAATAGGAAAAATGTTTTAAGATGACTTAAATTTCTCTAGCTTTTCTTCACTCAATTCTTAATGCAATATTAAAAAAACAAAGTCTATTAGTATTTACTACTACAGAATCCAAATTTAAGCTCCTATGATAGGGAAGCAAATCAGACAATAAACAATGAACCTGTATATAATCCACTGCTGGGATAATACGTGCACGGCGCAGTTCAATAGGCCACTGATCTTGTGCTTCATACACGTTATCCTGACCCGAGCGTTGCCACTCATCAAAGTGAGCCAGCATATCAACATCCATTGTAAAATTTAGTATACCTTGGACAGAGTCAACCGTGTAATTCAGTTCAAAAGGTACCATCTTCACACCCTTTGATGCAAGAACATTAACAACCTACAATTGTTATCCCATAAGTATGTTAAGTTTACATATGATTGCAATGTCCGATACCAAACCTCATCTTTAACCATGTGATCTAGCAAATTACATGAACCAAACACTAACCTCCATATCAGCATCATCAAGATATCCAACTGTCAGATTGGTAATGTCAACCAAGAATGGATCGTCAAGGTTGCTATCTCTTGATGAGAGATCATCTGGATCTTTTCCCCGGATAATATCCAGAACAACAGCACAATCAGTAGCAGCTCTGCAGAAAGGGCCCAGCTTATCCTAGAAGAAAGATTACAAGTAAGGTTCAACATTTATAGCATCCTACAGTACAGGAATAAGATAATGTGGGTTGTACCAAGCTTTCTGATATGCTCATTACACCAGTTCGACCAACTGTACCAAAAGTGGGACGCAATGCTGTCACACCACAGCGAGCAGCAGGATAAGTAATGGAGCCAGCTGTTTCTGAGCCAATAGCAAATGGAACCATACCTGTAATACAACGAACAAAATCACATGAATGAGCTAGACATACGAAAGAAAACTTCTTAACCAGTAATTAATATATCAGATTCAAGAAAAAGAGGAAACAAAAGTGTAAACTAGGATAGGAAAAAGTGGAATTCTGAAGAATACCAGATGAAGTACTGGCAGCCGGTCCGGCAGATGATCCTGTAGAGAACTCCTCAATATTCCATGGATTTCTGGTTCTTCCACCAAACCAGATATCATCATATGCCAATGATCCAGTAACAAGCTTTGCAACTAGAACAGCACCTGCAGCCTTTAGTCTATAATGATCAAAGTCATCAACTATTCTTAAAAAATGCAGTGATTTTACATTTACATTTTGACAAAGATACCTCTTGTAGACCCAAGCTTCTGTGTCAATGACTTGATCTTTGAAGGTTTTTGAACCCCATGTTGTTTTGTATTTGGGCACTGATATTATATCCTTCAATCCATATGGGATTCCATGAAGAGGACCTTCAAGAAAACCCATAAATCATAAATGATTTTCCTTTTTTTTTTAAAAAAAAGTCCACATTCCTAAAAGGCAGTACAAGTTCAAAAATACACACGTAAACTTTCTTAGCTAGTAAACTTAATATTCTGCTAATGCTCTGCTTAAAACATAACAGGAATTTTGAGGTAAACAAACTTGTGCATTATTTTCTACCCCATAACCACTGACAAAACATTGTTATTTTATCCTGTATAAAATTATATTTGTGATATAAAAAACATTGACCAATACCTTGTTTGAAACATATGACACTGAAAGAAAAAGGACGACCATTCAATGCAAGCAACTAAATCTTACGTTATGGTACTAATATTATAATAGTAGTTGGTTAAGTTGCTAAACATAATACTTGAGTTAGTAATTTCATGATACTGACCATTATGGGATTAAGGGGGAAAAAAAAGAAAGAAAATTGCATCGCTTTGAAATGTTCAGTTGCTGGGAAAAGATATCTACCTAGATAGACTCCTTTCCCAAGCAAATCATCAGCTTGTTTTGCTTGCTGCTGAGCCAATTCTTCAGTACAAGTGACCACAGATTCAAGAACAGGATTAAACCTGGTGTTATTTCCACATTAGTTGATTTGGTAGGAAGCTCCAAAATTAAAATATTCAGTGCTCTCCTCTTTAGTAAAATACAAAAACACACACACATATTATAATAAATGCTAGGACATTAGTGTTCTCACTACTACTTTTTTAATCTCCGCAAGAATATATGCGTAAGCTCCTGAGATGTAATTTGTTTTGTTTTAATGAGTTCAGCTAATTCAAGAACCTGCTTTGCAACACAAAATATACAAGTCATTCAGGAAATAACACAATATGAATCAAATTCAAATTAGTGATCTGGTAAGGATGAATCACTTACACTCATGAAGGCAACATCTTCATCAGATTCTGGTCTCTGAATCCCAGAGACAGAAGGATAGTTAAATGTTTTGTTTTCGGATTGAGCTGGTTGATAGCCCCAGTGAGGATTGAAAACCAAATGGGATGGGTAATGCAGCCCTCCATTTTCAGAAGCCACAAGTTTCTGATTGGCTTGTATAATTGGAATATTGAGTTCAATTACTCCCTCATTAATCTCTTGAATCTAAGGTAATCAGTAATAGTTCACACTTCATAGTCAGTCATCATCAGGCAACACAGAAACATCAAACGCACAAGTAAAGTAAATGACCTGTTTATCATTGAAGAAGCTAGCATCAAGCAAACATAGCGAACGTCTTAGGCAAGAAACATCAATATTCTTCCCTGAACTTTGGCATTTGTTCTTATTCCCCTGATTGATTACACAAGGAAAGAATATCAAATTAAATGTAAGCAATTCAGGAGTAGATCATAATCTAAGAAGTATAAACACTGACATGAACATCTATCACAACACGGACACATTGAAACGTCAAGCTCTAAAAAATATTGAACACGACACGACATAACATATATATATTGTAAGTTTTCTTTTAGTGATATATTTAAGTTCTTTTAGTGATATTATTACATATTTTAAGCAACTTACGCTATTATTTTCTAAATCAAATTTACTAAATCTCGCATATAACAAAAGTAATTGAAAAAGAACTTAAATAATCTCATTATTTTGAGTTTTCTAGACTTTCGTTCACTTATTTTATAGTATTTTCTTTTTTTCTTCGAGTCATCTTATACTTGATTCAAGTATGAGCCATGTTCGACACATGTCCAAATTACATTTGACGTGTGTCTAAGCTAAAAAAAAAATTATTTTGACACCTATACATGTGTCAAACGCATGTCTACAATGTGTTATGGCACACCTAAAGATAGACATGTCCATACTTTATAGATCGCAAATTCTTCCATTGGGCTATAGCATGAGAATAAACTTATGGACTTGACATTATATCTTCTTCCATTTACTTCTATGACATAGACTCAGTATGCAATCATGGAATAATACAAATGAAATGAAAGTAACCATAACATTTAACAGGATTTCAGCAATTGAAGCACCTAGAAACTAACCTGAACTCTCTCACAGAACATTTTCCATATTCTTTTTAAGTTTCTCGCCTGCTATACATTTTGTCAGGAGTGGAAAAAAAAACATAACTAGTTTCCAAACAGAAATAGTTTTAGAAAAAAACAAAAAGAAAAAAAATCCGAATTTCAGGCATTGAACTTAGTCAACTATAAATCTATCAACTATAAATCTATAACGAGAATTAGAAACTGGATCATGAGTCAGAAAATCCACTCTGAAGGAACGGAGAACATTCTCAAAATAGAAATGCTATTAGAGATTATTCATAATTTTGGCATAAAGTCTCTGACTTTTAATCTCAATAGGAATATAGCTTTAAAAAATTGAGTTTGCTTGGTAGAACGATAGGAAAATAGTAATACCATGATAGTGGTGGCTGCGTTGGTAGGTGGGTGATGAGGTTGAGGTGGCACATGTAGGACGCAGGAGGCATCAGAACACAGAGGAAAGGAGTAATGTGGAACAGCAAGAAGAGCAAGAACAAGGCAACAAAGTATAGCAACAGCACAAGGGAAGCTGCAATGGGTGACAGCACCGGCACATGTCAGTCGCAGAAGCGGTTCATGAGGACACTCGTCGTGCGGCATGTCTTCCTCTTTGATTTCTCTGTCAAAACCCTATTGTGCAGCTTGATACTTTGCTTCACGTGTGATCGCAGACACAGAGGACGACTATTCAAACGACTATTCAAACGTCAGGGCCAAACAAAAGACAAAAAGCGTCGTGTTGGAGTACACGAGGACGTTAAGGTTGTACTCTTTGACTCCTATGTTAACAATATTACGACTTTTCAAACATTTATGTTTAAAATAAATATATTGGCTTTACAATACTGTGTTCGATCTTGGATTTATAGAGCTAATTACAAGGGATTCTTATATTTATGTATCTTGTGTACCGAGCCTTGCTCCCGCACAGTCCCACCAAAAGCGACTAATGATCTAATTTACAATGATATAAACATTTTGGTGTCAATTTCACGGGTAATAGATGATAGAACAAACTTGGGCCCAATTACTGTTTGGGAAAAAATTTTATTTTTTAAAATTTTATATTAACTTTTAATTTTTTTCTAAATTTGTTTGTTAATTTTATCTTTAAATCGTTAAATTATAATTAATTTTATTTCACGATCTGAAATTATTTTAATTATTAATAAAAAATTATAATATGACATTTGATAATAAATTTTAAAAATATAAATAAGATTTTGATAATATTTAAAAATTAAATAAAAATATATATTCTTAAATTAAAATATTTTTACTTTTATTCAATCATTATAATACTTAAAAAAATTATTTAATAAATATTTTAATAAATATTTTGTATATGTCTTAAATGATTTCAACCACGGTTTTGTATTTTTTTGAATATAATATTTTATTATTATTATTTTTTAATAATTTAGATAGTATAAAATAATGAAACAAAATCGATTGTAATTTAAAATTTTAGAAACTAAATTGACTACAAAAAAATGTTATGAACGAAATTAAAAATTAATATAAAGTTTAAAGATATAAAATATATTTTTGTCTTATTATATTTTTACTATCAAGTTATTTAATTATAAACTAATACTTGTATAAATTAGGCAACTTATTTTTTTGTTATTAATTCTTTCTAAAACAAACTTATATATTTTATTTTAATTAAAAAATTTAATAATAAAAATATAAAAAACTACTTTGTAAATCTAGTTTTAAATCATGATGTAGTGAAGATGTAATTGTAGTTCGGATGAGAATGCCACTAGTTGCATGTTACGTGAATCTACTGTTCTGTTAAGTTCATCTCAACTTAGCAAATGGTTTATTGTGTAATCACTACTTTCCAGTTCAAATCCTTGGATTAGTTTACGATCTTCCAGATGATAAAGATGGGCTGATAAAAACGTTAAATTTAAGAAGGTTTAGCAATCAATTAAATATAAGAAGGAATTCTAATCATTGTAATTAAAATTTAATTTATTCTTAAATTCTTCAATTTCGGAGAATTAAAAAAAAAATAAAGAATGAAGAGTAAAAAAATGAAATTTAAATACAATTTTTGACATTTTGTTGTTATGTTTTTCAATAAAACAAAAAATTTTGAAAAACTTAAAATAAATAATCATGGTGTGCTTAACTATAAAAAGACGTTCATTTATTAGTTTTTTTTTCAAATATTAATATATTACTTCAAGAAAAGGTCAACAAAAAACAATGGAGATATTACAATAATACAAAAATGAAGTAAATAAAATAGCACCGAAAAGCTTATAGGAAGAAATCGATATCAAAACATTGACTAAAACCAATGAAGATAAGGATATAAAAAATTGATAAAAAAAAATGGACATCTGTTTTAACAGCATGAAACAAACTGATGAAAAAGATATTTGATCTCATTTACAATTGAAAGCGACTGAATGTTAAAACATGATGTGGCATCGCAATTGTCATAATTAACAATCGTTAGAACATAATGATCAATGAAGTATTTTGAGTAATAATCGAAGATTGATCTATAACTATTTCATCAATATTTGTCGTAAAAAGTCCATCGCTATCATTATTGATAATTCTGCAATTAGACTTCAATAATTGGAGTCACTGTATTAGAGCACACATTACCAATCCACATAATATAGCGACCCAATATTTAAACCTGTGCAGGGATATGACATGAAGAGAGAAACACTAAATACAGATCATATGCCCATGCAAATTCGTGAGTGTCTTCCATATGTTCCTAAATATTTTCCTCCATAATATTCATTATTGCATATTACAAAAAAAAAAATAATAAACTTTAACCACAACATCACAATTCATATCTCAGAGAGAAGAAAATTCCATTATTTATTTCAAAAAATAGAGAAAATTCCTCCCTCGCTACATAAAAGAGAGGAGAAACCGAACTCAATTTATTTATTATTTTGTGATTAAAAAATTTGGTAATAAAAATATATAAAAAGTTAAAATTTTTAAAAATAATTAGCCCAAAATATTTTTTCTTTTTTGCTCACTCTAATAATTCATTTGGAAGAAGTGAAATACATAGAAAAGAAAAAAAATATTTTGATATTTTTCAATTTAGAATAAAATTGTATATTTTATTATATTATGTTTAAATTGAAGAGATAGATGAGTAAAGAAGAAAAAAAGTTTGAATTTAAGTGAAAAATATCAAATAAAAATGTCTAATGGGTCAGTTTGGGCCATGAAGCAGGATCGTGCAAAACTCGCCGCCTAACAAGAATGGATAAGAACCATCGTACTGTAATTGAAACAGCCAAACAGGATGTTGTCAACTTGTCAGTTGACTACGGTGCTAAGTTCCTAACAAGTAACAACTAACGCTATTCTTTTTAATTCCTTCACGACACTACAATTCTCCTCTACATTTATTAAACTTAATTTTAGATTATTAGATACATAATTGTACTATTTTATTTTTTATTAATAAATGATATTCAATAAACTATTTTTACTTTACTTTGACAAATACGCCAATAACAATTAAGATTGAGAAATTTAATTATATATCAGATAATTTTAAACTATTCAATAAATGCGTATTCAAACGTTACATGTTAAATATATATTTTTAAAAAATATTCAAACCTATGTTTAAAACAAGAACATTTCAACGTAACAACTGGTGACAAACAGACGTTGTTGATGCCGAATTCCGCATCTCCTTTTTATTTTTTTGTCCTACTTTGTATGCTTGGATAAAAAATGTTGTTTGGCCAGTCAATTAATTTTGAATTATTTTAATTAATATATTTTATTATAAAATATAAAATAAAATTTATAATATAAGAATATGAAAAAAAATTATAAGAGATGTATTTTAAAATTATAATAATTATTTTATATTATATTTCAAAAATTTAATTTAGAATTTCAATGTTTGGCTTGCAATTAGATATTCAGGAAGTGTTAAAAACTGCTCTTTGCATTATTATCAGATTTTCTGCTAACGACTGTTGAATCGGCTCTTGATAATCTATTTTATAAATGAAATTTATGTTGCTTGCAAGTTAATTTCAAGCCATTACAATCATATTGATCTTATGGTTTCTCTTTTTCAATTTATTTTCAAAGACTTTGACTTGTATGTAACTCTGTGGGAGGAAGAAAATAGTGTCCGGCTGCTATTGCACATTATGAATGGTGGAGACGTTCAATGTCTTAATACTACCTAATCTGGATGTTGACTGATTGATTAATTAATAATTACTATACAAGTTGGAGGTTAACAGAATTACATGATAGCCACTTGGTTGTCAGAGATCTAAAGCAAATAATTTGATACTTTCCCTCTTTCCAAATCCCATAATGAAGAATGCAATTATCATATACGCTAGTGGCTTGCAATATATTTACGTGCTGAAAATTTTAAAGATGATAGAGATAAATAAATAACAAATTTTAAATAGATTAAGGTCTTATTTTTTTATTTCTTTTATATTTTACAAATTTTATTTATTTTTCTTACTTAAAGTATATTTTAATTTTTTGCTCCAATATTTTTAAATAACTTTTTGAATGTGAATAAATTATAATAATTTTTTACTATATTTTAAATGATAAAAAAAATAGTCATTGGATTCCAACACCATTTTCACAAGAGTTATTTTTTTAGGAATCAAATTATTGAACTTATTTCTTATACAAATTGTTAGATTGAATTGTTTATCATTAAATAAAAATATATATTTATTCGTTAAGACTTAGTTCTTTTTATTTAATTATATCTAATCAAAGCATCACCGTATAATCCTGGGTGGGTGTTTACCAAATACGGATGGCCTGGTATTTGGTATTATAGTAACAAAAGGGATTTTTGTTTGTTGCTTATCACTCCACATCATAAGCTTGTCATTTGTATATTGCTTCCGGAGGACAAAAAAATAAATAAAATTAAATATCAATAGAATGATAATTAACTTAATATTTGATATAGTTAGTTCCTTAGAGAGACTGGGGATAAATCAGTTGAGTTGTTAATACGTTATCTCATGCACTGTACTAGTAGGTACTAACACATATAGTTTAATATGCTTTTAATTATTGATCATTTATGTGTATTTGTTGATTTTTTGAACAAAATTAGATCACTTTGAAAATGAGTTAAATTATTTTTATAATTCCTATACTTTCATTCAAATTTTAACTGAATTTTTATACTTTAAATATCTATAATTAAATATTTATAACTTAATAAAATTTTAATTTAGTTTCTAAGCTAAAATAATTTTGTCAACATTTTGTTAAATTTTAATTATTTACTAATTATATATCATTTTTAACATTATAAATTTATTTAATTTAAGTTAATCTACTCACATTATGTAATATAATTATATTTTATTTTATATATTTAAGTTATTTTTATCTTTTTTAACATAAATTATACATATTTAAAATAATAAAATATTATATGATGATAATATTAACACAATTTAATACAATTTTAACCAAAATTTGACAATAAAAATTAATTTAAATTTTTATTTAATTACAAAGATTTAATTATAAAATTTTAAAGAAAGTATAAAGATTATAAGAATAATTTAATTTTAAAAATAATATAAAAGTTAAAAATAATTTTTTATTTATTATTTATAAATGAAATTTACCTATTAGGATAATTAATTTAAAAAAAATCTGGCGTGTGCAGAAAAGTCAAATTGCCACGCACCATCTTGGGCTGCTTCCTCTGCGATGAGTTGTGGCTGTGATTAATGATAGTCTTAGTCGTCAAAGTCAACAAAACATGTTGACGCGTAACTTTTATTTCTTAGTAAATATATACTTAAAGAAATAAATGACAAACCCCACCTAACCCAGTAACTATAGTTTCACGTTGCAATTACAAACATTCCACCTTCATTTCCATCTTCTTCAAGGAAAACTAGAGGTTACTCACAAATGGATGGTCTTCTGCCTATGGTTTACAGAGCAATGAAGAGAAACAGAACTCGCCGGCAATACCAGCGACTTCCGTCAGGAGCTGCAGCTCATATTCCTCTAATCAACATGGCCGAGATTAACCCTCAGAGTAGTGAAAGTCATGTGTATCAGTATGAGAGACCTAATTATTCAACCCAAAGAGTGACTGAATTTTACCAAGACAATCAGAGTCGTCAACCTCATCGGCGACACAAATCCGTCGGCGATTTCGCTTTTGGGTTCTCTTCAACATCTTTTCGGCAGACAACAAGTGCTGCTCCGAAGCCACTCGTGCGGTTTAGGAGTCAGAGAATGTTCTCATGTATCACTGGTGTCTGATCAGAAGGCGCGTAAGTGCTGCTCTTTGTGTCTTTTCAAATCATAATATTCAGACAAAAAGGTGTCTGTATCCATCTTTATAGTTCAAATAATGTTTGTGAATCTTGATGTTTGTATATTGATTATGTTTCTGTCAAATCAAAGGGTTTTTTTGTTTGAATGTGATCTGTGATGGAATATTAGAGAAAAGAGAAGACAATCTTTCTTGTAATTTTCGTGGGTGGTTATAAGTTTTAATTGTCTTCATTATTTCTTTGAAGAAGCTCTTTTCAGGTTTGGTTAGGATATATATAGCTACGTTTCTTTCAGAATTTTTCTTGTTTTCAGTATCTCTCTTTGCCAGAAAGCTGCCATTTCCACACTTTCACGTTCAATTGCTTCAAGGGTTGATTTGAGAGGGGCTTTGTTCCTTAGGTTTGCTGTTGTAGAGCTGTTTTGTCTTTTTCTTTCTTTACCAACGAAAAAAAGTCATGTATAATGATTAATGACAAATTGGAGTATTACCAAATCATGCACCTTTAACTATTACTTCATGATCGATTTTGTAATTTGAATTTGACGACAATGTCTTGAGTTCCTTGAACAATGTGATATTTCACATTGAGTAAATCTTTAACCCTTCTCTCTCTTACTAAGACTACATAATATTTTTGTAAATTATGGCCAATACCAATATATGAGTAGTGAGATCAAATTAAGAGGTTAAGCCTACTTTGGCAATTTTAGTATGTCACAAAATGTCTGCCGTCCTGCTTTCATTTGCCTAAATGTGATCTAAGTGGACTCTTTGAATATAACGACCTTGAAGTTTCATTAATTAATTGTTTGCTCTTAGATTAGACAATAAAAATAATAAAAAAAGATAATCAATACTTATTCTTAAACCCAACATTCTTAAAACTTATTATCTTGTAGGGGAAGCTCTCCATTCTTGTTTCTCCTATAGGCTCCAAGTTTTTATTATCCTTGTCTTGTATTGTTTGTGCCCCATATAGATGAAAATTAACCCTAGCACTTCTTAGACAAAGAAACAGAATCATAAGTACCTGTTAATCCGTTAATCACCTTCCAACTTAAAGTTAGGTCTTAATATTAAAGGGACAAGCAAAATTAATTGGTAGTAGTGACACATACCATTTTATTATAAAAATTTATACTCCTTGTGCATAGATAAATGTTTTTATCTTTTATTTTTTGGGGTCAAAAAGGGGATATGTGATTAACTGATTATGGCAGTAGACATGGTTCAAAGTTCAAAACTAGGTGGGCGAGTCTTTAATGCCTTCCCATTGTTTTCAACATTTTCCAGAAAAAAAAGTAAAATGTTTATAATGTGGTATCAATATAGATCTATATATTGACTATTTTGTTTTAAGCAAATATATTATTGACAATTAAACTTGTATATAACATTTTAACTAATGATGTCATCAGCTTATAATAGACTAACATATATCTTGCAAAATAATACCAGAATATTATCTATTTGATTAACACGACAGCGAAACACGTTGACAATCCGTTAAATATTCTGCGGTCGTTATCTATATCAAATGCCGTAATTGAAATGATAATGATAATTAATTTTAGTTGTATTTATTATCTACAATAATTCTTAAAGGAGAGTTTTAAAAAAATTCATATAGCTAAAGACTTAATTTAAATAAAAGTATAAATAAAATGAGCTGTTGGTTAACAATTTGAATTTAACTTGTATAAAAATTTATTTGGATTCAGTTTATTTATTAAATAAATGAATTTAAACATATAATTAAAATTATTTAATTGAATGAATTAAATTTAAAATTTTAATATTTAGTTTGTTTAATTCATAAACAACTCATTTTAAAATAAAATAATATAAAATTATTTTTTATATATACTACGTTTATAATAAATATTTAAATAATATTTTTTATATATAAAATAAATAAATTTTTTATATATATTTATTTTTAAATTTATTAAATTTTTGTATAAAGATATTATTTTGTTAGTAAAATACTTAAAATGATATAATTTATATATTAGTGTAATATATAAAATAATTTATATATAATAAATTTACATTTAATTAAATAATTTTTTATGATTAATTTTAGATGTTTAAATTTTAAAATCATATATTTGTGATATATAATTTTTTTAATTAATTGTAATATATTATATTTATTTAATTTAACACTTATATAATTTTATAAGAATTATATAAACGGAGTTCAAAATCTTATTGAATAAAATAAGTTAAATTTAATCTAAATTTTAAATTTATTTTTATTTAAATAAATAAGTATAAACAACTTGTTTAATTTTTTTAACTCTCTCTTACGAAATAAAAATACATAAACCTTTAACTATAAGGTATCCGGATCCATGAAAATGACTTTCTTTTTTTAAATACAAATATATTAACTCCATCGACAATGTATCCCATACAACAAACGATAGCATAGGAATACAGGGAAAGCACGAAGAAACAGAACACGAACCCAATAGACAGAAACAACACAGCTGGGAAGAAGAAACAGAACAGAACCCATTACGCAAAGCTGCTCGACTGAGAAAAAGAAAATAGTAACACCCAGAACACAAAAATAACGCTATCACGATAAAACTGGATATTGATGGAGGATAGAATTTCTTTTCTATTTGTCACAGATATTATTTATTAAAAATAATTCTATTTTAAATTTTGTTGAATATTAAATAAGCATTTCTTAATAGAGGAAATGATAAGCTCAATCACGTTGACCAAAAATAAAGGAAATGATAAGTTTTCAGATAGTTGTTACTTGTTACCTTAATCCGCTTAGTACACAGGCAAATCCTTTGATATCTAAGAATTAATTTAGATAATCTAACAAAAGTTTAACAATAGACATAAAATTAAAAAAATTTAAAATTGTAAGAACCTAATTTTAAAATTTTAAATGATATAAATTTAATGAAAAATTAAGTAAAATTATAAAAATTACAAGAATAATTTAACAAAAATAAAATATCTGTAAAAAAATAAAAAAAGCAATTTATCATTTTGCCCATTAATTACAAAGAACCTCCTAGAAAGGAAAAATCCAAAAATGGACCGAATGGACCCGAAAGCTTAAGTTTGTCCGATCCGGAAACCATAACCGTGCCCATTTCAAAGGTGGTAAGAACCGGGTGACGATGACATTTTCAATTTGAACTCTGGCGCTGACATCTGCGATACATTTCGCGCTACAACAGAGAGACTGAGATTGAGATATCCTAGAAGAAGCAAAATGGTGCAGGTGTGCTTCGTTCTGGACCTGCGGAGCTTGTCTCCTCCATTGCTTAGAGACTTAAAGCAGGTACGAAGCTGTGAAAGAAACTGCTCTCTCTGTTTCTGTATCTCAATCCTATTCTGCTATTGCTGGCTGAAACATCTGATATTTGATTTTAGGCGCTAAATCAATAGAATTATTCCTAACAGCATAAACTATAACAATCTTATGCATTAATTAATGATTTATGATCGACTGGATTTCAATTCTCAGTCATTGCTTCAACTTGCTAATTTCTACGCCGTTTCAAATTCTTCCTCGTCGCCTTGTCGCAAATCGAACTCTCTCAGAGATAAAATCGGTTTGTGCTACGTCTTCAAAAATCGATTATCTTCAGCTGACGAGGTAATATTCCGTTTCGAGTTAGTATTTTTTTATTTTTTACTTTTTTGAATGTCCGATTTGAATGACGAATTCGAAATGCAAGAGACATGGTTTTACTGTGATCCGTATGAGCAGAGTGAATCTGTGTGTAATGCAGCTGAAGATCGCCTACGGTCCCACTGGAAACTTCAATCTGCGCGATTTCCACCATGCTGTTAATAGCTTGCCCTCGGATGCTTTTCTGCCTGAGAATGATAACCATTACGGTGTGTTCTCTCTCTTCGTTCTCTTTTGTTTGTAAACACACTATGACTATTTTGCTGATTAATTTCAGATGTAATGCTTTCAATTGTTCTGAGCGACCGAGTTTTGTATTCCTGGCAAGGCAAAGATATCGAGAGAAAAGCGATAGTCATAACTTCAATCTTGCCTGAAGATGTAGACTCCACAATGGAAAAGAGTCTCATGGTGAGTCAGTGAGTGTATGAATTAGATTTAGTACTTCTTTTTTTAAATGATAATGCTTCAGTTTTGTCCAGTAATCCAACGGTTTTTATTCTCTTTTTGCAGGATGCCGCAGATAAATGTGTTTCCGTTGATTTTGCTGTATTTCAGCAAAAGTCAAGCCATCTGATTGATACGCGTGAAAACATCAACAACTTTCATCGTTGCATTTCTCATCTTGACAATTGCTCATTTCAGATCTATATACCTGGTTAAGTACTCCGTTAATATGTATTGAAGACCAACAGTTCATATCCGCAATTGCTTTTGGATTCTGAGAACTAAATTTTGTATTTTATAAAAGAAAAGAAGTCTCTTATTAAAGTATTTATCGTGTATTTAAAGCAAAAATTTAAGAAAAGCATATAGTGGATTGCAGATTTCAGAGTACTGCACAGGCTGGTCAAAAGATGGCTCCAGATTTTAAAAGATGACATGGAGGAGCCACTGCAAGCACGTCTCACTTTTAAAGACAATCTATTAGATTCCGTGAACCACATAGTTTGCAACCTTTATGCAGCAGCCATTCCAATAACCAATGGCTTTGGTCAGTGCCAGGTAATATAGTATTCCCCATACTCATCCATATCAACTAATCACTCTACTAATTTAGGGTTGACGTATAAATTTATTCATTTTCAAAAGTAGTATGTTTGTATTGGTTGTGTAAGATTATACATACATTTAGTCACTTCTTCCCCCTCCAGAGTATTACCTCAAGTGGATCCTTTTCCGGAAGGAAATTATCACATAGACCATTAAAAGATTAACCTTTTTGATAATGGCCATTTTAAGGTCTTTCGTTTCCTTGAGAGGACACATCCATGGATTGTTCTTTGAACTCACTTCTAGACTATTGGTGTTCTCCATATGGTATAAAGTTAGTCTTAAAACGGATTTAGTCATGCTCTACAAGGCAGATGTTGAGGAGTGATTTTATATTTTAACTGAGTTTTGTGCTTGTTTGTTTACTGTTAAGGATGTACCACTGCTCTAAAGATATGAGAATGCAGAATCAGCATAATGAGCTATTCAGTGAATATTGTCTTTTTTCATATGTAGATATATATTACTCTAAAGTAATTACTTAATATGTGTGTGTGTGTGTATTGTCGGAGCATTCTGCTGCTCAATTTGGTATTTCCATCATGCAGATGAAAATCCATTCTGAAGAGCATAATTGGTTTTACTCTAGGCAGATTAATGACATTAATCTTGTCATATGTTCAATAAGATCAAGTAGTTCTACGTGTGAACACTAGAAAGCTATTACTAGAACACAAGAAAGGGCAAATATATCTTCGAACTCTCAGAATCTAGTTCTGTGAGTGTACCATTTTTTTTATAGTTATTTTCTTTGTCAGTCTGATTTCAAAACAATTACGTCTTTAAACTGCCCTTACATCATTTATCATGAAAATCCACAGAATTCAGTCCTCTTAATAAAAGAAGAAAGGACAAAGGAGAAGAATTGATTTTTGGAACTTTATAGACATGCAGATGTCATGGCATTCCTTTAGGAGGTGCTGGAACAAATAAGTTGAACAAGCTTTCTTGTCCAGTTACAGGCTGCAATTTGGAAACATGTGATGTAATTGAAAATTCTGTCAGAGTTGGGGAAAAAACAGTTCTATTTCTTCCCTCATTCTATAGTTCCCCGAAGCTCCCGCAAATCAATTCACGAATTGAGATAGTTGTCACTAAGAGGACAAACTTGACTTCTGTTGATGAAGGTAAATATTTCTTTTGGCATTTCATATATAATTCAGCTCATAGCATTGTTCGACAAGGGTATAATTTTTCTATATCAGCAGAACTGCACTACTTGGGGTTCTTGATGAAGGAAATTCTGTCTGATTAACTGACTGAATAACCAATTTGGTCTTTCTAGCATATAACTGCAATATAGATTCCCTATGTGAGCTACTTCTGTCTATTGACCGGAAAGGAAGAAAACATCTTTCTTTTATTTTAATTTTTTCCTTTTCATTTTAATGTGTTTACACCAATTTATTCCTCTATTATGAGAGTAGAGTAACGGGTTAAGCAATTTTGGCATACCTTGTATTTTCTCCCAAATCCCTTTGCGGTTTTGCCATCTATTCACCATTAAGTGATACCATTTTTGCATTTTCATACAGGTCTGATAATGGGGGCTCCCTTTGTTGTGGTTCCATCCCCTTGCCATGTGATTGAATCCACTTCAGATGATGCTGACCAATCAGACTTGAATGCTCAAGGTGCGTATTGCATACTAATCCTCACTTCGCTGTTGAATTCCTATTTAACAATGCCAACATTACACCAGAGGCATAACTTCAATACCCAAATTGTTCTCCTCTAATGTACATTCGTCAGATGTTCTTGACAAAATTTATGTTTCTTTATATTAAGTATGGCTAAAATTTGGCAGTTTTTCAAGGCCTTTCAAGTGTTCTACATTCGATGGATCAGGGTTTGATATGCTCTTCAAATTGTGATTTAGAAACAACGACAGAGGTTCCTGTCAATTGCTATTATATGCTGCAGTCGTCAGATAATGGGCCAATGCTGCTTAGGGTGAGCTCTAACGCGTCTTGCTCTATCTTCCACTTAATCTCTACACACACACAGAACAATAAAGTATTATCCTTGTGTCATCCCTCGTTCCTACCAATCTCTGCGATTGCATATATGTACTATATGTGGCTTCTATATCCTGAGGAGATTTATTGCCCTTTATTAGGTCCGTCTAACCAATTTTCTTAAACATACAGCGTCTTGCTAGTGCAGAAGAAGTATTGCAAGTTCCTGACAATCGATTAGTTAATTCGTCTGTCAATAAGGAAATTGAGAATTCTATTGAAGCCTGTTTGTTAAAGGTTTGATACTTTGATTTATACAATTTCTTGATATGTATAAATATATTGGTTCCTTTTCTTTTCCAATGACAGTCCAATGCAGACAATTTATACATACAGTGTAATGTTGACATTACCCTGCCAGGAACAATTGTAGAGGGTCCGTCACTAAGTAAGACATGAAATTGTACTCCAGTGTTCCTTTTATTTTTTAGGGTAAATTACTCTATCGAGTCATTAGAAATAAGAAAAACATATTCACAAATTAATTATTCGTAGGCAGCTTCACTTATATAAACTTATATGGAAGAATTTTGGTTGTTCAGTGCTCAAGACTTTCATATAGTGGAACTGTTTATTCGCCAACTTCGGCAAATTTTTGGTAGGATTGACTTACAAAACGTTACGTTTTGAATGGATTTATATTGGCATATTTATTAATGCGATTAAGTTTCTTGAATTTGGGAGTGATGAAAGCAAAGTTATATTTGCAGATTGATCTAGCACACTATGATCCTTTGCTGCATGAAAGAGGATTTCATAAAAAACTAAACTTGCTTGTCCGAGAAAGCTTACAATTCGGGTTAGTGAGCTTCTCCATCCAGCTGGACATGTGCCAGTGGAATTAATAGTGCAGTTGAACATGAATGGCCCTTAAAACTGATATTGTCTAGAGACAGACAACATCCTTTCTGTAGATGGACGTTTACTTCATTGCTGAAAGAACTGATCTTGGATTTTGGACCTTTTTGAAGAAAAAGGATGACCTTATGTGCTAGTTCTTTTATTTGAGATTCATTATTATAAACCATTGTAATCTGCAGTAGAACCAGTTCCTCAACTAAATATCTCAGTTTCCTCAATGCTCCCTAATGTTATTCTATTGTAGGTCAATACTTCCTAAAGTAGGAGGTGTATCCTCTGAACCAAGCTCAAGTGAACAACCTTCTTTAGAGGTGACTGGGAAGGCAGAAACAGCCATTGATGTGACACTTGTGGACGAGGAAACGTTGTCATTTGATCATAAAACTCAAGAAGACAATACCTTCGCCTGTGTTACAGAAGAATGGGAGCAGTTGATCGTAAACGAGGATCCCGATTTGTATTCTCCGTCTCGTATGCCCAAAGCCAAGTTTGATCAATCGTGTGTTTCGCCACGAGATGGAAATAGGCCGCTAGACAGTGAAACTTCAAGGATTCTAGAGAGATTGGAGGTTCCAAGACCATTGAAAACAAAGGTGGTGTCCCCTGTTTCAAATGTAAGTTGCATCACGAATGCTATTGTGCCCACAAAGAAACCTCTTATTCCGTTCCAGCCAAGTCAAGCTACAGAACCAGTGCCTATTGCCAGCCAGCTAATAAAACCAAATTTCCAGAGGCTGAAGCGGAAACATAAATGAAAAGATGGCTGCTGCATATGTTTTGCTTGAAAAAATGATTCAAAAGTCGATGAGGTCAGTATGCATTTCCCTTTTTCTCTATCAAATTTAATGCTTAAAATGACTTTTGCCCACAGCATGTGTTGGCTGCTGCAATCATGAAATCTCTTGGTGAAAAAGTATAGTTGCAAAAATGCTTAATAATTTCCGTTCACGTGTTGATAAAAATTTACCAAGGCGTTAATTTAAGTGTTAAAAAATGCTTTCTTAAGATATATTAAGTGCAAGCGCAGCGCTATTGGATAGAATGAAGAATGAAATCTCTTTTGGTAAAAAAGTATAGTTGCAAAAATGCTTAATAATTTCCGTTCACGTGTTCATAAAAATTTACCAAGGCGTTAAAAAAAATGCTTTCTTAAGATAGATTAAGTACAAGCGCAGCGCTATTGGATAGAATGAAAAATTCTCAGTGGTATGTGCCAAAAATAAAGTATGTGCCAACAATTAAGTGTATGCCAAAAATTAAGTGTGTGCCAAAAATAAAGTATGTGCCACAAATAAGTAAATTTAATTAATTATGGAAAATACAAATATGTAATTTTAAAAAAAAATTAAAATAAAAAGCTAATTATTTTTAAAAACAAAATTCTTTAGAAAAAAGAACCCTAAAAGTAGCCCATCTTTCTTGATGTAAATAAGTAGATTCTTTACGGTAGAGGGGAAAAATTCCTCAGAGTTTACTCTTATAAGATAAGATCAGTATCCAGGCCAATAGTGAAAGAACGATAAGCTCCGTATATCTTGGCTTCTATGCTTACAAAGAAGTCTGACAGTGGGCCATTTTTGTCTTGCATGGGAGTAAAAATGTATTAATAAGTGCACAATGATTGTCTATGTGGATAAAATCGAGGGTGAAGATAAAATTAATTTAATTATTTGAAGTAAATTAATTATTTAATCTTTAAAAAATATATATTATTTTAATTTGATCTTAAAAAAATAAAATATTTTAATTTAATTATTAAAAAATTAATTTTTATTTCATTTAATTTAATCATTTAATTAATAAAATAAATAAAAAATTAATTGATAGAAAAAATAATAAATACCATCTTTTAAAGATTAAATTCAAATATATCATCTTTTATATCAAAAAATTATTAATTTAATCTATATATTCTTTACATCATTGGTAGAAAAGTTTCGGGCAAAACTTGCTCAAAGAAATTCTTTTGAAATTCTCAGATATATCATCGATTAATTAATTATCACTACATCAAAAAAATTAATACTTTGTCTGGATTCAGTGATTAATTAATCACAATACTCGAGGATCTCATAAAATATAAGCTTATAGTGTACACCCTGGTTGGACAATTGACTGAGTGGTTAGTACATGTTCCCATCCCACTTTCTGCCAACCTCTTATTGAATTGCTATTTTAAATTACTTCCATAGCCCTGCACATCACAGCACGCTGACGCAGCTAAGCCGTAGCCATCCGACCACGACTTTTTTGGTGGCCAACTCACAACTTAGTCTTTTATCTCACTTCTATGGTCATCTCACAACTTAATAATAGAGGTTACAAAGGAAAAAAGATACATGATCACAAAAAACTGTACATTGACATAGTAGACTCATCATGGTGGGGATCAAGGAGGAGGACTCATTCCAACGGCTTCTTTACTCCGCCCAGTAATCTTAACCTTATCAGAAGTTTTCTTTATGGAAGTCGAATTTCGTGGTTGTCTTGTGAGAAAAATCCGAAGCTAATTGACGAAGCTTTAAGATGAGTTCCGGTCGACCACAGTAAAACACCCCTGCGTGAAGCATGATTTTATTAGTAAGAAGACACCAAACCACGAGGATTTTGCTTTTCTGTCTCCATCTCTATATAGCAATTTAAAAAGAATGCGTGTCTAAAACCATAACCTATTATTGTTTACTAAAAGACTCCACAAACATAAAAGATGCTTTATTTCAAAGATAAAAGTAGATAAACATGGCGATCTTTGGAAAAAGCAAAAAAAAAGTTCAACAAATTATTGAAGTGCTTTTACTTAGAGTTGCGAAAAGAAATGTTTGTTAGAGATGTAGACTCACCAACCCGGGCTTGGGGATGAGCAACTGCAATACGCTTGTAGACACTGCGCCAATCGGGTTTGGCAAAGTGAGACTTGACGCGCGTGCCAGAGACGATGTCCACGCCATTCTTGGCATGGTTTATAGATTGTAGCATCGCAATAAGAGCAGACCGTGCGTCATCCTCTTCATAGACGCTGGTACAGTAATTGTGGAGCTCAATCACTCCACTGTGGTCTGCTTCAGCTATCTCATTCATTACCCCTTTGAAACAGTCAAACTCTCTTGTCATCCAGTAAAAATAGGCCTTCCTTGTTTTAAAGTTACTTAACCCAGCTTTCTTATATTGGGATGTTTTTGATGATTTATCACTTACCCCACTTATTCCTTCCTCTAATGTGACCCCTTCCTCTTCTTCCATTGCCTTTAAGTTATTCACTATGTCCTTCAGTATACTGATCATTGGGGTAGCCCCAATTCCCAATCCCACAAGCAAAACTACCTCATACTTCTGATAGTCTTGAGCTGGTGCTCCATATGGACCATCAATCAAAACCTTAGGAAGAGTGCTGCATATTATAGTCACAAATAAAATATCTATTAATTAGTAAACAAACACTTACTAAGCCATACAAAAATATTCAATGCTTAATAATCTGCTGGGGAAGAGAAAAAGAACTGTCCTTGTCCTTAATCCTTATGATTTTCCCCAATCTGTAGCTGAGCCCAAAATTTAGATGGCTTTTGGGCGTGCATTTCTCTAACAGCCTTTCATGCAAAAAATTCAACAGGAGTCCTTATCACCCTGGGTTTTGTATATATCCAGATAACAATCATACAGCTGTAATTATTGTTTTGCCCATTAAGATACGTATCTGTAAAGGTGGCACTGGGAATCTTTGGTTGCGATCATTTGTCACCCATGAACCACAAAAAACCAAATTTAGGAATTCTACGTGCAAAATTTGCTTAATCGAGTAACCGAAGTAGGAACCGGTGGCTTGGGGCTATACATCCAGCACTTCAATTATTGGGTTCATTCAGATTGTTTGTGAAATTTCAAAAGGTAGTTTTCGCTTGTTAGTTGTAAGCTATCTAACAAAAATTATTTTAGATAATATTAAGGCTGTAATGTTATAACTTCTCCACTTTACCTTGGACTGGCATCTCCTTGCAAGCATTCAGCTCTTAGAAGTCCACTCTTCCCATTGGGGGGAGGCTGGCACGCCTGAAAGAAACCATAGCAAGAACTTAAGTAGTTACAAGGAAGTTAAACTTCAGGAAAAAACATTGAAACCAGAATTCACCTCTGAGAACTTTGCTTTTAGGCTCCTGGTCCAATCACCTTCTGTTCGAATATGAACACTAAGGTAGTCGTCACCAGGGGCTGAGGTTATGGAGAACGGATGCCTGTTAAAGCATAGATGTTGAAAATAGTCTTAGGTATTAGTTTCCTCCAATGGGAAAAGGGAAGGTGATCCATGCGTCTAAGAGTGTCTTAGAGTAGATGATGTTTCTTCAGATACTTACCATTCAAATGGAGACACACAAGCACAATTGACATACATGTATTGCCCACTTCTGTATCTAAATCCATGAGGCTTTGACATGTGGATTGCTAACACATTTCCAGGATAAACAGCCACCTTCAAATTTGGCAATGAAATTGCAATGAGACTTATTTCTGTACCCTTGTACTTGTAGGCTTAGACAAATGAAGGCCATATTTTCTTCAAAATATGAGTAACTGAAATTTGAATATTTGATCCTCACCTTTAAAATTCTCACAGGCTTGATGCTCGATCTGAGTGCTCTAGTCAATCTTTCCAATGCATAAATGGTGATGGGAATAGCCAAATACATCCAGGTCTACAAAAAATAGGAAATGAATAAATTGTGTGTAAAACTATAAATCAATTAACTCAGAAAACTAGATAAGGAGGAAAGGGACGGCTGAAGATGCTAACCGTTTTCTTGTACCATTCCTTAGTCAAGTAAAGTTTGAGCCCATGCACTATGAACAGGGCATAGACAATAATGAAGAGGTGATGGGAATACCAAAATGCGTTGTAACCAGTGAGGTTGTCGAAGGGTTTGGGTAGCTTGACCCTGCCTCTCCTGAACCAAGGGGTGGCCAGGGTGAATGCTATTGCCATTAGCACAACCATTATGATCCCTGTTACTCCTTCCCATGATTTGACAAAATGCCAATAACTAGAAGGTTGAGGTCCGAAAAATTGCTCCATAGACGTGTACTTTTCTTTACTTGCCAGAAGAAGGCGGGGAAAATCACAAGCAAGATGATAAATACCATGTATGCCCACGCCAATTGTTACTCCCACAGCTATCACCTGCAAAGTACTCCCATTTGTTAACTAGCATAAGAATAAATGCCCTATTGCCTTGTGAAACATCATAATAAAGTACAGTTTTTTCTTGTTTTGTTTCTATTGCTTTTCACTCTATTCTGTAGTCAGGAAGGAACGAGTAGCAATTAATATTACCTTGTGGAAGTTGAGGTGGTCATCAAAAGGAACCATACGGCCTAGCTTGGTCCTAGTCCTGATCCAGGTGATGGTGTTTCGGCAAACAGGTAACAGAATAAGAGCCATGTTCAGTTTTAGTGTCTCAGCTGCACCTTTGGCCATGCACACACAATGACCCATTACCATATATGCAGCTCTTCTCCGATACTGCACGAACTTATAAGCAAATAGAACTGCCATCACAATAATCCACAGTGCCAATACCCAAGTTCTCTGCCAGTTATCCTGCAAGAAGTATTTGGTGTCTCTATACCACCTCTCAAGAGGATTGTTATCATATGTAGGCTTCAGCTTTTGGCTTAGCATTTGGCTCAGGTACTTGCTATCTCCTCTTTTAGAATGGTCGGGTCCATGCAGCAGGAGCATCTCCAGGTTGTCTATCTGTTATTACCCAGTAAAAATCACCAAATGACAAAAAAAGTGTGGTTGAGATGAGAATTCTGTAACTGTGAATTGAGTTGTTTCAAGTTTGAGATTAGCGGTTATGTAATTACCATGATAAATCCAGTGTCATCTGGGTCTAGTTCTTCCATGATCAAAGCCGCATATTCCTCTGCTTGTTTCTGGATATTGGCGAGTTTGTTGGTAGTGGCGCTGAGGCTGATAATCTGAAAACAAAATTGATCATATATGATCAACGAAAATCGTAATTTGGTGGAAAGAAATAGCAGACCAGAAGAATTAACTGATCAGTGTTTTTGGAATCATTAATTGTGAATCAATAATGCTATACCTGTTTGATTTCTTCCGCCGTGATTCTGCCATCTGCATCTTTATCCACCCTGCATTTCAAGTTAAGCTTGGGATTTATATCAGGGCATTGAACAATTTCTTCTCGTTAATATTAGAAAAAAAACCCAGAATTACATTTCAAAGAATGTATGAAGCCTAGAATCGAAGCTCTGGTCAGAAATCTGGTCCCAAAAATCCTTCAAATGGGCCTTGTTAATGGAATCCCCCTGAATATTTCTCTTCCGAGCGAGAGCATCAAACAGCTCCAATGCAAAAGCCTCTGATTCCTTGTTCATTCCTACAATCATAAATCCAAACACACTTTGGAAACTACTCCAAGCTCCAAAAAAGTATAGTCATAATTTGACAAAAGATGGTAAGGAAGCTAGGTTTGCAATACCTATACATTTTCCGAAGAGAGAACGAGGAAGATAGCCATCGGTGGTAGCAGTGAGCATGTCAAATTGCTTCTCAACCTCTGCCCATCCTGCACCGCCATCGGTCTTACTGATGAACTTGAGTCCCTTGAGAGCAGAAGCAGCTGCAGACTTAGTCCTGTCATAGTGTTTTATGGGTGCTGCTGGTTTTGAAAAGGAAGCCAAACGCTTCAACTCCTGAGACACATGCTTCAGTTTAATAGAAGCATTTCGCACCACTGAAGCACCAAAGGAGGTTTTCTTCTCAAGGCGTTTTCCAAGCAAACGAAATCTCTCATCTTCTCCAGTTTCACCGGCGGCAACAGTTTTAACGCTGTGTAAAGCAACAGAGTCACCTTGAATGTCCATGGTGACCTCAACATAGGCTCCTTCATCTTCATTCTGTGATTTGGTGCCACTGCTATGCCCAACTTCAATGCCATCACTTGACGCAGAAGCACTCAACTTGGCGTTCTTCCTCCCAACCCTTTTGTTCAAAGGTCCACTTAGTGGACCACTATGAGCCAACCTCTCAACTCCAATGAGTTCTATGTCTGATTCACTATTATGAAGATCTGATGAATCCCCTCTCATCTCCTCTGCTCCCATATTCTCCCTGATTTTTCTCTCTATATGATATGCTTCTCTTGGTAGCATTATATAGTTCAGAAAAGATAGCCGGCCATATTTGTAGGAAACACTGAAATTCACTACTTTGAAAAGGAGTGATAACAATAAAGATCCTTGCCAAATTTGCCAATTACTTTTATTTTTTAACCTTTTTCTAGACTAACCAATATTTAGTGAAATGAAATTTGTTGAAAGGGCCAGGCTGTGAACAGCAGGAAGAAAGATCCAGTGACGCCAATCAATGGCTTCAATCCACTCCAGGTGACCACGTATTACGCATGGTAAGGATTTTGTGTTTTCTTAATTTAACTGTCGCTTCTAAAGTTTAATCTTGAAAGATAAAAATAGAACGTCATCTGATGAGATGGTAATCCCAACAGTGGTCCTGCAGTACACTCAAGATTAATCCGCAGGCCTCAATGGTAGATACTTTGATCCAAGACCAAAAACACCCACTCCAAGCGAAACAAGCATGTACTTCTTACTATCTCTCCAGAATACATAAATACGTCTAGAAAATCCGTAATGGAGGGCACATATCATGTTATGTGTGACAAACCACTTTCAATCTCATGTACGCATGGCATTGACGCCATTAATTTATAAACAATGGCCAATTTTGGAGCGACGTGCCGCTGACAATGACATTGTAATCTACGACTAAACCATCGTAAATTTCTCTTCATTTTACGCGTAAGGCCATGACCCTATGAGAAACAAATTTTCTTGCCAACTAAAATCCATAAGAAAAATACAAGTTCACGTGATTAGAGATTTTTAACTATAATTTTCTGTTAAAATTATGTTGATCTCAGGTTACGTATAAACATTGGTAAAGTAAATATTTTTGTTTATTTATAATTAACTTCCTTCTTTGGGATTTTATTTTTATCTCTAAACTAAGTTTTTTTTGGTATTTTTGTAGTATTAAATAATTAGTATTGTTGTTATTTATATGTTATTATTTATTTGACAAAATTGTAATAAAAACAAATATTTATATAATAATACAATAAATATTTCCCCAGAAATCAACCAGCCGTGGGTCCGTATTTGCTCCACATGGTAAGTTCGGCAATTATGGCCGGATCTATGCCAGTAAAGATTCAATTAAGTAAATTAGTGTTATTGTTGACAGAACATAACGACCAAAGCGAAAGGTTCTTTATTATTAATTTTTAGATTCTCTATATTTATTTTTACAATAAAAAATTAAAAACTTACTTTGATAGTCACAAGTTAAGGATAAAATATTTTATTTTTTTTATCTCTCTTGCTATTAAAAAATTCACTAATTTTTAATCTGACCCCTCCATGTGTTTAATCCAATATATTGATCTTCTTCCTCTACAATGGATTATCTGTCCTCACCTCCAACTAACCTTTGAAATGAGGGGAAATAATTTTAATAGTACTTTATGATTGACAAAAATTAATCAATAAGAAATATTTAATATAAAGTATGATATATAAGATATAACGTTAAATTTAAATTTCTTTACTTTTAAATATCTTACAATACTAAATGGGTATATTATTTTTTGTGGTTCTTATGATTCTATATAATTTTTTATTGAGTTTATATAATTTTAAAATTTTTAATTTGGTCTTTGTCATTAAATTTTTGTTAAAATTTGTTAAATTTTATTGACATAACTAATGTATATTTTAACAAATAAATGAAGAAGTACAAATAACTTATTCTTAGCATGAAATTTAATTTATGTTAAAAAATTTAATAAATTAGTTTGAATTATGTATATTAATAATGTTAAAATAATATGTAATTAATAATTAGTAATGTGAATAAAATTTAATAAAAATATAATAGTATAGAATAGAGATTAAATTTAAAAATATTTTAAATTATAAAAATTTAAGAAAATTTTGAGTGAGAGAATAATTTATAAATATTAAATTAACATAAACAAATTAAAATTGTTATTGGGGTGGACAAAGGTAGGGTCAGTTTGGTGATCCCAATCACTGACCGATCCATCTACGTCGTCCACTGAGGCTCAGCTTCCTTTTGTCGTTATTATTATTATTATTATTATTTCGACTAAAAACATACAAAGTCAAAGTGCCCTTTAGCTGTTGACGACGCGGATCTAGGAATAGGCATTAATGTAGTAATAAGCGCGTATTTTTGAAAAAGTATGATTAAAAATTTATTTGATACAGTTTAATAAAAAATATTTTTTAAAATTGACTAAAAATATAAAATATTTAAATGAATTTTTCAATATTTTTATATAATAATCAGTATTATTTTTGTAATTTTTAAGAAAATAAATCTTTTATATTATTATTTAATAATAATCTAATAATAATCAAACATAAAAAAATAAAAAAAATTACAAGCACTAATGTAGCACGTATTTTTGAAGTAGTATGAGGAGTTTAATTTTTTAAGTGGATTTTTGATTTTTATATAAAATATTTTTTATTATCTTAAAAATAATGTAACAGTTAAAAAACACAATTTCCCAAAATTAGAGTTCTCTCCTATGAGAATCCTTACACTACTTAAATTGCCCACGTTCGCAATTAGCTCAAGAGGCATTAATTAATCGTACTTTAATCTCTCCTTTTAGTAAAGAATATAAAAGAAAGAAAGAAAGAAAGAAAGAAAGAAAATACTCGTTCCTTATTAAATCAAAAGTCCCCGATTGATCACAAACAAACACAAATATGGGGCTTTCTTAGTCATTAGTTGCTGGCATGATATTTGCATTTCAATTTAAGTTTATGTTTAGTCTCTTCATAAACATATATTGTTGCACAATATTAAAAGACCCTTGCCATAAAGAAATAAAAGCCCAAAGCATTTCTCATGCTTACAAATTTTATATTTATTTTTAATTTTATTCTTAAAATTTTTTAATAATTAATTTTATTATTAAAATTTTAAATTATAATTAATTTCTCATCCTAAATGTATGGTAAATTATACTTTATTACTATAAGAGATATTAAAATTATATTTTTTTATTTTAAAAAATTATACTTGAGTGATGAAAAAACTTATAATTTTATTTATTTTGACCAAACTATTCTTATTTACTATTTATATAATTAAATATGTATTTGAATAATATAAAAAATTGACTTAAAATAAAATAAAATTATTATTTTTAACTCAAAATAAATAATATTATAATATTATAATTTTTAAAAAATATTTTTTATAATAAATTATAATATTTAGAAAATTAATAATGTTATTAAGGGTATTTTAGTCAAAATAAATAAAATTATGGGTTTTTTAATTTTCCTTGAAAGGAGAGTGTAGATTTTTAAAATATAAAAAAGAAAAATATAACTTTAATATCTCTAAAAAAAAAATAGTGTAATTTATTCTAAATGTATTAAGGAGTATCTTCTTTTCTATGTAAAAAAAAAATGCACCATTTTTAACTATCCTAGGCTTCGTTTACCCTCTTCACTGTAAATTTCCATATTTGAATAATACAAAATTCATGACTATTATAGCTTTTCAAGGTGAACACAAAAAAAAGCCCCCTTGTTTCTCTAAACAAGTGGTGCTTTCCTCCCATAATTTTTCTAGTTGTTGTCTTTATTTATTGAAAGATTTCTTGTTTGAAGTTTTCTAACTGTGCTGTTTTATGGTTGATGGATAAGTGGAAGAAAATTGAATTTACACTTAATAAATCTACTGTGGTGGAAAATATACATTCTGATCCAAAAGGAGATACTGTTCATTTTAAATTATGCTTGGTGGGAACTCTTTGGTGTGATGGATCCTTTAACTCCAATGCTTTTCCAAACACCATAAGACAAATTTGGAGAGTTAAAAATGGAATTGATATTCGAGTAATAGATAAACACCTATTCCTATTTCAATTTTATCATTAGAAGGATAAGGATAGAGTCTTGGCAGGAGAACCATGGTGGTTTGGCAAGAAGCTCTTGGAAATGAAAGAAATTTCTAGGGATGAGTCTCTATCAAATATACATCCAAATAGTGCACCATTCTGGTTTTGAATTTATGATCTCCCGTTTAACTTGAGAACATATGATGCTGCTTGATCTTTTGGTGACAAAGTTGGAACTTTATTGGCATGGGTGACAATGATGATGGTTGATGGGGTAAAGTGTTGACAGTTAAAGCTTTACTGGATCTCCATAAACCACTAGAATGAGGCACTCTTGTATGTAGAAGGGATGGAAAGATGATCAAAGTCTTCTTTAAATATGAGAGGCTGCTGAATTTTTGTTATGTTTATGGGAGACTAGGCTGTGGTATAAAGGATTGCAGTTCTGAAGACGGTGATGATTTTGATAAGGAGCATAATAGTTCTTATGGGTTATGGATGTGAGCATCTCTGACCAAGGCAAGTCTTATTGATGGACATGACAGTCATGGTAATCCTACAATGAAGAAGATGATGTTTAAACTAGATAGACCACGTTCCCAGGTGGAGCATATGAAGGAGCAGGATGGTGGTTCTGATAAAGTAGTTTGATACAACAACCAGATTTCGAATGTTAAGGTGGTTGATACAGTATAAGTTACCTTCCATAACTGTCAAATTAGTCCACAATCCAAAACAGGCATTAGTGGCATTATTGGGCCTAACACGGCAATTAAAATGAGCCCATTGACTACACAGAAAGAACCAGGCCCGTTGAAAGTAAGCATACCAGGAGAAGTATATCTCAACCCATCCAAGAAGGCTACGGTAAAGCAGAAGCAATCCATGGCCAAAATATGGACGTGTATGAAAAAAAACTATTGCTGAATCCCCTAATCTTCTACCATCATGCAGCTTAACCAACGAAACTTCACTAGTGGAAGTCAGTGTTATTGCACAACCTCTCTTGATAAATTTTGTAGGAACAAAGCATAATGAGAACCTGAAATCTAAAATTGAAGATGTGGAGATTCTGAATGCTAGATCCAAGCCTAATTTGACTCAGTATTCTGGTTCAAAGAGAACTTTTGAGCATGTATACATACAAGAGGAAGAGGCGGAGGTTTCTAAGCAACCCGGCCTATCGCCATGAAAGTTTTAAGTTGGAATTGTTATGGTCTGGGGATGCCGCAGGAAATTCGTAATCTGACATAGCTCTATCAAGCTACTCGTCCTAGCCTTATATTTTTTATGGTGAATAAGGCAAACAAATTAGAGATTGAGCGCTTGAAATTCAAGTTTGATTTCAGCAATGTATTTACTGTTGAATGTTTAGGAATGGGTAAAGCAGAGAAGGTGGAGTTGGCTTATTTTGGCATAGTAATGTGGATCTGACTATTAAATTGTTCTCTTTGAATCACATAGATGCAGAGATTTTTGATGTATCATTGAGGTATAAATGAAGATGTACTAGTATAGATGTTCACCTTGAGGAGCAGAATAAATATTTGACTTGGGATTTAATTCATACACTACATTCTGCCTATTGTTTACCTTGGTTATGTTCTGGTGATTTCAATGAACTGTTGTAAGGATCTGAGAAGAAAGGTGGACTACCGAAATCTCATGCATGTATGGATGATTTTCGAGATATTATTGAGCTTTGTAATTTATCTTATTTGGGCTTTACAGAATATCCGTTTACTTGAGGTAATGGTCAGAGTGATTTTGATAACATTCAGGAGCGACTAGACAGAGTATTAATTAATGAAAATTGGCAGCTATTCTTTTTTTTTACTTGGAGATAAGGCATATACATAGGTACTCAACAGATCATTATGCTTTAGAGATATACTTTGATGCACTTTATCCTTCCTCAGTTAGGAAAAGGAAGAGCATTTTTTGGTTTGAAGAATCTTAGTCTAGTGATGAGAGGGTTAAGGATCTTTATTACAAATACTTGGCGAGAGAATGGTCAAGTTACTGATAATATTGCATCAATCACTGCGCATCTTAATAGATGCATTCACCTTCTAGTGTTTGCAGACAGATTAAACACTTGGAATGAAGTCTTGAGATAAAGAAGAGCTCCCCTAATTCCAAAAACATTTTGGAGAATGTTAAACTCATTTTGAAGGAGATAGATAAACTTCTTGAGTTTGAAGAGGTTATGTGGCAACATCATAAAGCTAATCAACGTAGGAAGCAAAATGAGATAAGGAGATTGAAGAATGATGATGGGTTATGGCAATATGGAGATGAAGATATTGGTATTGTGCTTACCCATTATTTTCATAATATCTTCACTACACAAGATTTGGCTAATGTTGAACAAGTATGTGGATCCATCCAATTAAAATTGACTGATGCTCCAAAATGAATTATTGTCAGTTCCCTACACAAAGGAAGAGATATTGAGTGCCTTAAAGAACATGTACCCTATTAAAGCCACGACCAGATGGTATGCTAGGTCTTTTCTTTGAAAAATATTATCTTTGATGATGTCTGCTGTTTATTATTGGATATTCTGAACAATGGAAAATCCCTTGGTGATATATTAATCATATATTTATAACTTTGATTTTAAAATTTAGTTATCTTAAATATATAAAAGACTTGAGGCCTATCAGTCTTTGTAATATACTTTGATAAAATTTATTATCAAAATTATTGCTAATAGGCTTAAATTGGTGCTATCTTATATTATTAATGAATCTCATAGCACTTTTGTCTTGAATAGAATGATTACTATTAATGCCTTAATTGCTTTTAAAGTTTTTCATTATCTTAAGAAAAAAAAGCAAGGGAAGAAAGGGTATATGGCACTCAAATAAAAGATGTTCAAGGCTTATGATCGAATTGAATAGGGATTTCTTTATAAAGTGATGCGTGCAATGAACTTTCCTACGTGTATGATTGAGCTTATTATGAGATGTATCACTTGTGTGTCCTATGCTTTGTTGATTAATGAAAGTCTTGGTAATAAATTTTATCCTTAAAAGGAACTTAGGCAAGGAGATCCCTTGTCAACATATTTCTTTATTTTGTATGCTGAAGTATTTTCTTATTTGATTGATAAAGCTGTTGATTTTCCTGTGTCTTGTACTTTGTTGATTAATGGAAGTCTTGGCAATAAATTCTATCACACATTTATTTTTTAAAGATGATAGCATTATTTTCTGGAGTAGGATCCTTGCTATAATCGCATCTGGCCTCTTGCCTTGTTAAGGGAAAGTTGCACAAAGAGTAGGTATGTACTTTGGTGAATTTTTAGTACTCAAAATCTGTTTTCGTTGCTCTAAATTTATATAATATTAGACAAATTTAGACGTTATAGTATTCAATAATCAATTTTAATTCATAAAGTACATACGTTATACACGCCATGTAAATTTCCATAATTCATAAACTGACGAGGTCGCTTTTCAAATGAGAAAGGTTTTACTTTTACTTTTTAAGATGAGTCAAAGGTTAGTACTTGTACAAAAGATCCTTGCGTCTGGGAAGTTTGACTGCAGTTGTTAGTTTTTTGAAACAGAAAAAAAAACTTTATTTAGATAACTATTTTTATAGAAAATAAAAAAATAAAATATATGTTTTAAAAGTAAAAAATAATTAAAATATATTTTTAATTCTAATTTTTTTTAAAAAAATCTAATAAAATTTTTTATTATTAATAATATATATAAATACATAAAAATAATATTAATAACAATTTCTATAATTAATTTTATAAAATAATTTTAAAAAATAAAACAATGTTGAAATAGATATTCTCTTTGCTAAAAAACGAAGGACTTATGCAGCACGAGGTTAGACAAACAACGATGCAATGCAAGTACAACTAGGCCAACAAGTCGGCAAGAGCTAGGTGTGTTTGGTTAGATAAAGCAAGGATTTCTATTCTTTTATATAAAAAAAATAATGTAAAAGTGTTATATAAAAAAATAAAAATAAAATTAATTAAATAATAACTTTTAATATATTTTATTTATATTAAAATGATACCTTTAAGTTCTAAAAAAACAAACAATAAATACAAGATCAAATTTAAACAGAGATCCAATTTTAAAAATACAGAAGTTGGTCAGTGTGAATTCACCAAATATATTTATAACTTTGTGGGCCACTACAATATTCATAAACATGTGCATTAACGTGCCATAATCCCAAAAGGGCCATTACAAAATATATATTTTAAGATGTCTCGTTAGTCATTACTCCAATCTTATTTCGTTCAAAGAATTACTAATGATTAAATCTCTTTTTTAAATATTTTTATTATTTAATCTAGTAATTGATCAACTTATCACCACCTTGAATCGCGGGACACTTTAGAATTTTCAATAAAATAAAACAAAAACAAAACCTCTTACATGTTCACACACTACAAAGGTCATCAACTGATGTACTCTGACTTTTCGTCCTTCCTCTGTTCAAGTCCTACTTGAGTTTGGGTAAGTAAGTGAAATATTCGTTTACTTAATTATATATATGTTAGCTGCAATTTTGATACGTAGATTTTTAGAATTTAATATTTCATTTAAAAAGTCATTTTCAAAAATTTAAAATATTATGTTTTAATAATGGCATAACGTTTTTAATTTTTGGTTATTATAAAAAAAAATTAAAATATTAAAATGAACTTCATGTAAAATGAAAGAAAAGTTGGTTTTTGCTCTCGGTGACGTGTCCTGCATGTTCACTCCATTCCTTCCTTCTCCTTGCTTCTTTCTTCTTCCTTCCATCTTCGTTCTTCCCCGTGAAAGGGAAAGGAAAAAGGTTCCTTTTCTCAGATATTGACGAAAGAAACAAATTTTAGGACCCCCTATGATTCTCATCCTTGTATAGATATTCCCCTGCTCCGCTACCTCCGGTCTTGACCATTTTTGGCGGCAGAACTCAAAGCAGAGCCTTCTCTCGAGGATGCAAGTTTCGTCATCATCGATTCACTCCTGGTGCAGATTGGATGTCGTCGACCGACCAAACTCACCCTCTATTGGATCCTCTTCTTCCAAGCGATTTGGTCATGCTCCTGTCCGACGCAAGCCCATTGCTTTCGACCCAATTCGTTCTCTGCCATCAGAACCTTGTTCTACTACTACTACGGTTGTCGCTGCCGCTGCCGCTGCTACCACTTCGAACTCGCCTTTTATAAACGGTTTTTTCTCGCGTGGTAATTTATACCGGTATACTGATTCTCTTTCTTTTCTAGCGTCTCAAAGAAAAGGTTTTTTTTCACTCAGCAGTGGCAGAAAGATGAGGAAAAAGAGAGTTCTCACTGTCTCTGCCGTGTTTGAGAAGTTCACGGAAAGAGCAATTAAGTCTATATTGTTTTCCCAAAGGGAAGCTCAAGCCCTTGGCAAGGAGGTGGTTTTCACCCAGCATCTTTTGCTGGGTCTAATAGCTGAAGAGGCTAGTTCTCCTGATGGCTTTCTTGCTTCTCGTATCACCCTTGACAAGGCTCGAGAGGCGGTTCGCAGCATTTGGCATCTTAAAGATTCTAGTTCTTCTACGGATACTAATGATGATGGTAATAATAAAAAGGCTGTTACTGTTCCTTACCACCATATCCCCTTTTCCATTAACGCAAAGGGAGTGTTTGAGGCTGCCGTTGAGTATTCCAAAAGTCTGGGCCATAATTTCATTGCCCCCGAGCACATTGCCGTTGCTTTATTCAGAGTTGATGACGGAAATGCTAGCCAGGTCCTCAAGAGGTACTGCATCAAATCTCTCTCAATGATTACCATCCACGAATGCTGTCATTTGGCAGTTGCTCTAATAACTGGTGATTCATTACTATAATTACTGTTGTTTATTTCCCCTTATCTTCTCCTGTCTAGCTATGTACTCCCTCGGGTTCTGTTTAGCTTCAAATTAATCGTGAAGGATATTGACTTCTCAAAAGAATTAAAAAAAGCAACAAATGAAGCCTTTTAGCACCGGAGAATGATTTAAAAATGCAATTAAGTACGTCCCCACTGTTCTGTCATTAGTTATATATGTATCTGTATAACTTGAAGTCCTCTTTTCGTGAGAGGCTAAAGGAAATGTTTTCCAGGAGATGGCCATAGTTAACTCTGATAAGAGTTTTTAACTCTTTTCAGAAGCTGCTTCTTTGAAACAAATCCCAAAGAGATACCGCCAACTTTATTCTTTCCTTTTCTTTGATTTTTCAATGTGTATCTATTTGATTTCTTGTAGAGCAAAAAGGCAATGTCATATTTCATGACATAAATAATCTCGGGTTGTTACACTAGGCAGAATACCACCGGACGTATTGGCACCATTATTTTGGGCTGAAAAATTGGAAAAGAAGTGTTATTTTATTCAGTATGCCCTATGCCTAACCTAGTTTAAAGTTCTTTCTTCAGCTGCATTTCAAGTTTGAAAAGATTCCGCATTTAATAATTTTTAAGAAATTGTCTATTTTGAGTCACATTTTTTGAAGGATGTAGCTAACTACTAATATATTTCAGATTGGGGGTAAGTGCACCCCAGTTGGCAGCTGTGGCAGTCTCCAGACTACAACGGGAGCTTGCTAAAGATGGAAGAGAACCTAATATGCTGTCCAAAGGGATGCAGAACAAGTCTCTTTCTAGAAAGGGCATTGCTTCTGACACATCAAAAGGTAAGAAGTGTTTTTTTAAATTTTTATTCTTAGACTCTTCTATATTTGAAGGCAGAGAAGAATTTTTTGTAATCATATTGTGGTTGGCAGAGAAAAGTGCTCTGTCTCAATTCTGTGTGGATCTCACTGCTCGTGCTAGTGAAGGACTAATTGATCCTGTTATTGGCCGAGAAATGGAAGTTCAGAGAATTATTCAAATTCTTGGACGAAAAACCAAAAGCAATCCCATTCTTCTAGGCGAAAGTGGTGTTGGAAAAACAGCTATTGCTGAGGGGCTGGCAATTCATATTTCTCAGGCAGATATTCCTTTTTTCCTATTGGTGTGTTTCTCCATAAGTGATTAATGTTCTTCTCTCCTCTAACTGTGTGCTCTTTGTGCTTAAACTAGTAAATGCGTCTATCTAATTTATATGTAATTCCAATCTTTATTTCTGCTGTGTTCCACAGACAAAGCGAGTCATGTCCTTGGATGTTGGATTATTAATGGCTGGGGCAAAGGAGAGGGGAGAACTAGAGGAACGTGTTACAAAATTAATAAAAGATATCATAAAGTCAGGTGAATACATTTCAGCAAAAGAAAACCAAGTCAGCTGAATACATGTTTGGAGTTCTGTGATCAAATTGCTTTAGCTCTCATTGATTTTCTTCTGATACAGGTGATGTCATTCTTTTCATTGATGAAGTCCATACACTTGTTGAGTCAGGGGTAGTTGGAAAAGGAAACAAAGGATCTGGCCTTGACATCTCTAATTTACTGAAACCCGCACTTGGAAGGGGTCAATTTCAGGTGATTATTTCTCTTGTATTGACATTTGCTATTCCATTCTTTTGACTAAGTGATCTGTGAAGAAGAATAATATTCGGGTTTAAAGCCTGATGCATATAGTTTCGATGGAGCTGTGACCTTAGAAGTCAAAATATATGGTTACTACAAAACTGTCATTGGCACTTTTTCAAATAGATCCTACTGGAAAAGTTTTACAATTAATGCCTGGAAGGTTGAGATTATTTTGAGAGATGTCTCCTTGAATACTTTTGAGGATAGGCTATCATATTTGTTGTCTGATTCACAGTATGGTTACTACAAAACTGTCATTGCCACTTTTTCAAATAGATCATACTTGAAAAGTTTTACAATCAATGCCTGGAAGGTTGAGATTATTTTGAGAGATGTCTCCTTGAATACTTTTGAGGATAGGCTATCATATTTGTTGTCTGATTCACAGTTTGGTACAAGCAGTTTCTCAAATGGGGAGTCTTTAAGGTCATAGCTGGAATAGATAAAAGGGGTAAATATTTTGCTTTTCAGCAAATAATGTAACATGCAGTTATTCGGTGGTGGCACAGTTCTAGCATAACTCTTTTAGGAAACCTGTTGCATGATAGAGGGAAAGTTGTTTGTTTAGTGTTCTGAACTCTTGAGTGTCTCTCTCAAATTTCCATCAACATGGGTCCTGATTTTATTGATCTCAGGTGCACTGAGCATCAGTGAATATTTAACAACTAGTAGGACTGGTCTATATAGAGTTTAATTGACTAACATGTAGAGGAGTGTTGTCGAATGCTGGATAGGGCTCATAGTTAAAATTTTAAAAAGTTGTTGCAATTAACAATGACCCCTGAAATCAATTAGCTAGATTTGGTGGCTGTTGAAATATTGATTCCAATTTTCCTTGATTAAAGTGATAATATTCACGAAGACATACTGTTGCTTTTAATGCTTTTGATTACTTGAGAAAAAATTAAACTGTTGGTTTTGCTCAATCCGAGCTCTTAACTTTTATGAGCGTGCTTTATCAGTTTGATTGGTGGGGAGGGTTAGTCATTCTACCGAAGTTAAACAACCATAAGTATAGTAAAAAATTCGAAGTTCCAGTGAAATTTGCTTCATAATTGGTTTATTAATTTTCTAATGCATTTAGAATGTGTTAATATATGTATGGTAGTTATGAAAGGATCATCTTTCATTTTCTTTGTCAAAAAATTATGTACATATGTGCGCACTGTAAGTTGTATGATATATGATATTCAAAGTGCAATAACTTCACCTTCTCTACAGTGTATTGCATCCACAACGATTGATGAATACAGGTTGCATTTTGAGAAAGATAAGGCATTGGCACGGCGGTTTCAGCCTGTTTGGGTTGATGAACCAAGTGAGGTTGTTTCAAATATTCACACCTTTATTGTTCTATACAAATGGTTAATCCTAATTCAATTTCTAATTGGGCATCATTTGATATACAGGATGATGCAGTAAAGATACTTATGGGTCTACGTGAAAAATATGAGGCACACCACAAATGCAAATATACTCCTGAAGCCATAAAGGCAGCGGTGTATTTGTCAGCAAGATACATTGCTGATAGGTATCTTCCTGATAAAGCTATTGACCTCATTGATGAAGCAGGAAGTAGAGCTCATATTGAAGCCTTTAAGAGAAAAAGAGAGCAGGAAATTTGCATACTTTCCAAGTGCCCAGCTGATTACTGGAAAGAAATTCGAACTGTTCAGGCCATGCATGAAATGGTAATGACATTGCTTATTGCCTGCTTGTAGTTGTCTGAATTGCTTATTATTAGTTTATATTTGATGTATGATACATACTGGTTCAGGAGGGCAAGCTCAGATACTATGGTGCTTCTGATGATTCTAGTGAACTCATCCTGGACTCCTATTTGCCTTCCCTAACAAATGATGAGTATGTTGGACAATCTCAAAAGTAGAGTGCTTTCACCAGAGCTTAGTTTTAATTTCTAACTGGCTAAGATCTATTTTTTTTAGACCTACGTTGGTTGGATCAGAAGATATAGCAGAAGTTGCTTCCCTCTGGTCAGGCATCCCTGTTCAGCAGCTCACTGCTGATCAACGAATGCTTCTAGTAGATCTTGATCATCAACTTCAGAAACGTGTGATTGGACAAGAAGAGGCTGTAGCTGCCATTTCCCGTGCTGTTAAGAGATCCCGAGTTGGCCTTAAGGATCCTCATAGACCAATAGCAGCAATGCTCTTCTGTGGTCCAACTGGAGTTGGCAAAACTGAACTCGCAAAAACGCTGGCAGCATGCTACTTTGGATCGGTAAGACATCAAATTAAATAATTAGTTTGGAAAGAAAACACTAGTTGCATGTAATAGTTAATCAGTTTTTCCTTTTCTTTAAGCTTGTATTAAATTAGTCTGCAATGAGATTTTAACCCCATGAAAAATCTCATTAATTTGTCTATCAAAATTGAATTCAAAACGGATTTTTTTTTGGGTTCAGGTTTTAGGGGGAAGTTGAAAATATATACTAAGAAATGACTTGGGATATATACAGTTCTCCCTCTATCTAGGTTAGGGAATATATCTACCAGTTACGTTATGGTTAGTATGTGTTGCATCAAAATGATCATATGTTTAATTCAGGAGGCAGCCATGGTACGATTAGACATGAGTGAATACATGGAAAGACACACAGTTAGCAAATTGATAGGATCACCCCCAGGCTACGTTGGTTATGGAGAGGGAGGCATTTTAACGGAAGCTATTAGAAGAAAACCATTCACATTGCTCTTGCTTGATGAAATAGAGAAAGCTCATCCAGATATATTCAACATCCTTCTTCAATTGATTGAAGATGGCCATCTTACTGATTCTCAGGTTTGTGAATGCTTCTATGAACTATAATATATTAGATTGTCACCAAGCCTTGAGATTCCAAGCTTATAGATTTTCTCTGAAATTTTCACAATTTTCTTTCCTTCTTTAAAATTTTTTTTAGTGTCCTAACTTTTCAGTCATTGTTTGTAAAACTGGATCTAACAGGGTCGAAGGGTTTCATTTAAAAATACATTGCTGGTGATGACTTCAAATGTGGGGTCTAGTGCCATTGCAAAGGGTCGACAGAACACCATGGGTTTCTTGCTTGCTGATGACAGATCAACTTCATATAGTGGCTTGAAATCATTGGTAATTGAAGAACTGAGGACATACTTTCGTCCAGAATTGCTCAACAGAATAGACGAGGTGGTAGTGTTTCAGCCCCTGGAAAAGACGCAGGTTCGTTACCATTTGCTGATTCGTTAGCTCCATTTTCTTCATCAAGAAAGCAACTTTTTAAAGCATCCAAATCATCTAGAGGGCCTTCTTCTAAGACAAATCTTCATGTTGTTATTTATTATTTTATTTTTATTTCTAAATTGCAGCTGCTGGAGATATTGGATGTGATGCTGCAAGAGGTGAAAAAGAGGGTTTTGTCTCTAGGAATTGATTTAGAGGTGTCTGAATCCCTGAAGTACTTGGTCTGCCAGCAAGGCTATGACCGAATATATGGTGCCCGGCCTCTCAGAAGGGCCATTACATCACTAATTGAAGATCCATTGAGTGAAGCAATCATTGCTGGACAGTGCAAGCAAGGTGACACTGCCCTAATTGATTTGGATGCTAATGGTAACCCATTTGTTACAAATCAGTCTAATCAGATTGTCAACTTATCTGACACAACTCAATCCTGTAATTAACCATAAGGTAAAATATCAATAGGTATACACGTACTGAAATTTTTTTCGCCATTTATTTGTAGCTTAGACATTGGTTACTGTATATTGATTACACCAATCATTCTTCTCCCTGTTTGGAATGAAGGAAATTCATATTCTCAGCCAATCACAAGGAAAATGATAAATTTAACTTGAAATTATCATTTTGTTAATACATTTTGGGGTGAGTGAGATATTAATCTTCAAAACAAAATGCATTGCCCTAAAATCAATGTTTTCTTGTGGTTATAAATATGTCATTTAACCCCTTATAGTTTGTTCATTTAATCATTAACTATCATGTAGTATTTTTCATCTAAAATTTAATCAAATTAGTCGTGTAAAAGTAAGTTAAAGCTAGTCTGCATCCCTATATACTTTGGATGCAATGTTTTTATATGTATATTATTTTACTTGTTGAGTGAAGTATGAATTTTTCAGTTAGAGTTATTCTTGCGATATGTTGACATTTTACACTCCTTTCTTATTACAGATGGAGTATTGAACTATAAACGGTTTAAATAACTAGTTATATGAGGATTAGAATGATAATTTTTAAATTGCAAAAGTCTAAATTAATTTTAATTAATTCTTACATAACTAATTTGATTGCATTTAAATAAAAAATACTATAAAATTGATAAGTGGTAACAAAAAAAATTTAAATTGTGTTATACAAAATTATAATTTACTCAAATGTAAGGGTGACAAAAATCTATTTAAATCGATGAAACTAAATCAAATTGATTAGAAATTTAAAAAAAAATTGGTTGATTTGATTTTTAAAATGACAAAATTGAAGGTTTAATTCGGTTGTCAGTTTCTAATTTTTGTTGTTCAATTTTAATTAACCCATTTGTCTATATGTATATATTAATATTTTTACTTCTTAATAATAAAAATTAGATAATCTTTTATTATTATTATGTAATTATTAATTATTTATTTTTTTAAGTAATTGTAAATATATTGATACTTTGAAATATAAGAATATTTAATATAATTTTATTAGATAATATAATTAATTATTATTATCTTTTTATTACTTGTTAATATTGTTAGAATCTTGATTAAAAATTTAGAATTAGTTATTTAGTATAATATTATAATTTTGAACCTTTTAAAAGTATTTTTTAAAAATTATTATTTTAAAATTTATAAATATATGAAATATATAAACAAGTTAAAATTTTGTTTAATATATTTTAAAATAAAAACATCAAAATAGCTTAAATTAAATCAACTTTAAAATCAAACCAAATCTATTTTAAAACTAAACTAAATTGACTAAAAATAAAATTGATAAGATTTGCACATTTTAAAAATCAATTATATTAGTTCTATTTAATTTTAAGACAAAACTAAATCAAATCATATATTTAAACAGCTTTACCAAGTGTATTATTTAAATCACTGAAGAAACAACCAAAAGTATCAAACATTTATTAGTTTCATCATTTAATTCAATTATTTAAATTTTCAACTCTAATTTGTACTTACCAAAGCATTATATGTCATAATTTAAACATATAATACATTTTATTATTAATTTTTAATAAAAATTAAATATTATTTACATATACAAATTTAAATATATCTTTATACTGATAAATATTAATGTGCATTGCACCAAAATAATCCTAATTTAATTATTAAAGTTATCAATTTTAATTTATATATTTATATTATTATGTGTATGCATAGTTTTAGATATTTTAATTCTTATTCTCAAAATCATGTGTATTTGAATAAAATATGAGCAAAGAAATCAAGGACATGTTTGGACATTGTTACATTTTTTTTATCTTTTAAAATTATTTTATAAAATTAATTTTAAAAATTCATGTTAATCTTATTTTCATATACTTATATAAATATTATTAATAGAAACATTTATTTTCTAAAGTTTAAAATAATTTTTAATTATTTTTTATTCAAATTAATTTTTAAAATTTGCTTTCAAACTTTAAGACATCTAAATGAGTAAAAGTACTGTATCCCGAGCCGCGAACCATAGTGAATAGTAATACTGAATACTAAGAACACAAAACGCGCACTTTGGCATTCTCGGAATAGTTGGGATTGGGATTTTTCGTTTTAATCTCTCTCCAAATTGTTAGGGTTTTTCTTTCTCTTCAAATCCCTCCAGTGATTCATTCTCTGCCTAACTTCTTCTTTTCATGTCGAAGCCTTCAATCCTCCTTAATTCTATCTCTATCGATGCTACTCTAAGCGTCGAGGAAGAAAACGACCCACAAGGCTCGACTTCTGCATCCCTCCGATCCACACCGCCTCATCAATTTTTGACAAATTGTGTCAACGAAGAACAAGACGAGCTTTCAATGCCGTTGCTGTCGCTGCCACCATCAACGTCGGGTAACGGAGATGCTCGTTTCTTGGAAATTGGGAAAACGGTTAATGAACTCGGCAATCTCTCTGTTGCTATAAATGCCTTCAAGAGCAGGTTTGATGAATTACAGAAGCATCTGGATTTTATTGACAAAGCAATTGACACGAGGTCTAGAGAGCTCGCTCGGCCCCCCAATACAACGCAGAATACGGCAACAGCGTCTCCTGCTCCTTTGTTAGGAGGCAATGTTCAAAGTAAACAACCCGTGAACCCGCAGTTTACTAGTGAGAAAGAAAACGAATTGGATTCTAATCAGAAATTGAAAGCGAAGACCGAGAATGGCGACGCTGGTGGGTCCGCAAATGATCTTCTTTCACTGTGCCAAACGATGTGCAGTCGTGGCCTCCGTAAGTATATAGTCTCAAACCTATCACATCCTGAGAAACTCCGTGAACAAGTTCCTGCAGCTCTCAAGAGTGCCCCGAAACCATCCAAACTCGTGTTTGATTGCTTTGGGCGGTTTTTTCTCCAGGGAAGCAGAGCCTACAACAAAGATTCCCCCATGATTCCTGCAAGACAAGCATCAGTTCTTGTTTTAGAATATTATCTCATGTCAGGCTGTGTTGAGAATGAGAAAGAAGTTGATCCTTCATTCAAGGAAGAAGCTGGCTCAGCTGCCACAGCCTGGAAGAAAAGACTTATTGTCGAGGGTGGTCTCTCCAAGGCTTGTGAAATTGATGCTAGGGGTTTGATTCTTTTCGTTGGTTGCTTTGGCATTCCAGCTAGTTTCCGAAATGATGACATACGTGATTTGATTCGTTTGAGCAATCCTAGAGAAATCATGCATGCCCTTCGCCAGTCTCGTGGCCTTCTTAAGAGAGTTTCAGGTAGCTGTTTTTGTGTACAATTTCATTGCACACAAGAGGGATACCGCTTATGCATTGTATTTAACATTTCTATTGCAGAAGTTTATAATCCTATAGGCTATAGTTTTCCACTTCATTTGATCAGAAGGAAAATAAAAAACCAAAGAAGGCAATGTATTCTTGGTGGAGCCTTGAGTGGCAAAATTTTAAGCTGGAATCTATAGTTCATGTACTTGGCAAACATTTTGTTGATGGTTGGGCAACTCTATTACAGTCCTAGTTGTAACCTTTCTCATTGTCAAATCATGTATAATTATGGCTGTTCAAGTGTTTTTTAGGAGGATATAAACAAATGTGGTGTTATCTTCCCTCCAAAATAGAATTTTAGTTGAAATTTGCGGTGCCCATCAGTTATCTTTGAGTTAATCATCGTTGCACATTTTTACTATAAGTTGTTGTATTGCATTTGCCAGACCATTTGTTGGTGCAACTATCTCTTGTATTCTGATGTCAATTGGTCTAGATCTCTTTCACTGAACCTCTGGGTCTATTGCAAGGAGGTATTTCCGTTATGAGATAGAGGAGAGATTTGAGAATTGAGATTTTCATTGTTGCAGTCTGCCTTATATTTGATGGCCAGGATAAGATGGGTTGGAAAAACAGGGATATCTATCTGTTTTTCAGTAAAGGATTGATTTTATTTTATTTTATTTCTTATAAAATAGTTTGGAAATCAATGTTGGTGGTTTATAATCCTAAGTCATTTTAGGCTATCCATTTCAACTGACCTTTAAGTAATGAGGGCAGTCAGGTTAGCACATAGCAGTTCTGAGATTATTAGTTTTACTGATCAAGGTGCTGGAGCCTTTTAGTTCTACTAAATTGGATTTTCTCCTACTAACTACAACTAATTTTTGTTTTCAAGATGGGTTGGAAAAACAGGGATATCTATCTGTTTTTCAGTAAAGGATTGATTTTATTTTATTTTATTTTATTTCTTATAAAATAGTTTGGAAATCAATGTTGGTGGTTTATAATCCTAAGTCATTTTAGGCTATCCATTTCAACTAACCTTTAAGTAATGAGGGCAGTCAGGTTAGCACATAGCAGTTCTGAGATTATTAGTTTTACTGATCAAGGTGCTGGAGCCTTTTAGTTCTACTAAATTGGATTTTCTCCTACTAACTACAACTAATTTTTGTTTTCAAGATGGGTTGGAAAAACAGGGATATCTATCTGTTTTTCAGTAAAGGATTGATTTTATTTTATTTTATTTTATTTCTTATAAAATAGTTTGGAAATCAATGTTGGTGGTTTATAATCCTAAGTCATTTTAGGCTATCCATTTCAACTAACCTTTAAGTAATGAGGGCAGTCAGGTTAGCACATAGCAGTTCTGAGATTATTAGTTTTACTGATCAAGGTGCTGGAGCCTTTTAGTTCTACTAAATTGGATTTTCTCCTACTAACTACAACTAATTTTTGTTTTCCTTGGAATATGAAGGAGACTAACCTAAATTACTAGTTAAAAACTTATACTTTTGACACATTATTTCCAATTAATTAGGATACTTAATTGGTCGTGACAGTTAGTCTTTTGTGGCATTACTCCCTACTTCATTAATTTGTCCTACTTGAATGATGATTCTTGAATATGGTGGTACTTCTCACATATTTTGAGGCATAAACTTTTTATAACCTTGTTATTTATATATGGCACAGATATTACGGATTCATTAATGAAGAAGGGCATGGTTGTTGAAGCTGTTGACCTGGCTTATACATTTGGGTTTGAGGAAAAACTTTCCCCAGAGACAAATTTGACTTCATTTCTGCAGAAGTCTGAAGATTCTTGGACGAGAACTAAACAAGAAAATCGTGGTTCGGCTGCTTTACTGGTATGGGCTAGTTGCATTAGCATTGTTTATTGGTTGTTATGTTTCATTAAGAATATTAACTATGCTGAATATGTTGATCTTTCACAGAAGCAAGCTGATGAAAAATACTTGGCTGCTCTGAGATCTGTAGTAAATTGTTTGGAAGGTCACAAGATTGATGATGTAAAATTTCTTGCTGGATGGAAACTTAAGGAGAAGATAAGCAACCTGGAGAAAGATATTAATGATGCCAATAGAAAAATCCAAGACAAGATGTTACTAAAGAGAAAAGTGGACAAAAATGATTCTTCTAACAAATTGAAGATTCCAGAGTCAAAGCGATCAAGATTCATGGTGAAAGATCCAGCTCTGGTATCTCCTTCAGTAACCTTCTTGCAAGAGCAAAGGATTAGCAGTAATATGGATGGCAATGGCTTATATGATGGTTCTTTGGCTGTACATATACTGGGTAGTAGACCCTCTAGCCGCTTGAATAATTATCCTTCTGCATCTTCTGTACAACTTGGATCCACTGCGGGGGCTTTAGCTGAAAGTGTTTTTGGAGGTACAGTAGCAAGTGGGGGTGGTAAGGTTATAGCTGGCCATGGAATATCAGCTGGAATAGGTGGTACAGCTGGTTCATTTTCTGGATATCACGGGGATACAGCAGTAGACAATGTTGGATCATTGCTGAACAGCAATGGTCAACTGTACAGACGGCATGGAATAGGGGAAGGTGCATTATCTCATGAGAGGTTAGTTGGACAGCCAGCACGAGTAAACAGTTTGTATGGGGTGTCACCATCTATAGAAGGTTTTGCAGGTTTGCCGGATCATCCATCTATTGGTGTTGCTAATCGTATTGGTGGCTCTGATTTGTATGGCTTTGCTGATGCTGTGTACGAAGGAGAGTCATTCCAGGGCAGCAGTTCTGCTAAGGCCACCAATTTGCCTCCCATTCTTCCTGCCCATGGTTCCTCATACATGTATTAAATGAACGCCACGTACATCTTAGTGATTAGGATAGCTGGAAGTCTGAGTCGTATTGTTATTCACCAAATTACTTCTGTACTCGGAAAATTAGTCATAGTTATTTCCTGAGGATGATATTTATCCTCAAGATCCCAAGTTTGGTGATACAAGTAATTTATACGTCTCTATCTAATTGTCCTTATTTATACGTCTCTTTCCGAGAGTATTCAGGTAATTACCACATTTATTTACCATTTACTAACTTCCCGGAGATTGCCATTGCATTATAGGTACTGGGTAGGGACTCCTAAGTAGCATCTTCGAGATTGGAATGCTTTCTGAGTCAAAACATGTTTTTTTTAAATATATTTTCTTTGTTTTAAAAAATTATATTTCACAACATCTTTTAATTGTTTTATATATTTTACTTTTAAAATATATATTCTATTTTTTTGGGGTAAAATATTTTTATTTTATTTTTAATAGAAAACATGATTAAACAGATTTTTTTTTTAAAAAAAACTGTTCTTAAAAATTGGATTCAAACCAGTCTAAATTACTGGATTTTTTTTTCCTTGATCCGTGGTAAACCTAGACCTTTAGATATATTGGCAGGTAAATCTGGATAATGAATCTTAATAGTACTACACTTTACCTCTTAAAGCTTAGCTGTTTCAAGAGCCCAACTGTTGCTGTCATAAAATTGAAGCTCCACATCAAAAATAAAATATGTACATGATTTTTAAACGTCGTAATTACACTATCCTTTTCAATTATATTGTTTGCTTTTCCTTACGGAATTTGATAAAATCCAATACGGAAAATTCTCAACTTGTATGCATATAGGATTTCCACAACCATTAGGTTAAGTTTACAAATCCCAAGAACTTGAAACTCTCAAATCTCTATCAGACAAATGCATTTACTGGCCTTGTAATTGCATACCATTTCTGATGTTCACAAGAAAAATTATGTTGAGTGTGCAATAAACAAATTGACTGCACGATGAATTGGATAAGGGGCTTTAGGACATTTCGTATATTTAAAGAGAACAGAAATACAACGCTGGAATGAACACCTTGCAAAATCCGTGGAAGACTCAGTGATGTTCATTTCCTTGGGAGTTCTTGTGTTACGTTTTCTGTAGTTAAGTGGATTTGAATCATCTTAGTTTTCTAAGAGAATTAATAATAGGTCTTACATATCAATCTCTCTAAAATTGATACTGTCAATTTTTTAAGAAATTGAGAAGATCTAAATCTCACTACGGTGCATTTAAATTAATAAAAGCAACAACTGCTCAAATAAGGCTCAAAAGAGAGCTTGAGAAGAACATGCAAGGTGGCGTGATGAAGCATGCCTTAGAAAAAGGGAAAAGCGAGTAAAACAAGCAAGGTTTCAGAAATCTATGGCTGACTCCAAGCGGTTTCTTACTCTAAAATAAGAAAAAGCATTACACCTTTGTCATTTCTACCGTTAGTTCCTTCCTCTACATGATAAAACAAAACTGCTTTAGCTTTGAAGCAAAGGGAAAAGAAGAAGAAGAAGAAGAAGAAGAAGAAGAAGAAGACATAGGAAATGAAAATGGATATGCCATGCTTGCTTGTGTTTGCACTGCAAATTTGGAGGCTCCTTTTGATATCTGTGTGGCCAAATGTTGTGCTGGGAGCTCCTCCACTTTTCCCAGCAATGTTTGTGTTTGGAGATTCACTTGTGGATGATGGAAACAACAACTATTTTCTCAACTCTTTAGCAAAAGCCAATTATGTGCCCTATGGCATTGATTTCCCAGGTGGTGCAAGTGGAAGATTCAGTAATGGGAAAACACTTGTAGATCTCCTTGGTAACTTGAACTTTCTTTGTTTTTTTATTCTATTTTTCTGTTTCAACTTTTGAGAACTTGAGAATTAGACAGCTGATAAGTTTGCATTTTGTAGGGGAAATTCTGGGTCTGCCTTACCTTCCAGCTTTTGTGAATACTCTCTCAGAAGGCAGTTACGTTTCCAGTGGAGTAAACTATGCTTCAGCAGCTTCTGGGATTCTTGATGAGACAGGGCAAAATTTGGTAATCTCAATCTTTAACATGAATATGTTTAGGTTAAATTGATCTTTTAGTCTAGATTGTTTCCTTTGATCTTTTCATTTTAGTCAAAGGAATTATAAAAATGTTTTAATTTAATCTTCTTGTTAAATTTTATTTACGTAATCATGTGGTATTTTATTTTGATAATCTGAATATAGGCTTAACATAAGTTACATGACATAGACTACATATGTGAATTAATTTAACTTGTCAATGCAAGTTGGCACAAATATTTTTCAAAGGAACACTCTTGCTCACCTATGGGTGTCAACTCAAATCTTCCCAAAGAGATTTCATGGCACCAAGGGTTACGATTAGATAAAACTGCTAGCAATTTAAACTCATGCAATATTCTTTTAGATTGTCTCTTCTTGTCTCTTTATTATGTTATTAATGTCCTGTCTAATAGTCTTAGAGTGTGTTTTCTCACTGCTATATTTAATTGTAAAAAGAAGTTAATTTATTATCTACTTTTATCTCTTGAAGTGCCAAAATCATATATAGTTAGCTATGTGAGCAAAATTTAATAGTATGAACTAGATATAGATAAAGCTTTTAAAACTATGTCATATATGAACTAAATTGAAAATTGAGTAAGATTATAAAGTAAATAAATAATTTAGCCATAATTCTATTATAACCTCTAACAATTATTGTCTTCAATATTTTCTAATGCAGGGAGATCGGTTCAACATAGGCCAGCAGGTAAGAAATTTCGAAACAACCTTAAGGCAGTTGAGGAACCAAATGGGAGACAAGAATCTAAGTCAGCATTTGGCAAAGTCATTGGTAGTTGTGAACCTTGGCAGCAATGATTACTTAAACAACTATCTCTTACCGCAGTTATATGCAACAAGCTTCATCTACAATCCCAAAGACTATGCTGATCTCCTCATAAACCGTTACAAGAAGCAACTTTTGGTACAGAAACTGATAAATATAACACCAAACAAGATGGTCTTTCGAGTTTTGAGTTTTGACATTGGCATGCAAATATAATGATACAAACGCTGTTAGTGTTTATGTGTGTGTTTTCTTCAGGATTTGCAGAGTTTGGGACTTAGAAAATTCTTGTTGGGAGGAATTGGACCACTTGGTTGCATACCAAATCAACTAGCCACAGGCCTTGCTCCACCAGGACTATGCAGATCTTTCTCCAATGACATTGTTGCTATGTTCAATGACAGGTTGAGATCAGTGGTGGATCAGCTCAATGCAGATCACAATGGTTCCTTTTTTGTCTATGGCAACACTTTTGGAGCTTTCAGTGACATAATAAACCATCCAAATACCTATGGTAAGAACTAAAAAATGGCCCTAATTGCTTACCTAGAATCAATAGAACTAAAGAGACTTGGGTCAAACAAAAAGGCTTAATTTCTCACATGACAAATTAATGTTTAAAATTTTGTCAAAAAAAATATTTATATTTAATATCTAATAATACCTCAAACAAATAAAAGAATCAATAGATTCTTAAAAGTGAGTAAATTTGAAAAACTTGAGTAAGTGACACTTACTTGTACAGGGTTCACTGTAAGTGATAGAGCTTGCTGTGGTGTTGGAAGGAATCAAGGACAAATAACTTGCCTGCCTCTGTCAATTCCATGCACAAACAGAGACCAATATGTGTTTTGGGATGCCTTTCATCCCACTCAGGCTGTCAATCAAGTTCTTGCTCGTACGGCATTTTCTGGACCACCCTCTGATTGCTACCCTATTAATGTGCAGCAGATGGCAGGAATGTAGCTACATAAATTAACATGAGGGTGGAAGAAGAAAGTGACGGGCTCTTCTTGTATTTACAGTTGCCATCAAAAATTAAAAAAATCAATGACATTGGTTAACATAGGCAACAAATATTAATATTTTATATCAATGTGACTTACTATAAAATTTATAGTATCTAAAATAATAATATATCAAATATCTCCTAAATATTTGTCTAACATCAATAAACTATTATTGATTGAAATTGATGATTGCTTGAATGACTGAGTTCGACTAGCCACACAAGGAGAGTTACATGAAAGGAATGAATCTTGATATAACTATCGATAGTTAGGTCAGTCTCTTAAAAATTAGAGTAATAATATAATAATGAACAATGTAATAAATCCTACTTGGACGAAGTTGACTGTTTATAGGCGATAGATAGTGAAAAACCACGAGGTTTTTATGTGAAATTATTATGATAAGAATAGATTGCATATATACATAATAATTTTATACAGACTTAGTTAATAGTAAATAAAATAAAGAATAGTAAAATAAGAATTGATAGTGACATCAGATTGAGCGAGACAAAAAATAGTCAGTAAATATGAGAATAAATATTATAAAAAATTATATGCAAATTATTAAATTTGTTATATTAAATTAATGAATTAAATATAAAATATTTTTATCTTTTTCTAAATATATAATTAAATTAACAATTAAAAATACTCGTGTCACCGTAATTGAAATAACAGGTCATAAGTCATACCCATAAGAAAGCTTTGTATGCGGACCACGTCAGCAAGAGCCAAAAGCTTAATCGAAACTGCATTGTAACTAGCGTCCATCGTAACAGAGTGAAGTCGATAAGTCGAATTATCAAATTGCAATTTGCGTTCGTGTTGGACAAGAATAAGAAAGCCTAACGCAACACGGTCACTCTTCAGAAACTGTTTTTCATATTATTCTTTTCCCCAAAATATCTCAATAAATCACTTGCTTCCCTTTCTTTTGGTCTGGCATTATTACTTCGATTCCATCACCCACTACGCCCACACCACTCTCTCTCTTTCTCTTCCTTTCTATCTCAGGCACCGCACCGGAGAGGGATCAACTCTCCGACGATGGCGCCGCCGACTACAGCCGCAGTAGAAGGAGGCCAGCGGCCGCAGGGGAGACAGCAGCAGCAGCAAGGTGGCTTCGGACAAACTATTACGGGGATTATTCGGATGGCCGTCTTTTGGTATTTCGCTTCCAAATTCTTCTCACCCAAAAGGCCTACCGAACCTTCTGCTCTGATGGCTAATCTCTTCCAGAAAGGCGAACCCTTGGTACGCTCTCTTTTACTTCAACGTCTGTGCAAAAAAGTTTTATGATCTGATGGACTGATACTACTTGTAGATTTAGAATAGTCGATGCCAGTAGCAATTAAATCGGCGTTGTCTTCACTTTTGGCTATGTTATACTTCAGGATCATTGTTATAGATGCTTTTGTTTTTCAATTATTTTTCAATTAAAAGTTATCTTTCCTATTCCTCGATTGACTTTCTGTCAGAAAGTATTAGAATTATGGTAAAAGAAGATGATGTTGAGTAGCATCTGGTTGCCTTAAGTACGCATACTGCATGATGTGACTATGTGTTGCTTCAGTTGCTGATTGAATTATGGAAGTTATGCGATGTACAGTCTTATATCCGAAGATCCTATTAGGTTTTAAGTTTACCTATTTCCTTTCTTTCTTTAACCCCTCTCTTGTCCTCTGGCTTCTTGAAAACGTAGATTCTTTTGGTATTCTGCAACTTATGGTGCCATAACCATGGAACCTAGATATTTTCTGCTGTCAGTAACCACGTGAACTTATCATTACTTTTTGTTCCCAGATAAGTTGTTATATATGGAAACATACTTTGACTTTGAGATCTCTGCTTATTTCATACAATCCAGGCCATGCATTGAACCATGTTAGGAAGCGTACACAGTTCTTGCTGTATTAGTAAATGTAGGTTATAACACCTTCACCTCGTTTTCTAGTGACTCAGATTGAATTTTGAACATATGCTACCTAAAGGCTTGAGTCTTGACTTAGCTGATACTTTTACGATTAAACTATGGCTGAAGTTGCCTTTTGGTGTATGTGTTCTTTTGTTTATGATGAGTCTCAAAATAAACCGTTTGTATAGGAAAAAACGTTTTTAAAGGACAAATGGATTTTTTTTTTTTTTGAAATTAAGGAATACCAATTCAAGGTAGATTATTACTTGATTGACTGATGTTATACTAGCAGAAAAGAAAATAAAGTGCATTGTACTTGGGCATGAGGAAACACAGTTGCTCAAGTTTGTCTTTACAACCTTTAATTAGTTTGGTTCATTCTTAGTGTATATGACTAAATGAGGGCTTTCCTAATTCATGTTGTTTCTTCTTTTCATACTCAATTTCTGTATAAATGCTACTTTGTTCAGGATATGTGGTTATATCTTTCTGAGCAAGAGAAGTTCAACGACTTTGGTAATGAAGGTGCCCTTGTATGGCATGAAACCAATATTCCATATGCAGTTTGGGGACCTGAGAGTACTCGGAGTCTTTCTTTGAAGTATCACCCATCAGAGGTATGACTGACTGGAAATGCTACTTCTTTGTTAAGCTTGATTTATTGGCTTAGGTTCTCTAACATTAATGTCTTGTGCTTATTCAAGAATGTTTAAAGTAAATCCCATGTCATAGGAGATTTTAGGATTACCTACTTATTTTTCAGGCTTTGAAGCACAATGGGAGTCTATATGCTCATGTTTTCTTTGCACATTCTGGTTATTCAACTGACCCAAGTGACCCAGAATACCAGCCTCAGGCAGCATTTGGAAGGACACATCGTAAGATTTTGTCCTTCTAGTACTTGAAGTTACTTGAAAAATATATAACTTGAACAAAGTGGTTTATAAAGGTTCTCTCTTTTCATTGATTTCAGCTGTTGTGACCTACTTTCCAAAGTCAAAAGCAGATAAAAAAAGAAGCCTATTGGGAACTTCAGCAGATTCTAGTGAGGGTCAAGTGGCATCTGAGGTTTTTACTTTGTCCCTTACTATTTTGTATTATCATGATTAAATTTAAGGCAACTTTGTTGTAAAAGGAACTTTGGCTCTTGAAATCATAATCTTTACCCTTTTGACACTGGAGAACTAGTTCATTCTCAGATTCTTATAAACTTACATACATCATGGCTTGAACACTGGGAGGGTCCTTCTGTAATTCTCGAGCTTCCCACTTATGTCCTTAGCTAATACAATTCACAAAATGGAGTTACATTAATTCGGATGGTGTGGCAGACAACTTCTGGTATCTTGATAAGTTGTAATGGGAAGTTTTTTCCTTTGATATAAGAGACTTTTTGAGAGTGGAGGTTCTGCACACTTTCCTTACAATATCTTAAGGATGAAGTGGGGCAGCCCATCAAGGGCATACATACCAGCAATGTAAAGTTCTGTTTAATTGTCATTACATTTGAAGGGCTATGAAGTTGAAGAGAGCTAGAAGATTGGTATCTTGGGGCCTTGCTCAGTGGAAGATTGTACAATTTAGTGTTGAGGCATGGATCTGTGTAACTGTATTGCCTTTCCTTCATTTTTATTTGTTTGAATATGAGAACAAAGGAAGTCTTGTTTCAAGAAATTAGAGAGTATCATGAAGAAAGGCAGTACCTTCAGAATATACATAGAATTAACAATGGAACTTGGCAGATAAAAGAGAGAAAGAAATGGTGCTTTTAGTGTTGTCAGTGGCAGCTGCCATTCTGCCATGGCATGGCAGATTTTTACAAAAAATGGCATGGAGCTTCCATGGTGTGGCGTATGTCCATGGCAGTGTCATGGCATCCACTTTTCTAAAGTGGACACTATGCATGGTGTCTGCCATGGCCTTTTTTGGCATATTAAATGCATTTTTTTAATTTCTAATTTCTATCAAGAAAACTATTGGGTTTCAAGGGTGAGTGTTGAGACTTATGGTCATTTATGAGAAAATTTAAATTTAGAACTATTGGATTTCCAGGGGTGTGTAGTTGAGACTTCTATGAGGAAATTTAAATTCAGAAAATGAACAAAAGGAGTTTGGAATTTGAAAAGGCAGCCAGCATATTCAGTAGATGGACATCGCTTCATCACAAAAAATACTTGAAGCTGAAATGCATTACATTCAAAGAAGCTGTTTCTTTTCTGTTCTTTGATTTTCTTTGTTCTTCCAAGCCTTTTTTAAATGGCTGCCATGCATGTACATGGAAGCCGCCATGCCATCCACCATGGCACCATGGTGGATTTTTGGCTTGCTGCCATTTACTGTCATATGCTATTGACAACACTGGGTGTTTTAACTGTTGAGCATCATTTCCATCTATGCAGCCTTGAGGAAGGAGCATAATTTCTATGGTGATGTGAAAAAAGAAAGTAAATAGTAAGAAAAGAAAAAAAATTGAGAAAGAAGAAAGACGAAAAGCTTCAAGATTTGTTGTTTGATAAACCATATAAGCTGTTAGAATTTGCATATTGTGGTGTAGCTCACTCATAACTGATGATTACTTTTTGTGGATGAGTGGGGTTGCAGTCTGGGATCTTGATTGAGCCTGTGAAAGCAGCATATAGTTTGGTAGTATCTTGCCAGTAAACTTAAACTAGCATTTGGAACTCTTGACAATAACTTGTGGTTGAAATAGTTTTTTATAATTTTATATCCCAGGCCCAGATGAGGTGCCTACCTCGAATCCAATCTTATGGTTCTACTGATTATGCTTTTTAGGATTTATGCATGCCAATTCCTAATTTGTTTTTTGCTTACAGTATCGTGTGTTTTACTTTTTGAATTTTTTAATAATTAATGCTGAACACTGTGATACCATATTATTGGCTTCTAGTGGCGGTGCCAACATAGATCTTTTTTGGCTCCTTCAGGAGGTTGATGATACCCAAGATAAATCTAAGGATGATGGCCCTGTGGAGTGGGTTTCGTATTGGAAACCAAATATTACAATAAACTTGGTTGATGACTTCACAAGGTATGCTTGTTGACTTCTTTGCTACTGTGCTGGACACAATAGAAACTAATTTGTAAAATTCTGGCCAGTTATCATTATTCTGGAAGGAATTATTAAGCACACTACGATCGTTTGAAGAGTCTGTCAGAAGAAATGGCCTTCATTAAATGAGAATAGAAATATTGAATACTTCCTTGGCCTTTGGTTTCATGAGACCATTACCTTAGAAGGTTGCTTTATTTAGCAACCTCACAAGGAAATTTCATTTTTTGTTTTTTTGGGTTTAAAATTTCTCTTTTTGTGTCTTTTTGGCTCCAATTCCTTAGAATGACCCAAATAAATTGAACTTGAACTTTTTTCTGTTCTGTTCAGAGAAGATATAGTGTCATTGGAAGGCCATGTTTATGTACCCTTAGATCTAGAATACAATTTTTGGGTCCAAGAATTGGCATCTATTTAAGTGCTTCAGGTTGTCAATTATATCAGTGAACGCAAGCCTGTAATCTCTGTCTAGTCTTATTTGATTGTACATAAGTTAGTTAGAGGGCCTTTTATATGGTGGACTTTTGATTAGTTTTGTTTGTTAAAGGTTCTAATTTGAATTAGGACAGAAAGTTGTGGATAATACTTTTCTTACTCTTCAATTTTAAATCAGATTTTTTTTTTTTAATTATTGCTGTCTTGTCATTGTTAATAGTATATTGCTTGTATTGGAGACTTGTGTACAAAGTTTTTCATGGGAGAAACAGTAAATTCTTCCTTCAACTTTGGACCCCTTGTTTTTTCATTTATATCTTATACTAAGAAGTTCCATGCTAGTCGTTCTTGGAAGAATAGTTAAAACTTAAAAGTGACTCTCATGGACCTTGTCATTACTGGTCCTTCGGTTCTGTTTTGTTGACCCTCTACTTCATTCATGTGTTTGATTGGCTGCAGCAAAATTAATCCATGATTCTATGTTCTGATTATAATTAAGCTATCCTTTTCCATGTCTGCAGGTACCCCAAAAAGGGTGTCCCGCCAAATATTGCTCCATGTATCCTTTGGCATTTTCATGATTTCATCTTTTGATATTTGTAATTATTTTTATTACTTTCTGGCCTTGTTTCCTGATAAGATGTCTAGTATTTAGAAGAATGCTAGTCATATTACTTAAGATCCGTGTACTTGTATTAACTAATAAAGGACTTGCAACTGGTAAATTTATTTTTTTCCTATTGTAGCAGTCCTTGTCTGACATTTCAGTATTTTGAGGTATATTCATGCTGTGTTGGGTCATTCTACTACATTATTAGATTAGGGAGTGCAAGACCTGCAAGTTAATTGATTTTAAATCTGAGTTTCCTTAATTCTGGTTGTCCAGACTTGAACGTTGATCCTATCACTGAGAACTACTATCCAACTGTTTTTTTCAATGAATTCTGGTTACTTAGGGATAAGTTGATACCTATAAATGAGACAGTGACTGAGTTACCTCTTAATTTGGAGGTTGGTCCCATTAGCATGACAAAGTGGCAGTTATTCCTACAGATTGACCAATCCTTCCAAATTCACCGTAGTTATGGAAGCATGATTGAAGGCGAGGGTGATGAGCTGAAGGTCTGTGTTTTTTGGCTTATTATCATGAATCTAATTGACAGAACTTGCACATTGAATGTTGAAATGACGTGAGGTTTCTGAATGCCCTTATGTTTTTTCAGATTTTTCCCTAGCATCTTCCTGTATGTTGGTTTAATCTCTTTAATGTTCTCTACTCTATATTTTTCATCTTAGGTTTATTGGGTAGCTACGTTGTTGTTCAAGTATTGATGCTTACTTGAGGATTCGTTTTTTTAACTGAATCTCCATGAAAGTTGCATTCTATGTGTTGGTAGACATTTTACTGAAAGATGATGTATGGTGTTTATACAAAATCTAGGACATATCTCCCATTTACTGTGTTGTGTGTTTGTGTGTGCGCAACCTTTATAGGAGGATATCTAATTCTCCCTCTCCTTTTTTTCTTTTTTTCTCTTTCTATTAAATTATTCTCTTATTTAAAAATCTCCCATATTATCATGTTTTTCTTTGGTTGGAGGTGGTAGGTGTTACTCATGCTCCTGAAAAGTCTAGCCTGCCTATGTTAAAAGCTAGGTCTGATACTAACTTTTTCTAAGCACTTTTAATAACTTAGTCTCAGGGAGGTTTCAGATGTAAGATGACATATGACATTGTTAATTTTACTTAGCATTTTGTGCCAGACAAGGCTTAGCATATTGGAACTCTTCAAATGCATTCTTAACCTTTAAATCTTATATAATATTGCATGCTATATTAATTTATTTGCTACCTCATCTTTATTGAATCTTTTATGATTTCTTCCATTGTATCATCCTTGATCTCTGACTATCATCTAATTTGAATTTTGTTGCTATTCTGCATGATGGTATGTGCATCTCAGTTTTGTATATTGACTGAATAACCATTTAAAGCTTTTTTTTTCTAGTCTTCTATTCAAATTATACCTACCTATGTGCTTATAGCCCTTACAGACATTCTCCTCAAAATGCTTATCTCTACTTACCTTGGTTGTCTCCATTAGCAGCTCAACATTCATACCGTAGATCATTATTTATGTAATAGATGATAATGGTATTTTTAGATGGAATTTCAAATGGCTCAAAAGAAACTTGTGTGGGTTATGCATCTATCTCCTGTAAATTGATGAGTTTGTTTAATTTTTTCTCTAAATGCTGACTATTGTTATTTATATCAGAGGGTATTCTTGGAAGGAAATCCTTACCTCCTGGCCATTACCATGGTTGTTTCTCTGCTTCATTCAGTTTTTGACTTCTTGGCTTTCAAGAATGGTGAGTTACGCTGTATAACAATCTTATGAAAACCCATTTGGAGACATGACTTATGATCTAATAATTCACTTCCTCTGCAGACATCCAATTTTGGAACAAAAATAAGTCTATGGAAGGACTCTCTGCAAAGTCTGTTGTCGTGAGCTTTATTTCTCAGCTTATTGTCTTTCTCTATCTCCTTGACAACGACACCTCATGGATGATACTTGCAAGTTCTGGAATCGGCTGCATTATTGAGTTCTGGAAAATTGGAAAAGCCATGCACATTGAGGTATCTTTTGGGATCGTCAAGTCATATTTCTTTGTGATTCTGAACTTTTTTGAGAAGTGTGTACTGATATGAAAATATTAAAATGACATGGTTCTCAACACATGGTTACTGTTACTAACATTGATCTTCCCTCGCTGTATGTTTGTGTACAAGTACTGTGTTTGTTGTATAATTTCATTTACCAATGCCTGTTATTTTGTCTGGCATTAAGCTGTTATTCAGACTATCTTCTGGAATACTGTATACTTTCTCTTACTTTTTTTTTTTTGGGGGTGGGGGGGGGGGGCAACTTTGGACATTACTTTCTAGCTTGATCTGGTTTTACAAATAATCATGTTATTTATTCTATATTTGATGTCTGCAATTGGCTATATATGGTGTTCTTTTTGTTCTTCCCCAGATTGATAGGACAGGGAGGATACCTATGTTGAAGTTTCGAGATCGAGAATCATATGTACGGAATAAGACAAAGGAATATGATGATATTGCAATGAAGTATTTATCCTATGTTCTGTTTTTCCTTGCTGCATGCTTCTCAATTTACTCATTGAAGTATGAGCGTCACAAGAGCTGGTACTCTTGGATTCTGTCTTCACTCACAAGTTGTGTGTACATGTTTGGTAAGTACTCTTTTATTTCTATTAATCTATCATTTAGGAATGGCAAATGGATGTGTCAGGCAAGTTATGGATTTTGTTGCAACTTGCAGCTGAGCAAGTGTCCCTTGCTCACTAACCCATTGAGAATGTATTCAAACAGTTTTTTTTTTTAAAAAAAAAAAAAAAGTTGAACTCTCCATAACCCATTTGTTTGGATGTGTCTAATATGTTCAATCCACCCATTATTTGAGTTTTTTTTTTTTTAAATAGACAATTCATAAGCATAACTAAATAAAATAACTTAGGGTAAGTTACTCTCCCTTTCTCAGGAACTGCTCAAATTGCATGATTCTTTAGTATATTTTGAAAATTTTCGCAAACCTCTCTTGAAGTTGAAAGATGACAGACATAACCTCAAGAATAATATTGATTTTATTAAAAATATATTAGAAAATATTTTATATTTTTATTTTAATGTTAGTAATCTTCCTTGAAAAGTATAAATTTAATTTATTCTGGATTTTTAAAAAAGTGACTATTTGACATTAGTCAAAAACATATTTGATACTTGTTATATTATATAAGTAATAAATATCAGGTTATTTTGATCAAAATATAAGGGAGTGTAATTTGGGCATCTCTTAGGGTGGAGAGTAATATACCCATTAAGTTTTGATGAAGTTAAACACAAGTTTTTTCATTTTACTAACAATCAAATCAACAACTATACCATGAGCGCCAAGTGTGACAGTTCATGCATCCTGAGTAAGATTGTACTAAATTGGGGATGAAGCATTTTGCCATGGGATGGGAGCTTGTGATCTAGTTCTTTCCAATAGTGAATTTTCTACCATGGGTTCCCAATATTAACTGCTGTTCATGTAACAGACCAGAGACTAGTACATGAATTTAGTTAAAGCTTCTCAGTAAGAGTTATAAAAACATTTCTTCAACTAGAAGGCACTATTTTCTACTTTGCTTTTCTGCCCAAGAATTGAATGAGCATGGTGTGTTCATTAGTGATGGCTAAATGAAATCCTGTGTTAAATTGCCTGTGCATCGTTTTACTCTGTCTTGAATCTTACTGGAGTGCCATATAATTTGTCTCTTCTCTTGAAAAATCATCATCTTACATTAAATGTTCTCACGGACTCTACTCCGTCAAATCTTATATGAATCTGTTACATGTTAACAGTTGAGTGGATAAGATTGATAATAATATGGTTTAAAAAATAGTTTAATATAATTTTTTTTGTATATGACTGTCATTTTAATTGTACATATATTTTTCTCTTTTTTTTCCTACTAAACTCTTAATACTTGGCTGGTCCATGTATGTTTTATATGAACTCAGTCCATAACATTAGCACTCATGTCCTTTCCTTTTATCTTCACCATCTCTTTGTACTCAAGGAAAACATAAAGCTCCGCGTCTCATAACAGCTCATGAGTCATGATCATTAGGTTTCCTGGTTTGCAAACTTTGTAATGTTTCTGCTCTTTATGGTAAAAAATTGCTGCAGGTTTTATTATGATGTGCCCTCAGTTGTTCATCAACTACAAGCTTAAATCTGTTGCTCATCTTCCTTGGAGGCAGATGACTTACAAGTTTCTCAACACGATCATTGATGATCTTTTTGCCTTTGTCATTAAAATGCCAACATTACATCGACTCTCTGTTTTCCGTGATGGTAAGATATTGTTAACAGGTCACCTTTATTTGAGCGTAAAATTCTCTACAATAAGTTAAGTTTTGATACAAGACACTGGCACTTAGTCTACTATTGATCAAGAGTTTTGAAACTGAATAGATGGTTCAGCTTGTCCTGCCTATCTATCTTATGAATTGTTCAGTTGGTTGCACTTAGTCTACTTTTAATTATGGTCTTTTTCGTTGTCCTGCCTATCTCTGTGAAGTCATGTCCATGTCCATGTCCAACACATAATAGATACTAGAAGAATTTTATTGTATTGCAGCATCTTTGTTGTCATGACAGAATATAACTCATCTGAAATTCTGAATTTATCTTTAAATTGTGATTTATTGTTTGGGATCCGTAATTTGATTTTTGTCTGAAGATTATGCATCATGCAAGTTTGAGTTTGTTAGATGGTCTTTTTTCATTGTGCTAATTTCTATTGCTTTTTCTTTGTTGCAGATGTTATATTTCTCATATATTTATATCAAAGGTGGATTTATCCAGTGGACAAGAAACGTATTAATGAATTTGGTTTTGGAGGTGAGGATGATCAGGTTGCGAATTCTGCAGAGGTAGATGCTGCAAAGGAAGAGGAGAAGAAAACTAATTGATCTAGTTTTCTATCAATACCGTTAGACGATTTTACAGTAAACTCTCTAGAATGCAATGGGGAATTAGTTTTTCTACCCCTTTTGTTTTTGTTTTGCTTTGTTTTGTTTTTTCTTTTTTAGATTTTTTTTTATTTTAAACTTTTCATGAAAGGCCTTGGTTCGATCTTGACTTCTAGCGTTTCCTAGCACAGAAGGATAAAGGGTATTTATTTGGATCTTCATTTTGGATTTTGATAGTCTTATGGCTTTAGAGTTTTTGTGCTAATTGTGTATCACAAAGGCCCTTAAATGGGATTTTTGTACTCAATAGTTTTTTGTTTATTCGAATTGCATGTGTAGTCTATGATTTTCCATCTTTCTCGTGTGTTGCATATTTAATTGACTCCTAGATTTGTTGTCTTACAAGCTTTTGGTTAAATTACTTTTAGTACTGATAGTTTAACTCGATTTTCTATTACTAACCAACCTAATGGTTCTTGGTCGGTTTGTACATAACCAATCGGTTCAAAAGTGGAGCGATGAGTTCCAAAACCTTCTCGTAACTTATTCCATATATTTGGGGTATCAATTTGAGAAAATACATTAAAGAAAATTCCATTTTAATGCCTGAGAAATACTTTGACCAATGATTTAATTCATGAAAATATGATTTAGTGCCTGTTTCTAAAAGTTAACCATGAGTTTGGGACCGTTATCCTTTAACATGGTAGTTTGCAGTTTTGTCCATATAGCTTATGTGACATGTTAACTTTTTAAAAGATATAGGTTAAATTATTTTTATGGATTATTGTGCATATAGAAAGAAAAGAAGCATAAATGTAGAAACTAATCAATATTAATTATCATTTTTTTTAAAGAACTAATTTGTATACTTATAATTCTTCGCGTCATATCACCTATTTCGTTAAGAGAGAATAATGGTCAAGGATTAACTGTGTAACTTTTTAAAACAGACTAAATTATATATTATAAATATTCTTAAAAAAATTTTAAAAGAACTATATTTTATTTGTTGTGTTGTAAAAAAATTTATTTGTATCAAAAAATTTAATAATAAAAATGTAAAATTTACACACGAGTGCTTAAATAGAACGACTTCATTTTTTAAAAATAAAATTTTGAATTCAAGATTGTATATAAAGATTTTTTCGTTAAAAAAGTTATATACATTAATCAAAATTTAATAATTTTTTAAATATTGATAATTTAAAAAAAATATAAAAGTATATTTAATTTACATCGTTGGTTCCAAAATATATATATATTATTTTTTTTTCTTATATTCATTTCAACTAAATTTTAATCACAGTTCCAATACATTATTTTTAAGTAACTAAATATTTTTTTCTTTTTAAAAGAAATGCAGAATTACACCTAAGAGATAGCATATTCGATTTTTTAAGTGAAACAAATTATCTTTTTATTTTTCTAAAATAACACGAAGGGTTTTACTGTTTTAGTAAATTTTTAATATATCAAAATTGTTAAATTATAATTTTACACTAGAAAGAAGTACGCAGCAGCAACCCACTCCGTCGATACCGTCGATGTCCTTTTCTCGAGACGAAGCTCATGAGAATCTACAGACCGATCATTCTATTTTGATTGTAAATGTCCATAATGTCGATAAATGGTGGACGAATCGAACCAAATGGACTGTGAAGACTGAAACGAACAACCCAAAACATTTTTCACAGAATTTAGGGTGAAAAATCTGAGCAGAAAATGAATAACGATTTGGAATCTGCGAAGAGATACATAGAAACAAGAGGCGAAAAAGCGTCACTGGTCGATGGATTACCTACCAGGTTTTGGGAACCCTTGATCATGAGCGGCCTCAAGGTCGATCTAATAGAGCCTGGCCACATCATCTGCTCCATGAAGATACCCCAACGTTTGCTGGTACTACACTCTATTCCTCATCGATCTCTTATTTGAATTATTATATGATTTTTGTCGCATAATTCTCGATCGGATGTTCTTGTTCCATATGCAGAATTCCGGTGATGCCTTGCACGGCGGCGCGACGGCAACGTTGGTGGATTTGGTTGGGACAGCTGCATTTCGAAGTTCTGGAGCTCCGCAATTGGGGGTTTCGGTGGAAATCAATGTTTCATACTTGGATGCTGCGTATGCCGATGTGAGTATCTTTCTTCTCTGTTTGGTTATTCGATTATTGTTTGGTAATGGTTGCTTTACTGCTTATATGAGCTGGATTGTTTATCTGTTAGCAGCAAAGCCTGAAGAGAACTCTTATTGTTTGTCCTTCCTCTTTTAAATAGTTCTGTGCTTACTTTATGATTATATTAGCAGGGCCTAATTAGAAATGCTACCTTACATAAACCATGCTCGGAGAAAAAATTCCTTGGCTTTAGTGGTATTTCATATCTTGATAAGCTCGTAAAATGACCATTTTGCATGATAAATCATCACGCTGAGGTTTGGGCACTTGATCTTGTACTTTTCTGTCAGTATAAGTGCTCTTGTTCCTCATAGGCTACGAAGGTGAATATGCTTTTTCAAGCAAAAAAATAGTAAGAGTTCATACGCTTTAGAGCCTAAGAGGCCTTGGGACTGAATTCACCGAAGATTGGGGCTTCCTGTTGTCTCGACAAACCTGATTTCAGCATTCATTTTAATCTATATAAGCGGAATCTAGATATTATTATTTTCTTACTGTCGGACTATCGTAAATTATATAGGAAGTCTCCAGATAAATCCACTGGAGAGCTTCTATCTTCTCTCTTGTTTGTCCCATGAAGCCCTTCAACATTTCAGATAGACGTAAAGTAAATTACAATCATGACAAAAACTCTATCCAGAGGAAATGAGAAAACGAAGATGCAGACTTTGAACCTATGATGCTAAACTGTAGAGTTTTTAAACTAGTCTGAAGTTGTTACTTAATCTTAGTTTTCATTTATTCTAGCTAAGGTCGACGACTTCTGCCAACAAACTTTACAAGCCTCTTGACTAATTGCTTGGTTTAAATTTATGAAAAGAGTGGGTTGGAGTTGAGTGTCCCACACTCCTCCCACTAATTGAATGTTATGATGTCTTTAGTAAGATAGAATGCTGTGAAGGGTGAAATTTTACTTTATCTTTAATATGAATTTTTTAAAAGACATGAAAAATGTTAAAAGTATTAAATTATTCCAAACTCCCAATTTGGAAAGGTTTAAAAACTAGTTATTAGATGACTTAGAATGATTTTTAAACCATCTTAATCTATCCCACTTCATTAACTTTGAAGACATTTATTCAATAATTAGATGTCCAAACCGTTCCAACTTATCTCACCCATTCTCAAATCATCTTTTCAATCAAGTCCTAAAGCTTTCCTTCACTATTACTCTAGATAGAAAAACTTTTTTTTTCCTATGAACTTAAATATTGAAAAATCTTTAAAAACGAGGAGGTCGGATTATGTTGTTTGTTCATAATCATGATAGACGATCTTATATGTCAACTTCCTCTTGAAACGTGGGAATGCCTGATGGATTTTTCAGCGAAGATATATGCTCAGTAATAGTATTAACCACAGTTTGAAAAATCTTCTTTTAAGTATTTGTTAATTTATTAATTATTATATTATATTTGTGATATATGATATAAAAGTTTTAAAAATATATATTTGATCATTATAAACTGTGAACCATTACTGTCACTGATTATGCCATGATTTTCTTTTCCTAGCTCTGTCGCGTGTGATGCATAATATCAATGAAAAAGCTTTTTTTTTCTGATTTGTCATGTTAGGAGGATATCGAGATCGAGGCCAAGACTCTACGTGTTGGAAAAGCTGTTGGTGTTGTTAGTGTCGAGTTAAGGAAGAAAAAGAATGGCAAACTTTTTGCCCAGGGGCGTCACAGCATGTATCTTGCAGTTGCAAGTAAATTGTGAGCGTCAGCAAATATGCCACTTTTAAGTGTGTTCCACTTGTGAAGTTCACTTGAATCTGGGCCTTAAGGATATGACCAGGAAATAGACCACGTATTATAAATATGATTCATTTTGTTATTTAGATTTAAAAAAAGTTGGCTTTTCAAGAATTGCATTCAATGTAACGAACAACTCGTGCAGGATTTGCTGCTCCATGGATAAATATACCGAAGTGGGTTATTTAATCATGCGAGAATGCTTAATGCATTTCCATCAATGATTAAACTGCGCCCATGAGATGAGAAGAAAAATTATAATATAGACAGTAAATAACGGCCTCTCGAATGTATTTAAAATTAGAGGAAATGTTACGTACTTATTCTAAAATATACATCTTGTTACAACAATTTTTGTAATTTTTTTTAAAATAACAATTTATTATTTAATCTATTAATTTTATGGTAAATAGGATATATGATTTCACCAAAATATATAATATTTTAAATTAAAAAATCAAGTAATCATAAGAATAATTTTATCTTATCTAAGTATTTAACAATCATGTATTAATGTAAACTATGTATCACTTACGTAGCAATTTAAAGGTTAAAGATCATTACAATTTTTATTGATGACGGATATTGTCATGACATCAATAAATTAGAGAATAAACTGTCATTGTTTTATTTTAGGAAAAATTATAATTAGATGTAAAATTCGAGATGGATATATACAATTTTCCCTTCAGATTATGGCTAAAGTAAGCTCGACTTCTTAATCCTTCAAATAAGTTGATACAGTTTTAAGGTTTTCAATGTGTACAAAAGAAACGAATTAATTAATAGTGATTGGCTATTTGCACTAACACTATTCAACAAAAAAATTCTTAGGTGCGGATAATCCACGAGTATGGAGAGAGAACAAAATCAATTATCAGCATTATCCAAAGGCCCAAGTGCTCTGAGGAACAGCATTTATATTTTTTAAACCTAAGTATCAAAAACTTTTCCTGATTACTCTGCCAGGTTTCGTGTAGCAATAAACTTGATTTAGGATTATACCAGAGTGAAAGCAAAATCAAAGCTGAGCCACAAATTTTGCACTAAGTCAGTTAGTCAGTTAGAGCCATCAAAATGAGTCAGATTTCATGGATTGGTTCATATAATCTGATAAAATAATTAAGATTGAGTTAGTAATTTTTGACTTATATAAAAATAAATTGACTTAACTTTAAAAAAAAAAAGACTAAATTGAGCCAAAGTCAGGTTAGCCTAATTTTTTTAAAAAAAATTTTATTTTATTTTAAATATTTATATTATGAATTAGTTACAAAATTTTGACCTTATTTCAAATAATTTTATTTTTTATTTAATTTATCCAATTGCTTTAATTTATATTTTATTAATATATGTTATTATTTTGAATTATAAATGAATACAAGTCTTATGGTAAAAAAATTTTAGTAAAAAATATTATAATGATAATAAAAAATAAACAATAAAAATAAACTTATAATTGGTGTTTTATAGTGTTAATATGTAATGAATTCATGTAAGATGTATTTTAATAACTTAAAAGTATTAGACTTTATGTAATATATTATAAGAATATGTTTGGACAAAATAATTCAATGATAATATTTTGAGGTATTTCAATTATCTCAATATAAAATTCATTGTTTAAAATAAAAAATTAATTTAAAATTTTCATGATAATTTAATTAATAATATATATGTATAATTATTTGTGCACGTAATATTTATACAAGTATATATATATATACATGTATTTATTTGTCTATGTATATATTCAAATACATGTGTGTATCTATGTGTATATATATATATAGTGTATATTCAAATATATTCATACATATACCTATTAATATATATGTATATAAATACATACATTTATATGTTATAATTTATACACATTTATTAATTACAACAAAAAATTTTGTAAGTATAATAATTATATAATCAAGTAATTTAAAATATAAAAATTTACATTCTCCGATCTAAACACAACTTAATTGTCTTTTTATTGTTTCTCATAAAAAATTTTAGATATAATTTTATTATGATCAATTATTATTTTTATTTTATAAATATTATTTAATAATTCAAAATATTATTTTTGTAAAAAAAAAAATTAAATAACACCAACCTAACCCAACCCAAAACTTTAATAAGATCGAACTAAATTGAAGAAATATTAGCCCATATTAAAAACGGGCCAATCCAGCCTAATCCTATAAAAAATAAAGCCAAATCAAGTCTAATACGATCTATTTTGATGGCTCTAAAGCCAGCTCATGTTGAACCTTTTCACATAACGAGTCAATTAGTTATTGCAAAATTTGGTCAGGCAGCCTACAATGTTGAAATTTACTTACCAAGTTTTTCTTCCTTCTTTTTTTTTAAAAAGAAAACAAACAAACAAACAAATCACCAAATAACTACTTAGGGTGTGCATCAATAACTTCATTCGACCCATTGCCTATCAATCCAAAAGCATCCCTGAAATTCAGTGTGTTTCTCATGGTTCGCCTTCCAATCCCTCCATTGCCCTTCCTCATCATTGCAGCAAATTCCCCATAATCTATTTGTCCATCCTGCAACACAAATCCCAAAAAAAGAACTTGGTAACTAAGGGCCTTCTAGTTTTACAAGACGCTGGCATATAATCTAAGATGAATTGTAGGTACAAGAAAACTTAGGATAGCGAGACAAGAAAATTCCTTACGTTATCTTGATCGATTTCCTTGATCATTTCATCAATATGGAAATCATTTAAACCAAACTCTTTACAAGCTTGTTGAATCTCATCAACAGTTATGTAACCACTACTATCTTTGTCAAAATAAGAGAAGGCTGACAACAGATTCTCCTCTCTCTCCAGTTTATTCAAGTGTACAGTGGCAGCAATGAATTCACCATAGTCAATTGACCCACTATTATCAATATCCGCCTGCCACATGCAGAATCACAAGATCTTATCAAAATTATAAAATAGAAGGAAAAGTACCACGAATAACCGAAATGTGTTAAACTAAAAGAAATAAGAATTATATATCTTACAGCATCCATAAGATCCTTGATTTCAGATTCCATAAGGTCAGATCCTACTCGCTTTAAGCCATCTTTTAGCTCATCAAATGTTATGGTTCCACTGTTGTCTGTGTCTATCATTTTGAATAACTCCCTTAGGCCACCAATTTCTTCCTCAGAGAGCCTCTCAGCTATAACCTAGGATTCAAAAAACAAGGTAAATGCTATGAGAGGAATCACTTTCATCATTATAACCATGACACAAGTTTTGATGAAGTTCAGAGAGGAAAGGATGCTAAAGCCTATATCAAAGACTCTAAAAATTTTAACTTGTGTTACATTCCAGGCCAAGGCTGTGAAGAAAATGATCTTTCTATTTTTTGTTAATCCCATTGAAAGGTTAAAATATCAACAAAGAAAAATGTCAAACAACCATCTAAAGAATGATAGAATGTCGTGCAACTTCTTTAAAATTGTCTTCATGTAAACTTCCCAATCTTGGAACTAAAACTTGCATAAAACAAGGCCCAAGTTTCTTCACAACTGAATCTCTACAAGCTTTGTCTTTCAATTGTAAAGCCCGTGCATAAACACTATCTACTAATGTAATGCTCAGACAGCCTCATGGTCCAAATCTAACACAAATACAATATGGAAATACATAACTGGGAGCCAAACTACCGAAACAGAGATTCAGGCACATTACATGTAATATGGATTTTAACTCATAAAAGCAAGAAACTAGCTTTTACATCTAAAATGAATTTAATTGATAACAGATGTGTTATGAAGTGCATATTTTTCTGGCCCCAATGCATTTTAACGCGCTTGTAATAAAGTGAGTTACTGCTGATTTCATCTTTTCCTCACAATAAAGTAAATAATCTACCAAATGGTATCAAAGATATTTGTTATACAGATTCTTTATGCTTTATAATGTTCCCATGTAAAGAGACCATTTAAAAGTGGCTCCACTCCAAACCTCCCGGGAACACCCCAGAGATGTAGAAGTGCAACCAGAACCATTAGAGAAAAGAAACAAACACAATTGGTACATATTCCTTAAATTTAAGGATAGATATAGGACCTTGGAAATTTAATGCTTGATGGGGAATCAAGAATTCTTGTATACCAAACTAAGAAATACCCTACAGCCATGTAAGACATCCCAGTATGTCACATCACATCCACATAAAGAAATCTCACCATGTAAAGTAGCTTGATTCATTAACCTTTAAAACCAATTATTCCACTACAAAATCATATGAGCAGCATCATAACAGCCTACATATTTCAGGGTGGGTAACACACATGAAATGTTCAAGAGAGCACTCTTTTGTATGTCTTTTTTTCAGCATATTAGCACATAGAAACAAATTCGCCTTAGCAAAAATATCTAATGAAGCCTTACACGCAAAGCCATCTTTTTAAGTTTATTCATTGCAGAGAATTGCTTCAGGCGTGACAAAACAGCAGAATCAAGAGGTTTATCTGGTGCAATGTTGTCATCAACAATCCATGGGTGGCCTGACACAGAAAATCAATTTAGTAGCACCACCTTGGTAAAAAACTAAAAATTGTCATTCCCATTTTAAAATTTGTCACTTTAAGAATTAATACTACAAAACCCACACATGATACCACGCTCAACAAAGAATATAAGAAACTTACGGAGTACTTCATGGGCAGTAAGCCTTTTTTTTGGATTTTGCTCAAGCATTTTACAAATTAGATCTTTGGCACTGTCTGAAATGCTAGGCCATGGTTCAGACTGAAAATCAAGTTTTCCTTCTAAAATCTGTCGGAAGATCCCCGTTTCAGTTTCTGCGGGTGACAGTATCAGCAATTAGGACAGGATAAACTTTAAGAAACTAGTAGTAAGCCTACAACCTCAATTGATATTTTAACATATGAAAGACAGATAACTACCAGCCCAAAATGGTGGCACCCCACTTAGTAAAATGTACAAAATAACCCCCGCACTCCACACATCAGATTCCTGTCCATAATGCTTACGCAACACCTCAGGTGCAACATAGTATGGGCTCCCAACAACATCAGAAAAGGTTTCACCTGAAAATTGTATCACTCTGTTACATACACAGCCTGAAAGGGCTTCCAGTTGATTTAGCAATATTGAAATGACTAACAGTGTGGAAAACTCAAAAGCAACTATAAGAAATGGTGCTAAGCTTCAAGTTTAATTTTTAATGGTCAACTATATTATGCAGGAAACTTCATTCATAATTTGCACTACAACAAAACAGTTTCAGTCACCAGAACCTGATGCTCATAGTAATGTTTTAAGAAAATAACCATGCCAACCACAAAGATGCAAAATGTATAGCTCAATTTTTATATTTTTTGAGAAATGCAATAGACATAGTTCCAACAATTCTATAAGTTCTTCTGCAAGCAAAAATACTTAAACATAGATGCAGATGTCTCACATTATACTCACAAAGCCAATATATAAACATTTCCAAACTTTAAGCAGTTAAAACATAAAAAGCCAAAAGTCATGACCTTAGACATCAAATTGCTGAGAATAGAAAAAGGCTGCTTGCTGTCCTTACTTAGAATATTGAATAGATTCTAGTTCCTATAAGACAATAGAATTTTGACTAGATTTTAGTTATATTGTGATATAAATCTTAGACACAACAGAGTATTACTAGATTCTACTTCCTATGTCCAAAACAAAAATTAGATTGTGAATTTAATACTAAGTGGAGTTTTCAAGACATCCAACAAAAATACATATATGCACGGATTTGGATGGGATCATGCCCCCCATCCCGTAGGGTCTTTATCCCTAAAAATTTACATAGATATTTTTTAAATTTATATATATACATATATTTATTTAAATGTCTTCTTTAATAACTTCTCTTTTTATTATTTGTTAATTAAAAAATTAAAAAAGAAAGTAACTTATCAAATTTAGGAAATAGTAGAATTCTTTAAAGTTTTATTTATTTTTCTATGGCTCTTTGTCTTATTTGAAAACTCTAAAATTATAATTAATCTTTTATTATCATGGTAGAATTGAGTATTTTTCATTAAAATTTTTTTAAAATCTTATGAAAAACTTGTATTATTATTTTGATAAAATTTTGTTGACATTTTAAATCCCTGTGGAACCCGTCAATTCCCGAATCCTTGTGAGGAATGGGGATGGGGGACAGGGAGCAGGGAGGCACTCACTGCCCCCATCCTACCCCATTGCCATCCCTACAATGGATAATAGTCCTAAATGAGTTTTGGTGTACTGAGCATGTCAACAAAAATCAGACTCCTCAAATCCATGGGCTGTATATATCTATTATTATATAAGGACATTAGCATAGCACCAACCCAGAACTGGTGATTATGTATACTGTAAACTACATGCATTCTGTTCCAGACAAAATACAGGTGCAAATTAGCACTAAAAGCAGGAACCAGATGCATAGTAAAGCAATACCTCAAGATCAGCTGCAGCAAGATTAGGAAATAACGCACTATTAGTTTAAATTTTCATTCATGTCAAAAACAGAGTAGCAATGTCAGTGCACATAATTTCACTTCCTCTCATATTTTCATTTCTGATAAAAGACTTCCTCTCAGATTTAACTAAATCAACGCATTCTTTAAAGCCTGCAAAAAGAAAATTCACACCAACTGCCAGGGTCTATTGCTCTATTTGTAAGGGAAAAATAAGAGCAAAGGTTCTGCACCATTTAGATATTCCAATCAAATATCTATTTTCCTCAACGTTTAAAATTCAGGACACCAAGCTGTGGACTGCACTTAGGGCAACCACAACCACTTTCAGAACTCCGATTATAATCTTTAGAAAAAGCACTGTGCTTAAGAACTTAAGCGCCTGGAGCAACCATACCAGGCATCAAACTTTAAAATGTAAAAATAAACAAGTAAATCAGGCATCAAAATCATTGGATAAATTAGAATATGAACATCTTATTTCACAGTACTGGAATGATGCAACTACGAAATATCTATCCACAGAATGACACAAACGCAAAAAGCCATTACATTACAATAACGCCCGAGATATGCAAGCATGGGACTAGATTGAAGGAAGAAATAGACGAAGGAGCAACCTGGCTTGTAAAAAACAGACAACCCGAAATCAGTTGCCTTCAGTTTGGCATCCTCTTCGACGCTATCAAACAAGAAGTTCTCTGGTTTGAGGTCTCTGTGCATAACCCCAAGAGAATGACAAGATTCTACAACCTCAACAATGGTACGGATTATCTTGGCCGCTTGCCTCTCACTGTAATGCCCTTTCTGCACGATCCTATCGAATAACTCCCCACCTTCGCAGAGCTCCATCACCAAGTGAACAGAGACATAGTCCTCAAAGGTACCATGGATTCTGACCACCTGAGGGTGCTCGGACAAGTGGTGCATTATCTGAATCTCCCTCCAAACGTCGTCGTAGTCCTCTTTGCAGATGAGCTTGCGCTTCGGAATTGACTTGCACGCATATCTGCTACCCGTGGACTTCTCTGTGCACAGGTAAGTAGTACCAAATTGACCCTGACCCAGTTTCCTACCCAATGCGTAAAGCTCGGTGAGGATGTGAGTCCGATGGGGAAGAACCCATGTAGGTTTTGATGGTAAAGTAGACGTGCTCGATTTCTTCATTCTTCTAGAGAAAGCCCGAAATACAGATCGAACCGAGATGAAAGAAACCTAAAAACGCTGAAGCTGACCAAGTCTTGCTTCTTCAGGGTGAGAAACAACGATCTTTCTTCATCCTATATTCTTTCCTACAGTTTGTTGATGATTTTCTTTACTTTCTTCACTGATTTCTGCCAATTCCTCTCCGAAAGATCTCTCATTTTCAATGGGCTCGCACTCTTGTACTGTTTCGAGTTCCTTTTTACCGTTCTTACTTTTTCTTCGCCTTTTCTATTCAGTATCCTCTCATGCCACAATGATTCAGATTTCAGACACCATTTTATTTATTTATCTATGATTCTTATTCTTTTTTACTTAGGATTTGGAGCTATAAAATATTTTTATCAAAATAACTTACCATAAAAAATATAAATTATATATATGCTAATTTTTATTTAAAATTTTGATAATAAAAATATAAAAATCATACTTAAATATTTTATATATTTTTTTTAAATCATAAAAATTTTCAATTTATACTTAAAAAATTATTTATCATATATTAGCATCATCAATAATTCAATATCCTAAGAATTACATGCACCCAAACACTGAATATGCTCATTTTGATTTTAAGGGAAACTTGGAATTTAGGTTACTTTCACTCTCCACCCAATCTAAAAGGTGGAATATCTCACAAGACTCTTACAATATATTTAGTATTCCATTTTTTAATGCAAGAAAAGAAAATATTTCTATAATTTTATAGTTAAGGGTCAGAAATTAGGCAAGATTAGATTTTTTTTTTCTTGTTAATAAATTCAGAAAAATATTCCCACCACTATTATTATATATAAAGGTAAAGGGAGTATGACTTTTAAAATGAATCATAGAATAATAGATTGTTAAAGTATCGATTAAAGAATTTTAGATCCACACTCTAACTGGGTAGAAACTAGAAAGATCTGTTTACTATGCATGCTAATATTAAATATATATATATGCAAAATATAAATTAAAACATATTATGATCTACTAATACATCATATAGATTCTAACTTGGGCAAAGAAGGTACATTTTATCTTGAGCAAATCCAAATTTTGACCTCCAAACCTTTGAAATATTAATCTATTGTCATGCTTATTGTGTACTTCTCAATATTTGACTGCAATATATTTGTGTGGAGAAACCGATAGAAATAAAGAAGTTTAGAGTGGAAATTTATTGCAAAAACTTTGTGGAGTCAAACTCTATAATTTATTGATCACAAATAAACATTTTATAAAATTTATTTTGAGTATCGCAAATTATTTCCTTTATTTTAATAATATACCCAAAACACCCTTGAAGCTAAAAGAATCAAATATCCTTAATGATAATATTAGTACTTTATTCAAAATAAAACTTCATAATATATATATTTAAAATCTTTATATCAATGTTATTTATTCTAAAAATTAAATTTTTATAGATATATATCCAGACACATTATATTATCTATCTATATTAATGGTTTTTGTACATATCACACTACTAATATAAATAATAAATAAAAGAATATTTTAGTCAAAATAAATAAAATTTTTTTATTTCAAGATAAATCAATAAAAACCAATCTTTAGATTTTAAGATGAGAAAGTGTAATTTTTTTTTTCAAAAAAAGATATTAATGTCACATTTCTAAAAGAAAAAGAAAGAAAGAAAGGGAACATAAGAATTTATTAAACGTTATTTTATTCTTTTCTCTTTTAAAATTATTCTATAAAATTAGTTCAGATTATTTGTTAATTATTTTATATTTTTTGTTCTTAAAATATATATTTAATTTTTTTATTTTCTGTTAAAAATAATTATTCAAACAAATATTTTATTTTTATATTTTTAAAAACTAAAAATAATTTTAAAAAACTGCAATTCCTAATTTATCCATTTATATATTACCAAATGAGATTGACTGCAATTCCTAATTTATCCACTTATATATTACCAAATGAGATTGACCGCAATTTTAAGATTTGTCACTGTTGCAGTAGTGACATGTTTTGTCACTTTATCTGAATGAAAACGAAAGTTAGAGTTAGACAAAACCATTTAAAATTAGTTTTTTGTATATTTTCTTAAAAAGAAATTAAAGAATTATTGGGTTGTGGACTGAATCACATGCCCCTTCTTTCTCTAGCATTATTGTATTATTGTTATCAACAACTATCCTACTTGGTGACGATGGAAGCATCATTATTTTTGGGTTCCACTTGCATCGATCAACACTTCAATAAATATATAAAGGCATTTCAAATTTCAATTTTGCAGAATCCGAAAGCTTAGAGGGAATCGTACAGTGTATGTACCTCAATTCCCTCACCGACATCCCAAACACTATGCTTTCTGTCCCTCTTGCACCTCCTTCAATGATTGTTGTCCTATAAAAGGTAGTAAGAAATACAATATATCAATATTTCATATTATTAAAATTTTAAATTATTTGAAATTTTCAATTTGTCGATTTAATCTTTATAATTTGAATATCATCATAAATTCTTATATTTTAAAAAAATTTTAACTTTTAAATTTTGCAGATATAATCGACCAAGTATGATGTCAATAGTCTAAATCTACATGATCTAGTTTTTTTAAATAAAAAAAAAAAGAAGAAGAAGTAAAAATAGAAAATGAAGCAACACTAACATCTATATATCATATGGAACAACTTATGTTAAATAATTATTATGTCTTTGAGTTATGCATATTCATAGTGTCAAAACGACAAAATCACATCAACAAAATTTAAGAAACAGAAGTTTAACCACAGAAATTAAATTAAAAAATTTTATAATTATAAGAACTTCATTAAAATTTTTCAATTATAAAAATTAAATGAAGCTAAAGAGACCAAAAAAAAGTGAATTGTTAAAAGTTTTTACATTTAATATAATAATTAAAATAGATATGATATAACAAATATCTGTTTGAAAGGGCTGTTTTCAACAGAAAATTATACATGTATATATATAAAATGTGTTATTAGAAAAATATATAAAACATTTAAAAGATGTTCTAAACTCTTAATTTTTTTAAACAAAAAATTACAAAAAATTAGTGTTTTCATTAATGGCATGTACATAAATACATAAAAATAATACTAACTTAACATTCTCAAAACCAATTTCACATAATTGTTTCAAAGAATAAAAAACAAGAACAAAAACAAACACAATCTGTTTTTTCTTTTAAAAAGATTTCCGGGAGGAAAGAAATCAAAGCCGGGGGGAATGGGTGTTTTAAGAGAATAACTTCAGACATATACCTGTATGTGTTATTCAGTTCTTCACTGAATAGCTGAGTAGGTAGGGGAGAGATAGGTGATGCGAGATTTTGCATAATATACACTGTTTAATCTAAAACAGAGCATTTCTAATACAGGAACAATGATACACATGTGTGCATATGAATACACAAAGCTGGAGTTTAAAGAAGTGTATACCTGATGAAGAACCATTTGCCATTGATAAAGATGAACGAGGACAGTCTGCAACCTAGTAACTAATTGTTTGGAGTGTGCAAGAGTATACTGCCGTATAAAGAGTTCAGAGAAAGAGAATTTTTATAGTCATTCTTCAAAAAACAGAACATTTATTTTGCTTTGGTATATGTCTTTGTCCAAGGAGAAAAATGAAGATTTCCATATTTAGGAAGCCTGATATTTCCATATCACCAAACATGCCCTGTCAATATATAAAATCATTACAATGGAGTTCAAATACAAGAACAAATATACCAACTAGCAAAAAGCATTTTTCTTTTGGGCCATTAGCAGAAAACCCATTTAAGAAAACATAAATCCCACAAATTCTGTAAGCCTGTATACTGCTTATCTACCTGCATACCCTTCAAACAAGTAATAATCTCAGTTAAGCGTTCCTCAGTCTTAGCTTTCCACTTCACCAATTCCTTATCTGTCTCCTGCCAATAAGACTCAAAATGAGATATCAATAAGTGCTTTAAGAGACATCAAGCTATTGACTAATTGAAATATACAGCACTCACCGCATAAACAATGCAATAAAAGGCACCAAAAAAATCCAGAGTTAAATATATAGAATATGTGGTTAAGGCAATTTAGATGAAAATTTCTATCCTACATTGTATGTACACAAGAATTGCTCAATTTAGATTGCTACAATAGCCTAAATAGAAAACTGTCCCCTAGATCATGGCTGAGGATAGGGCTCGATGGACATTGATGAGCTGCTAAATATATAGGTTGAAAGACAAAAATTCAGTTATGTTACTAATATAACAAATCCAACATTTGGCGACAACTTTTTTATTGATAAAAGTACATGGATGGAGAATGAAATACCTTATTCAGAATGAATAAAAATTAAAGCACTTCACCCCTTTAAATTTTTTTTGTAGGAGACAATTGTGGTAAGTTCATGTTACAGAACACTGCCAACCAGTATCATTGAAGAAAGTCCCTCAAGACTAAAGGGTAATATCTACTGGAATATTCCCGATAGGTCATATCAATAGAATTTTATTGGATTAATAGTAAATAATAATTGATATAAGTTATGATTTCAAATTATAAAATGTTTTAATGTTTTATTGTAATTGATGGCATCAGTTACAAATTCTGTTGTTATATATACACATATATTAAAAATACAAGGTACTTCTCCTGACTCCTTCTAACTTCCTGTGTTTTTGGTTTTACACTTTTCTTACCCATAAAAAACTCTTCAATGAATTGTTGTGTTTATATCAATAATTTTTTTCTATTCAGGTATATCTCAATCCATACATCTTGTATCTTAGTTTACTTTATCTAATTGTTTAGTTGTGTTTAATCTAAATCAAATCTATTAAATACGATATATATTTACTTAATTCAGCCAGTATCTACACATATTAATAAGAAAGAACGCAAGCATTGGATATCTTAGCACACATTCACATTGGGTGCCTAAAAGGCGTCTTTAACAGCTATATTACATTAACAAAATGCAGAACAACTCTAAGGAATGGGGACAAACTGAAACCCAAAAACGAAACAACTAAATTCAAACAAAAAACGAGGTTTAATTGAAGCAGAGCACATAAACAATTGTTTCAAGGACAACCTGCAAAGGAGAGGAACGAAGACGGTGGAAACAAAAGCAGTGAGATAGAGATAGAGATAGAGATAGAGGCAGAGGCAGAATCTGTAGAAAGAAAAAGTTAAAAATAAAACACCAAATACTAAAATTTATTGTATCTCTCTTTGCTTTCCTATTATTAATTGTATCTATTTCATGATGGCAAAATTAGTGGTGCAAAAGGGGCAATTTCATTATTTTTTTTTCCATTAAGCTTGCATTCACTAATCACTAATTCATTGATATATTGAGTATTCCTCGATAAACTAAATTGTTCATATCAATTTAACACAATAATGTATTTATTGATTTGAGTTTACAATATCAATTTAAACCAAATCAAATTAAACTATAAATAATAGATTTTAAATGATTTGATTTAGACAGGTTAAGCCTTTTTAACTTGTTAATTTTATACATTTGAATTTATCTAAAAAAATAAAAGAATTCTTTTTAATATATAAATATAAACAAATAATAATAAAATACAGTAACATTTCATTCATTAACAAAATAAAACTATAGATATTTTTAGTGAATAGATATTCATATAACATTGCAAAATAAGTAAATAAAAATTACATTTTTTTTTTAAATTTAGTCCAAATAATTATAAAATCAAACAAGTTTTAAAGTTAATAGGAAAAATATAATATAGACTAATTAATCTAATTTTTCAAATATAAATTTTTAACATTGCTCTTTGGAAAAACCAACTTAGTACAAGTAAAAAAAATTAAAATATTAAAGGAAAGTAATTTAATATAATTTATTTTAAAATTACAAACATTAAACATACATACAAATCACTTTTAAAAAATTAAACAATCACAAATTAAAATAGAGATTTTAATAATAATATATTTCATATAAATGAGATTTTTTTTAATATAATAAAACATATATATTATAAATTTATAATTATACATAAGTGGTTTTGTTCAATTTGTTGGCATACCAAATCACAAACTAAATCAAATCACCAAAAAAAAAACTTAAACCAAACCAATTACCTGGTTCGATTTGGTTTGGTTATGGACATCGTTTTAAACACTCCCAATATTGAGTGTAGACCAACCCATTTACTAAACAATATTAATGTACAAAGATTGAACTCATTTAAAAATAATATTTATAAGGCCAAAACTTATTTTTTTTTTCCCTTAATTTGGTATGAAGTTTCAATGTTGTCCTTTATCATTTTTTTATTTCAATTTTGTCTATTATCTTATTAATTGACACAATTTCTTTTTCTAATCAAATTTCATATGCATATATCACTAATTACAACATCATATTTAAAACTCATGTGAAATTATTCTTGCTAAAGTATAACTAAACCAACGAAAGAATTCAAATGAAACTAAAACAATCAATAAATTAGCTTTTTATATATAGCTTTAAATTTTTTTTAAAGTTTTTAATTTTGAGTTTTAGATACTAATGAAGAATTTAAAAAAAAATTAAGTATTTTGCCTTTATCTAAGCTTCAATTATATTTTGACTAAAGTAATTCTACTTGAATTTTAAATATAACTGAGGAACACTTGAAACTAGAAAGAAATTGCAAAAAGTTGGTTTTATCCTATTAATAAAACTATTTACTTTTTACAATTTATTAATAAAAGAAAATTAAATTTATTAAAATAAAAATAATTTATTTAAACTAATGTATTTATTTTTTAAAATTAGTATTCTACTTAATGTAAATTAATTTTATATTATATTTTGAAAATTAGTTAATTTTTTACATAATAAGAAGAAATTATTATTATTATTATTATTATTATATATAAAATCACTATAAATTTACATATATTTTGACTTTAAAGTAATATATATTAACTTTTAAATTCTTTCTATTTTTGTTGGATAACTTGTTGACTAACTCATTTAAAGACCTTAATTCACACGATAAATGAGCAAAATCATTTAATTTTACTTTTAAATGAACTAATTTTAACAATTTTAAATTTATCTAAAATGCAAGCCAAAAGAGTAAATGAGTGAGTATTTCCCCTTTTTGATGGTGCTAGGCAAAAACTCCAACTTCAATGACGGAGCAAAGGAGAACATGCAAAGGAAGATCAAAGAGAGGAGGAAGGAATCTTTTGGCGAAACTTCCAATGATTAAATCAATCTTTAAAATAATAGAGTATAATTACATAGATTATATAGATTTAAATTTTTTAAAATAAAAAATAATAAAATGGTAAAATACAGAAAAAGATAAATTAAGAATCTTGTATAGATTAGAATTCACTTTTTTTTTTCTTTTTGCATTTCAATAATTCATCACTTTTTATCAGTGGCTTATATAATTCTCTCATTTCTCCTTACTTATTTAATTTAACACGTTGACCATATAATTAATAGATATATATTTTTTGGAACTCACTCCTTTGATGTTAGCCTTTATTTTTAAAACTATAAATTATTATTTTCGTGTTATTTTTAAAATATAAAATATTATTTTTTATCGCAAAATATTTATGTCTAACTTGTTCTACACTGTCTTACCTTTTTTTTCTTTTCACAAGTACAAATTTAAAACAAGATTAATTGACTGCCATGTCTTATTCCTCATTTTGGGTCATGACATTATTCCCGGCTTTACTCATTGTAGCTTCAACAATTATCATACGCACAAATTTTAAAATAATTTAATGATAAAAAAATTCAAATTTTTAAAAGGTTAAATTATTTTTAGTCCCTATAATTTTTATCAATTTTTAATTAAGTTTTTATAATTTAAAAATTTGTAATTAAAAAAATTTGTAATTAATTCCCTACCGTTTTACAAATTTTTAATTTAATTTTTAAGCTTAAACTTTTGTTAATATTTTATTAAATTTTGATAATATATTAATTATATTTCATCTTAACATTATAAATTTATTTAATTCAAGTCAATCTATTCATATTACTTAACATAAATTATATTTTATTCTATACATGTAAATTATTTTTATATCATTATCTTTTTATATTTATTAACATAATCATAAATATTTAAAGTGTTAAAATATATGTTACTAATATTAACAAAATTTAATATAATTTTAAAAAATTTAACAATAGTGACTAATTTAAAAATATGTTAAATATAGATTGAATTATAAATTTTTAACTTATAAAAATTTAATTAAATGTAAATGACCTATATCTTTGTCTTTCTTTGAGTAGTATGATAGAATACAATACCATGTAACTGGAAAGCTCTTAGGATGTTCATGATCTTAAGTACTTTGCTGCTTCCTTCCTTCCACAAGTGTGCATGAACCACCACATGTGATTCATATGTTTATGGTCTTTGAATTTTTTTATTTCACGAGTATTTTTTTAATAAAGATAATTTTATTTGAATTAATGTCAAATATTAAATAAATAAATAACTTCTTTATAGTAAAACTTTGAAACTTGGTTATAACATTTGATCATTTTGGATTCAACTTCCTTAATTTTTTTTGTGTAATTAGTATTTAATTTAAACTCTAATTAATTTGGTTAATTAAAGAATAAGTAGTAACTCCAGTTGATGGATAAAATGCATGCTTGGTCATATAAATATATATATATATATATATATATATATTCACATAACTATAAATTTGTTCAATTTGAAAAAATAATCAAACTATATTGACAATTTTTATAAATAAATATCATTTTTATACTAAAAATGTTAAAAAATTAGTTTAAAATAAAATTTCATAAATAAATTTTTTTCTAGTAGTCATATGTGTGTCATATTTGATTTATTAAAACAATCATAAAACAAAAGGTTTAAAAAAATGAAACAAGGAAATATAAGGAACGAAAAGAAATAAGCATATTGTAAAAAAAAAAATTAGAGGATACAATATAAAAAAAATATCATAAATAAATTACCAAATTATGTTATTGGTTCGATCTCAACCACGCTTGGATTAAGTTTACAAAGATATAATATTTTAAAAATGAAATGCAAGTCTCTCTTAATTATTTAATTCTAAAACATTTAAAATATATGATTCAATTTCTTAAAATTTTTTACTCATTATTTGCTAATCTCAGTAACAACTAATGATCAGTAATAACTAGTAAGGTAAAAACTTTCATATTTATAGCCCAAATATTACATCCAAACATGTTTCATTAAATTAATCAAAATATGCTCACAAAGTCAAGAATATTTTGAAGCACTAACTACATAGTACTACTATTGAACTTATGTCCTCACAAGTCACTATCATTTGTTTTGGTAGTTGATTGATAGTAGTGTTTATATTTAATATTTATATATTAATAAGAGTTAAATTTAATAAAAAATAATTTTTTATAACATAATAAATTAAGTTTAATTTTTTATTAAAAAATATATTTATATTTAGTACTTGATAGTTATTTTTAATTAAAAAATATTTATATGAAACAAAAAAATAATTAGTATGTATAAGATATTATTGCATGTGTCTTTAAAAATAAATATTTTTTTATTTCTAAAATCAAACTCCGATATGTAGCAAAATTAATCTCTATTTTGGAATCTAGAGTACCAAACTTGTAAAAAAAACATTTAAAAATACTAATATCTAAACTTTAAATATATTTCTTTAATACTCAAACTCAGTCAGATTGAACAATCAAATTTAAGGATATAAATATTTCGATCATTCCCATTAATTAGTAGTAGCTTGTGGTGTTATATGGGCATGTTATGTTATACAAGGATGGTGTGTGGTTGTATGAAATTTGAAAGCAAGATGGCAGAGTTAGAGCATAGTAAGGATAGAGAAAAAGCAGTGAGGAAGAGAACAGCAAAGGGGCACTTTGTTGTTTATGTGGGTAAACAACTGAAGAGATATACCTTACCACTCTCATACTTGAAGCAGCCTGTGTTTCAGACATTGTTGGAGGAAGCAGCACAAGAGTATGGGTATTGTGGCCACACAAGCATAGTGCTGCCATGTGAAGAATCAACCTTCAACACACTCATTCATCACTCTAGCTAAATTTAGAGTACATTAGTACAAATTTCTCAATTTATTTCTCTATAGTGAAAGTCTCTTAATTCCCTTATGTAATAATTTTTCCCATTTAATTTAGTCTCTTTGCTAAGCAAAATGCTTATGTGGCCCTTACACTTATAAAGCAGTTTGCTTAATGTCTAAAATTTAGAGGCTTGTTTCTAAGGGCAACAAAAAAAAAAAGAATGAATTACACTAATTTCTCTTGAAATTTAATTTAATTATTATTATTATTAGTTTGAAAAAGTATACTTATCTTCTTTTAATTTATTTTCTATTCATAAAAATAATTTTTTGTGTAGAATAAGACTTTTGTCTTATTTTTAATAAAACAATAAATACAATTAAATTTATATTAAGATTTAACATAAAATTCATAATATAATAATAAAGATAATTAAGTAATTTTATTGTTTTAGAATAAAAATATATGGTGTAAAATATTAACTTTATTAACAAAAAATAAAATAAGATAAAACTTTGTGTAACATTGTATCAAACCTCATAAGTATATTACTTACAATTTAATGAACTTATGAATATTAGTAATTTCAACTTAAACATCAAAAATATTAAGTATAATTTTATCAAACCTGGTCATTTTCTCCTTAATTTATTATTTATTTTTATTGTTTTATTATTTTTTTTGAAGTAAAAATATGGAATGTCGCATGAATGTAAAGCAACATTTGTGGCAATGTAGGTATGTTTATGGATACTATAAATTTTAAATTAAAATAAAAAATTCAACATCTATAATTTGCACAATAATTATGCATAAATCCTTTATCATTATGGTTAAAGCTTAATGTCATAATTAAACAAAAAATTAATAAGAGCCATGGTGATTATATGTCACTCCATCAGCATAGACTGCATATATAGTCCCTTCTATGTACATACTAACCTTTCAATTTAATTTGATCTTTAATGAAGAGAACATAATGCTTTACATAATTAGAATGTTTTTCCGTCAACAATATTCTAATACAATCATTTATATTTGTTAGAAAATAGAGAACTTCATAATTATAAATATGTCATCATTGAGTTGTAGGAATGATCAAAGTGGTTACATATAAAATTTATCTTTCGAGTTTAGGTATGGGTCTAAAAAGAGTGATACCTTAGTCAAACTCATATTCATACCCACTTTATATAAATTATTTAAATATTATTTTTTATTATAAATATATTTTTATTTTATTTTATTAAAGAATATATATATATAAATTATATTATTTACTTAAATTTTATCAATAAGATAGTTTAATGGTAATATATAACCAATAGAAAATATGTCTAATAAAAATGATTAGTCTCCCATAACGTGTTGAACCAATATTTAAACTTTTCTTGGGTGAGATAACTCCATTTAATGCCCAATAATTTTTTGAATAAAATTATTTTTAATAAGACAATACTTGTGAGAGACCAAAAAAAAGTTAATATAAGTCTATAAATTATTATATTTAATAATTTTATAAGGATAAATTTGTTAAAATTAATTATATATTTAAAGTTTACATAATATAATTGATATAACTTGTATTTCTTTATTAATTTATATGTAAATAAGTCATAATTTAAAAAATAATAATTATTTAAAATTCCTTTTAGATTAAATGAATCTCGTTCCAACTTCATTATTCCAAAAATTTTATAGACCTAAGTATAGAGATACCAAATCAAGTTCGAGTCTAAGTAAATAAATTATATTACCTTATCCATATTCATCCTATTGAGTTGAGAGTGTCAAAGCATAAGCTTAATTATATTATGACATAAATCAATAATGCCCATTTTTCATTGTTCTTACTTAATGTTTTAGGCCACCTGCCTTGGATTATCGTGTGTTAATTTTTCTATCATATTTCATGTGATAGATTATTGAGTAAATTATCGGTTGACTCATATAAATTTAGATTTTAATGGTTAATTTTTTTACAATTTAATATGACCTATTAATTTGAATGATTGGTCTAGATTGTTTTATTGAATTGTTTATAATTTTTAACTAAAAACAGATAATATAAAAATTTAAGTTTAAGAAATACATTTTTGAATCATTTATATTTTTAACTAATGAAATTAATCTTATCCTTAAATAAATAATTGTGAGTGGGGCCAAACCACGTTCCATTGTACCAAATCCTTCCAGTTTCAATTATGCTTGTTCCAAACAATTTTGCATGACTAAGGAAATCATTTAATTATAGGCCATTGTTGGGAATATAAAGAGAATGAATGAAAAATAAAAATAAAATCAAAGAATCGATATATTTCACTTGGAATGGAAGAAAAATTAACTAATATAATGAAGTCATATTAATATACATTAACTTAATTATTGAATGATAAAATAAATTTTATTTAATATTAAAAAGTAAAATAAAATATATTATAGTTATAAATTAAAAATAAAAAATATAAATAATGAATTATGACTATTTGTAATTTATAAATTTAATATGATTTTTTATTATTGAATATGATTCAAATTGTTATTTAATAGTCAAATTAGAGTTTATTACTATCAATTTATTTCAATAAATTTCATTAATGGAATGATTAAATTAATTAGATATTAATCTTTTAAGATTATATTAAAATATTTTAATTTTTAAATACTAAATTAATAAAATATATACTTTGTACCCTTTTCTTAATATAATAGAATTTAAATTGAAATGAACTTTAATACGAATATATGTACCCTTTTCTTACACGTGGCCTTCCAATTTTAGAGAAAAAAAGTATATTGTACAAGTCTTTTTTGGTGCAATATATCTAAAACTACACATAAATATTGGTAAAAATTCTTGTTATCTCTCTAAATTTTATATTAATTTTTAATTTTATTTTTAAAATTTTTTATTATTAAATTTATCTTTGAAATTTTAAATTTTAATTAATTTTGTTTAACAACTTAATGTCGTCTAAATTATTAATAAAAATAATAATATATTTTAAGAATATGAACAAAATTTTAACAATATTCAAATATTAAACAATAACATATATTTTTAAACTATAGTATTTTTACTCTCACTCAATCATTATTTAATATAAAGATTAAATAAATCAATAGAGAATTCAATGAATATTTCATATATAACTTGAATGATTTTATTCGTAATTTTAAATTTTCTTTTAAAGATAATATTATATCACTATATTTCGTTAGTAATTTAAACGACATTAAGTTATGAGACAAACTCAATTATAATTTAAAATTTTTTAAAAAAAATTGATTATAAAAAACTTTTAAAAATAAAATTAAAAATCGATAAAAAGTTTAAAGACATAAAAATTATTTTTACCCATAAGTATTTTATAATAGAAAGTATACATGAAAATTTTACAAATGTTTAATTAACCCAACAAAAGATTTAAATTACAACAATTTAAATTTCTTACATTTTAAATATCATGAAATTTAAAATAACATAATCCAACCACAAATTCGTACGTCATAAATGACTATGAAGTTTTTTTTTTTTCTAAGACAACTCATATTTCTTTGTCAGTTTCAATAATTTGGAAAAAAACAATGCAAATAAAGGAGATAGACGATGGGTCATACTCAAACCAAAATCAAACAGCTAATCACAGGCAAAAAGAGGCGCAAATGAGACAACAACGAGCGGTTATAAGCACTTTTTCCTTTTCCTATAGTTTGGCCATTATATGCATTTTTGTCCTTAAAATGAAATATTCAAAGTACTAATTAATAATTAGTTAGTGGATGAGAAGATAATTAAAGGAAGGCAAACCAAAAAGAAAAGATAGCCGGAGACGTACATAGTTTTCAGGTGTCAACTCCCATCAGGGATGTTATAACACAACTGCAGAAGCTGATTGAACATGTATACAAATTCAAAGAGACAGTGATAACACATGAAAAATCGTACATTTCGATTCTAAAATGCAAGTATCCTTAGTTTCCGTAGCACAATGGGATACGTACGTCGCTCCCATGCTAAGTTGTAGTGCAATAATGATAAAACTCAGTTCAACCATTTCAACAGATGTCTCTAAAATATCGGAATCCTGTCATGTATATATATATATATATATATATATGGATGGTGGATGTTGTATGAATATAATGTTTGTCAAAACAAAATGAGAAACTATGAGGATGGTGAAGAAAGGAGAAGAGCACCAAAAGGGCATTTTGTTGTATATGTGGGTGTGGAACCAAGAAGATATGCCTTGCCACTATCTTACTTGAAGAATTACGAGTTCCAGAAACTGCTGGAGGAAGCAGCACAAGAGTATGGGTATAGTGGCAACAGAAGCATAGTGCTGCCATGTCAAGAATCAGAATTCAAAAGGGTTATGGATCAGCTTAACTATAATAAATAATAATGGCTGATTATCCTCGTACATGTTTGTTCAAGTTTACCAAGCCTTGTTCATTTTATATTGATTGCCCACAGAAATAATGTTTGTATGTTACGTCATGAGGATTGAAGAATATCATATAATTATTAGAATATAAAATAAATTAAATATTGATCTAATTTTATTCATATGAAATTTTAAGAAATTAATAATTTGAAAACTGTATATGACAATAAATTCTTCCGCTCTTCATCTTGTTCCTGATATTAAATATTTTATTAATTTACTTGCCTCCTGTATTTTCTTTTTCTAATAACTCCTAAAATCAAATTTCTCTTCAATATCTTGGTTGAAATTAATTTCACATAATATAGGAGGGACTCAGAATAATTGGATGTCACCACAATGCTTGTCACATAGCCCACCAATTTTAGAGAGAGGGTACAGCTGTTTCATGTAACATCATGCCCAGAGAACTTAACAAAGGTAACTTTGATATTTTTAATGTATAGTGCTTCCATTGAATAAAAATGATCCTAATTAACATATTTCATAATAAACGTAGTAGGAAAAAAAATCTCATGACTTCCGATGGGGGAGAGGGCAGGTGTTCTAATATTCATACCTTGCACCCAAGAATAATTTAACATTAGACAAAATTCTCCCATTCATAAAATGGGAAGAAAATTTTGAAAGACAACCTCTAACAACAAGATTCATCATGGCATATCTCTCTGCTAATTGGCTCCACCAGTAACACCTTTAGCTTAGTCATCACAACATTACCTAAGTTCAAGCTCTCTGTTTCATCATATCCATTCAACTCAGAACTGTTTCTTCTTTTCAAAGTTGGATGCAGAAAGTCGTTGTCGCTTCTTCCAAGCTGGAATTTTCCCAGGGAAAGCCCATCTTAATAGTCTCTCCCATGAATAGCAGGCCAAAAACATAAGAGCAGCCCAAATCAACAGTTTATCCCTTAATCCGATGGGCAGTGGCACCAGCTTCAACCAGTCATTTAAGTCCCTGAAAAGATCAGATGTGATCACTGTGAAGAAGCAAACGGCAGCAATAAGTGCATACCGGAACGGCTTGTTCTCAGAAATGCTCTGGTTGAAAGGATGACCCATATAGTTCACGGCAAATGTGGCCACCTGAAGCATCATGCTCACCATGTAGGAAACAGTGTTCACCAAGTTGGGATGAAAATCAGAGTCTACTTCGATGCATTCCTCAGGCATGTATTTCTCGGCCTCTTTTACAGAAGAAATCAGAAAAAACAGATGAATTGCAAATTGTCCCAAGAGGGAGAGTAAGACATAAGAGCAAAAGACATTGGGGTGAGGACGTTCAGCTGAAAGGTTGGGAAGAGGCCGCGCATGTGAGATAAAGAGGAAGAAGGCAGCAGTAAAGACTCCACTTATTGTGGCTTGCACATCACCTAGCTTGACACCATCAAGATACATAACACTCAATACATACGCAGTAGCAAGGCAGTTGAGGCCCAAAATTTTAAACATCTGGAGGGTAGTCACTAGAGTACTGCGACCCTGACGAATTATGTCAGTGGTGGGAGCAACAGATGCATGCTTTGCAGTGAAAGGGGATGCCATTGAGGCATCACCAAGCTTGACTACAGGAGCTGTTCGGCCATCTCCTTCCTCATTAAGCTCATCCATCATCTTCTTAAGTTTCTGCCGTTGCATTTCTGCAGCTGTTAGATGACGGTTACTTGATGAGTGGCTAGTGGAATCTAAACGCAGAGAACCTTTGGCTTTTGAAGTGCCTTCTCCAATAGAGCTAGTAGTTTTTCCTGATGCATCAAGTGCAGACTTTGATTTCTTTGGCTTGGTAGACTTGGTGCCTTCTTCCTTAGATGAGTCCGACGAGGAGTTTCCACTTTGAGTTGGAGGTAATGCATTAAGAAGAGCAACCCCTACATGGGCCTAAAACAAAGAAGTTAGACTCTCTGGTTCCTGCTGCCTTAATCCATAGTACACGATACATAAATGAAACTAAACCTTAACAATCCTGCCAATGGAAGATGAAGACTAACCAAGAGCCTCAAGGGTTAACAATACCAACAACAGTAACACACCATTACCAATTAAAAAACTGGAAAATCAAGGCTGTGTTAAGTTGTTACCAACAACCATCTTTCACTTTCTCACAATCAAAATGCATCCTCCTCCAGACATCAGTAAATATATGTACTAGAAAGGTATGAGGCTGAAGTTTGTAATATGTCATAACAGACTAAACTTACATATTCAACTGAAAATTAAAATATTAAATTCAATTCAATTTTCAGGAAAAATTCAAGAACTTTATTGAGTATACTATTATCAAACACAATATTACCTGCTTCAAAGCTCCAACGTCATTAGTTCCATCCCCACACATCAAAGTTATCCTTCCCACTGTTTTGAAAGTGGTCATGATAAGTTCTTTTTGTTCAGGAGCCACTCTAGCAAACACCTGAGTCAATGATTATATCAGGATGAAAGCAGCACCAAAAAGCCATTTCTAATATTTAATCATTTTGAATTAGACTAAAACCTTCACGTGCGGAATGACCAGTACAGTGCTAGATGTTTGTTCCAACATCTCAATGCAATCACCTCCAATGCAGAGATCATGAGTCTCTGATAAAGATTCGACCTCTTTCACACTGAAATCAAATACATTGGTTAATCAGTCTTAAAATTTAAACAAATTTAATTAAAAAAATAATCCTCTAATAACAGCAGAATAGGAGAGTGAGAAGTTAAGTTCAACTATCTAACGGCAATGAAGAAAAACTTCATAAGGACATAAATGAAAAGCACTAAAGATTAAGAACAGTGGCAACTTACTAAGGTGAACAAAAACAAGAAAAGAATAAGAAATTGAAGGTCTCATTGTAACAAGGAAATAGAAGAAAAAAAAAAAAGGTTAAAATTACCTGTAGCGAATTATTTCAGTCTCATCAGGGGACATCCAATTATACCCTTCACCATCACTTGCTGGACCAAGAATTAATGTAGGCTTTGATATTATATGAACTTGACTAGCAACATGACAAGCTGTCAAAGCTTGATCGCCAGTAATCATCACCTATCAATATTCAGGAGGTAATGCTTGTAATCAGTAGTTACTAACTAAGAAGAGTTGGAAACTTTCAAGGTTTATATCAACACCAACCCCCCCCCCAACCAAAAAAAAAAAACATATACATATATATATATATATACATCATTGATCCAGAATTCTTGAACTCAAGTTCAAATCAGATAAAACGAAACAAATTTCCACCAAAATGTTCCTTTTTCTGCAAAATTATTTTGGAAAAGGTTCAGATTTAGCCCCTAATGAATGAGGCAGAAAAAGCTCAAAATATTTTTTTTTCCCTTTCCTGGAAGCTGAAATTTTCATCTTTTTTTAAAAGAACTTCTCTTACAATAAAAAAGTACCTTTTTCTTTTTTGCAAGAAAAACTAATCCAATGAACATGCTTACCAAGTCATGTGACGATCCTTTCAATTCAGATAAAACAGAGGCTGAATCTGATCTAATAGGACAATTGAATACCTAAAAATAAGTCATGCCAACTTTAGCACGAAGTTAAGGCAAAGGCAAAGTGGTGAAGAATAAACTTTACAGATTGCACAAATAAGGAAATTCATTGCTTACCACAAAACCTGCAAAAGTAAGTCCACTCTCCACCATATCCCTATCCATGCTTCTAGCTTCACTGACCTTTAAGTATTTAACATATTAAAAGCAACAAAATTAAAAAGCATGCTCAGGTTAAAATACAGACTAAAAAAGCAAAGATCGTAATAAGGATGCAACAAAAGGAGAGGGAGGAATTAAACCAAGTATCCTGCAAGAATCAAGAGGTAAAACAGACTGATTTGGTTCCCATTCTCATTATATACAAGCACATAGAATCCAAAAATATGGAAAAGATCATGCAAAAGGACAACCAAATTTAGAAATTAGTTAGTTCAAAAGACCTACACAGAAAAACAAAAGGTGGAGGAAAAGAAAAAAAAAATAAAAGAAATGAATCAAAGCTAGAAAAAGAATCAGGACATTATAAACCACATCAAACAACCATATATGTAATCCCCAAAAAATTTGAATTTCCTTCATAGTTGACACAAATCTAACAATCTGCATCAAAGTGAGTTACTTTATCAAAAAAGTTTTTCCACTTTGAACAGTTCAAATGACAAAGCAAGAGCCTTATCTCCTTTTGATAGCGAAAAAAGCAAGAACTTTGATCATCATTCTTCATTCTTCTTCCACTTTGCATAATCATATATACGGGAGGAGGAAGGGCTTAATAAACATTTAATGTTCAGCCAGATTCTTACTGTCATATCAGGAAGAGACTTGTAAGCAAGGGCAAGTACGCGAGACCCCTGACGTGTATATTTTTTGTAGGTCTCAACATATGATGGTGGTATATCAATAAGCCTATCTTGAATAATTTCTGGGGCACCCTGAGGCAATTTAAAATAGCATTGCCTAGTTAATAATAATGAAGGATTCAACAAAGGAAAAGAACAGTGTAACTAGTAAAGTAACTTCTGACTGACAGCTTTTAGAAAGTAAAGATGCATGTATATCAGCTTTCACTTTTGATAAAAAATTCCAGAAGTAAATAGAGCAGAAGTACAGAAAAAGAATCAAGGGGTCAGAATACTAATAATGTTTTTTATGAAGGCAAGACATTAGTCAACCACAAACATTTATATCAGGTTTCAAAATCCATAAATGCTAAAAAAATAACATCAAATAACTAAAGTCAGCCAAAATCATTAGAGGCAACAGCAAATTCCAGGCTCCCCAAGAAAATGATATGTCAAACTTAAATTTCTCTAAGACATACAAGGAATGGGCCAAGGCCACCATACTAATTAATATAATTCCATTAGCTTTTCATTTCAGTATATTACCATCTTGGCACGCATGTTTAATCTTCTATTTCACATTTTTCTCAAGGATGTGTTGGATTGTATAATCTTAAATTTCCCTGGAATTTAAATTGGAAGGAATTTGAATTGCTGCAATTCAAATTCTTTGCATTTTAAATTTCTTATTTACAGTGATTAAAATTCCTTACATCTTAAATTCCTTGTTTGGATATCTTGGTATTAGTAAAATTCCTCATATAACTATATAAATGTATATGAGCAAAGATAAAACAGGCTAGAGTCTGTGACCCATATAGCCGACCCCACTTAGTGAAAAAAAGTTTGGTTTTTTGTTGTTATTGTTGTAACTATATAACTGTATATATAATATAACAATGTATATAATTATGTAAATGAGTATGCATATCTATGTGTATGTATGCTGATATGTGTACATATATCTATGTATATACAAACAAATGAGTGTTTATATATTATGTGCACATTGCATATTTCCATGTATCTACTCACTGTTTCGTACGTGCATGTGTATATATGTATACACACATGCATGTATATATATATGAGAAACTGGTGTGCTCGTGTTCATATGTTCGCATTTGCACATGTGTGCACAAATGTCAATAGATGTATGTGTATGCCAATAAATATCAATGTTTTAACATTCGAACCAGTCATTGAACCAGTAAAAGCATTGATTTTACAGTTCAATGGTTGAACCGCACTTGAACCTGTAACATTATAAATCTAAGTAAATAAATAAATTATTTAAAGTAAATTATTAAATATATATTAATCTATTAGATATAAAATAAATATATAACAATACATATATTATAAATTTAAAATATATATAATATTAAAACGTATAATTCTTTTATGTTTTAAATTATATACTTAAACATCATTTATTTCACCTACCTATTTATATTAATATATTATATTTTAATCGACTTTTTCTCTTCCCCATTTATTCTCTTTCATTTCCAATACTCTACCACGTCCTTTCCCTTCTTCCCACCCATTTTTTCTTCCCTTTTTTCATTTACTCTCTCATTCCTTCTTCCTTCTTCTCTTCTAAAACACAGGCTCCTACTTCCATCCTTTCTTCTTCCAAGAGAGTTTCTTTTTTTATTTTGTCTTTTTCCCTTCTTCTCTCCCTTTATCCATGCTTTCTGTGTTCTAAAAAATTGGAGTTCAGAATATCTTTTAATTGTTCTGTGTTTTTTGTACCCAAAACACATTCTATTTTTTTTTGCTTTCTGTTGAAAATGGTTATTCAAGCAGGTTTTTATGTCTTTAATTCAACCATGCCCAAAAATTTCAGACCAGTTAACCGCTAAACCGGCCATTTTTCTGTTTTTGACCTGTTTTTTCTGAAGCTGGTTTTGATGGTCGATCAGACCAATACCATGGTCAATTCACCGGTTTTCTGGTCCGGTCTATTTTAAATCATTGGTAAACATATATACATACACATATGTGCATGTTCATTAATGTGTGTATGTTTATATATATATATATATATATATATATATATATATATTAAAATAGATATACTAACCAAAATGGAGAATTGAGGAAATTATGAAATTCCACCTATTTAAGTGAAAATTCTAATTCTTCCTAGATTACTTGATTAAATTACTGTGATATTTTCAAATTCCAATCTATCCTAATCCAAACAAGGGATTTTATGATGAGAAAATTGAAATACGTCCAAAAATTGCTTCTCCCCTTCCCCCTCCCCTAAATTACCTCATCCAAACAAAACATTAGAGAATAGAGAAGTTCTAAAACAGTCAAATAATAACTGTTAAACATTGCTTCTTATTTGGAGACACCATTGTGTGAGGGAAATATGTAGATAGGACAGGTGCTGTTGGGGCATTTTTTACGTTTTGGTAAGTGGTGACACCATGAGGAGCTTTATAAAGTAGTATAATTAAACAAAAAATTGAAATATATATATATATATAAAATTAAAAAAATAATAATAAAGGAGGCCTAAGCCTGGGGAACCCACTCTTAGAACCAGCTTGTAAGGGGGAAGAACCACACCCCTTAAGTGCCACATATATTACTTGTGCCTCCTTGATGTGAGACTCCAACAAATATATTTTTGAAAAAAGTTACTTAATAAATCTCCTAAATCATTAAAGAAAAATATAAATAGAAAAATGAAAAAAAAAAAAGCTAAAAGACAGAATTTTATTGTGTTCATGTACATAATGACATGTAAAAACAAAGTATTTATTAAGCTACAAATAATAGAAAACAGTAAAATAATATTCCAGAGTCTCTGACAGTTTTCTCACAAGACCCTGTCATCCTACTGTTTTAGATGGAAACCAAAGGGATAAATATCTATTCTAGAAGCGGGAACTCAGTTTTGACCCTAACAAATAGCAACCACACAAAATACTAAGACACAGTAAAATGGAAAAACTCTTGAAGAACTCTGATGGTCTCTAGACATGTCCAAACATAAAAAGGCTAAGCTTCCCAGATGCCCTTGAGAAAGGCCAAAAAAAAAAGAATTTCCTCAATACTTTCTCTAGTAGTGCTAAATTCTCCAAAAGTTACTTCAGCTACATTTCTATTCCAGTCTACATCTTTACTCCCCAGACTAGACTTAAATTTATCAATCATTTGACTGTCTGATTATCTGGAATAACTTCTGCACAGTGTTGTAGTTCAACAGTCTACATCCCACGTTATAGTTTTCCCAGGTATTATGAATTCAGTGCCATACAATGTGCAAAAAATAATGGAAATATATGCAGAAATACACAATACCCTAAAGATGAAATTCACAAATAAAGCTTGTTAAGAAGAAATTACATCAGCAAGGACCTAATTGAGTAAATTGGATGCACTAAAAATTGCAGATTTCAAAATCCAATACTCAACAACCAACCAACCTTCACAAAGGCCAAAAACTCCTCTTGAATGCGAACAACAACTGCCATTCGTTTTAAATACGATGCAAAATGGTGTCGCTGAACAATTTGGACAGGATGGCCATTCCCCCTGCAATTACAAATGATATTTCCATATCAGGGTGGGTTTCTCACTCTTTTTCTTATTAAGCAGTACAATCGCTATCTTTCTATATTCTAGCAACAGGGTCACTAGAATGTAGACCAATTTATTGACTGTTAGTGGCAATATTCAAATTAGATGAGTCCAATACTAGTTCAATATTAAACCTAATTCCAAGTGTCTTAGGCAACAAAAGTCAATTCTGAGGTAGAACTAAGATACTTAAATAAGCAAAAACATCCAACTTACTTTCTCGGAACAGCCTTCTCATCAGATTTATAACTCCAATCTATTCCCTTTAGTGCAGCCTTCTCAAGAGGATCACCAACCTAGAAGATATTATGGAGTTTAGGAGAATATAGTATCAAACAAAAGATTGCAGACATCACAAAGGTAGAAAATATGCATGTCCTCGTTCTCCAGACTGGTTCATGAAAACCCATTGCACAAGCTTAATAACAGTCAACCAGAATTACAGGAACAGCAGGAAAGAAAAAATTCCATCCTAAAGTTTCATTAAAAAAATTGGCTATATTCTCTAAGTTTGTAACCATCATATGGGTACATCAACGGCAACCAGCTTGATGTCACTAAAGAGATAAGGAAAAGAAAATGACAATGCATGGACTTGGCTTTCAGAATCAGTTCCAAGAATGCATACTTCACAAGGGAAAGTTATAAGGAATTCTTGTTTTCCTTGAAATTTAATCACGTATGCAGATTAACTTACTCAACTCCAAATAAGAAACACCATTGTTTCTTACTTAATATCACAAAAAGACAAACAACTACAGAAAATCTGTGTATCTTAAAGAAGTACTGAAAGACATGTCTTCTTATCCATCAAATTCAGCGCAAATAACAGATGTCAGTTACCTTTCCTCTAAGTTATGATACTGGGCACTTGACTCAAGTTTTTATCAACCCTCCTTAGATTCTTTCACAATTGAGCATAGGATTATAAACTACGAAGGGACAACCATTATCTTATATTTAACTACATAATTAAGATTCTTTGCAAAATAGTTGTGACATCAAATAAAACGTAAAAAGATAAAACAAAGTCAGGAGGGGGAAAATGAAAACAAATACAGGCATACCAGCTTATTGTCAACAAACACCAACGCATGGCAAGAAGCAAGAATTTCTACTGTACGTGCAGGCAGTCTATTCACATCAGATTCTAATTCTGCAGAGCCAGCCAATCCAACAACTCCAGAAAATTCCTATAATAGGGCAAAGAAACAGTTAATGAGATAAGATCTTAGATGATAACTGATTACCATGACCTAATACACGTACCATGTCATCAGATGTAAGTGTTCCAGTCTTGTCAAAACAACATATGTCAACCTAGGACAAGGTATGTACAAGAAGTTCAATTAAACTAAAGACAACATAGAATATGTTTAATAAAGTTAATGATGTAAGAACAAGAGGGTGATAGAAGTTGTTCAGGTACCTTCCCAGCAAATGGTATTCTGAAAGGTTCCGTACAAAAAATTCCACGCCGCGCCAGTGCAATTAGAGATGTATTAACAGCTATTGATAATTCCATTGGTAACTCAGGAGGTATCACAGAAGTAATAATAAGCGAACAGCTTAGTATAAGTTTATACTTGCTTCTAGTGGGATCTTCTAGCCCCTACAATATACCACTTATCAAGCCATATCACAATTTACCATAAAGACCAAGCCATATCACAATATACCACTCATCTGTAAAGAAGCATTACCTTCATAAGCACATAACCAGCAGCAATTAAAGCAAACACAACCAGGAACAAAATGAACAGCCCACTTTCCCAGCTATTGGCAGTCACCTATGACATTGGAATTCAGAAGGAAGAAAACAAAATCAATAGACAAGGTGCATCAAAACAACAATAAGATTACATACTTAGGTTTACTAAGGTCTATATTAATATACCCTTTCTGTAGAGAATAAGATCGTCCGCATCAACTTTCCTTGACTTGTTTCAAACCCGGTTCTTAGGACAACAGCCAGGCAGCCACCATCAGGTGTTTTCAAAGGAAAAGTCTAACACCAACAAAAATGTTAATGGCATAATAATGAAAGCCAAGAGCAGTTCCTCTACATCAATACACAAAAATTATAAAATTGATAGTCTTGAATCACCTTATCTGCTGTGTGCTGCAATATTTTAGTCCCACCAAACAAGACATGGCTTTTATCTCTCCTTGCTGACAACTTCTCCTCAATCCCCTTACCCATGATAGAAACCTAAAACGATGGTCATATCTTAATGAAAATCATGCAAGAAGAACATTATCATCATGACATAAAAGCTCCAGCCTCTATAGACTAATTAAAGATGCCTTTAAATAGACTGGTAAACCTGAAAGATGAAATGATTTTGATTTATGGAACTTTTCAAACCTAATATTCATTTTCACAGTATAAAGGTGGGAAAGGTAATCATATAATCAGATACAAGCACTAACATTTGATGCGTTGGGAAAAAACAAACTAATATTATTTAAATATTTTCAGACAACCAACCTTTCTATTGAAAATACTAAAGATATTTATAATTTGGGATGTATTGCAATGAGAAATTAGGATGCAAAACAAAGCATGGCATTACGAGCTCAGCTACAAAGAACAGCAGTCAGTCTACAACCAAACAAAATAGACAAAAGTTTCATCATATTACTAAGGGTATGTTTGATTCTATTCTTATTTTTTCATTCTTCGGCTAGATGGTTCAAGCAATGTCAATGTATTTTATCTTGGCTCATTTCTATTGTTAGGTTATTATACTTATATCCATCTTAATTTCCATTCTTGAAAACAGTTTTGTGAAATTGGTTTTAAGAATGTCATATTAGTATTATTTTCATGTATTTACGTATATCCCATTAATGAAAACACTTTTTTTTCCTGTATTTACTTTGTTTTGAAAAAATATGGAGTTCAAAACATCTAAGGGTGTGTTTGGTTTGTGAAAATATTTTCAGTTTTCATTTTCTATTTTCATTTTTTAAAATTAGTTTTCATTTTTAAGTTTTTAAAATTTTTAAAACATGTTTGTTATGTAAAGTTAAAATTTTGTTTATATTTATTTTTAAGTCAAATGGCTTATATGTATAATATTTTATTAATTAACAAGTTTGATTATTATCAAATGATAATATTTATACGATTGAAGGATTTGCTAAAAAATTACAAAAATGACACTGGTCATTATTTGAAAACGCTGAAAATGTCTTTTAGACTTTCCTATTTTCAGCCTATTTTTGAAAATGTTTTCAGAAAATATTTTCTGTTAAATTTTACCAAACACATTTTCAATCACATTTTCTGTTTTCAGTGAAAATGAAAACAGGAAATAGAAGAGGCAAACATACACTAAGATTTTTTTTCCCAAAACACATTCTTTTTTTTCAGATGAAAACAGCATTTTCAGACAGTTTGTTTTTGTTTTTCTGTTTTTGAAAAAAAAAAACCTGTTTTTGAGAACAGGATCAAACAGGCCCTATTATTCTTCTAATCCAGTTCTCAGCTTCCATATTAAGAATTACTAAATAAAAGAATTCCAAACCAATAAAAAACTCAACAATTAACTACCACCAACAAGCCCAACACTAGCACACAAATGATAGAGCAAATCTGGCAGTGAGTAAAGAAAAAATCTCCTCAAAGTGTTGAAAAATAACAATCCCCGCAAAACTAAACCTATACTTCAAAAATCAAACATATATCCATAAGACAATCACATAATAGCAGTAATTCAGAAAAGAGAAACACCTTCCACTGAGGAGTAGACTCGCCTGTGAGAATTGCTTCATTTACGATTGCACTTCCAGCCAATATAAGCATGTCAGCAGGTACAGATTTCTCTTCTCCATTCTGAGCTGAAGAGCGTCCTACAGAGACAACATCCCCAGGCAATAGATCGGTGCCAGAGAGTTTTACCCACCTATAATCCACAAAAAATACACGTTTAGAGGCGGCTTTAAAAATTCATTCAAATAAACCCCAAAATGAGCATATTTACTGTGCAACAACATACTTTCCACAGCGATGTACCATTAAGGTCTGATTATCAACACTAACACGTCTCAACTCGGTTAGAGTCTTCAACCGACTCTTTGCCATTGTTGACTCAAACATAAACAGCATAAATAGAGTGAACAAACTGTAATACCAATATTCATCCAAACACCAGAGACCCACACAGAAAACCTGCCGACATGAGAAGAACAAAGCCAGTCAAGAGTTGCATCAAGATTAAAAAAAGTGATTAATTAATTAATTTAATTATTAAAAAAACTTATAATGAGAGAAAAGAGCAGTAACAGCAGAATACCTGAAATACAAAAAAAGGCTCCATGCAGTGCTCTTTCAACAATTTCTGAAATGTAGGTTGAGGATAATCAAATCTAGAAGACCAACAAGCATTAGGTTACTTCACGGGCCAAACAAAAAGAACATAACACTCAGAAATATAAAATGTGATAATGTAAGATAATTTAATCGTTAAAATGAGGGAAGTAATTAACAGCCAAAAAAAGTATCAAAGGAAATAGAAGCGTAAAATTGCAACTAAGGTATATCTAACTGTTACAAGTGCGAAGGATTTGGTGGTCATAAAATAACACTATGACCATACCAGCATGCATATTCAACTATAAACATGCGTCTATAATTTTACCATCTAAAATTGTTCCGTAAAGGGTTCAAGATTCATATGAAATTTACAGCAAAGTACAAAAAATAAGAAACCTACACATTCCGTCCCCATTTCTCAGTGGCAGCAAGAACTTTGGCTTCAGAGCCATGACCAGTACTTTTGAGATAATATCCAAATGTTTCCTTGGTAGGGTAAGAAAGCTTGCAAAATGTCCCATTCTCCTTTGAATAGACAAAACGTTGTTTTCTGAAATCAAAGTAAATCTCTTCCAAATCGGGTGATGAAGAAGCTACAGGCTGCATAAGCAAAAGTTAACCACATAATGTGCGAAGTATGCATCTTCAAAAGAAGAAAGAGAAAGAGAATTTCTGAAGTAAAAACAAATTCCTTAATACCAGAAATAAATAATGTCAGTAATGAAGAAACATGACAATTGAATAGCAGCAAGCAGAAATACAGTTGGTAGTACATAGTAACTTAATAATTTATCTAATCAATATTGCAAACTAAAGCACAACAATTGTGAACAAAATGCAATAATGAATATGTAATCAAAACAAGCATTACACAGGGTCCACATAGATGAACAGAATTCACTATCATCTGGCAGAGAACTTGACTCAAACCAAGCAAGGTTTATATGTATAGAGGTATGTAAGAGACGTCTACTTTTCCATCCCACCCCATAATCATTTCTACAAGTCATCTACCCAAGTCAAGCACAAGGGATACATGGGAGAAAAGCGAATATCGATAGACCACCCCTCCATCACACAAACCACCAATGAAGAAAGAGAGATAGAGAGAATAAACTAAAAACAATCTCAGATTAAATACAGAGTATTTTAAATAAACAAATATATGGCAGCAGATATAAGAATTGAAAATAGGACAGTGATTCAATAGTAAAAGTTATACATGTCATCAAAAAAATAATAATAATAGTTATACAGATCTAGGATTGTACACTAACAACTCAAATTCAAACATGACAGTTAGTCCTCTTATCATTCTGTAATCTGTTTTATGTAATTTCCAAACTGAATGGTTCCTATGTTCTTGTAATCTGCCCACCAGCACTGTCCAAACAATGACAAGTAAGCCATAATGACAAATAAAGGTAGGCACCATAGCGAAATACACTATCCACTCCAATCACCTACTTTTTTCTCTCTCATCGTGAATTTCTGTAGTTCATGTCCCCACAAATTCCAAACACAACAATGCTCATGTTCCTGCAATTAATTAATTAACCCCCCCAAAAAATAAATAAATAATCTCTCCTACATTGCCACTAGTTGTTGTATCAGACAAACTATAGTGACAATACCAAGAAAATAGTTCAAGAAAAAAATTTTACTGCGACTGAAAATCCATTGAAGCCTTCAATGCATGCACCCCATTTTGATGTAATAAACTTTTCTAGTTCAGATTATTTATATTGTAGATTAAACTGCATGAACCTATAGTTCAAGGAATAAATTCAAGATACCAACTATTTTTCACTGGGTTACATCCTGGCATGCTGAATATATTGCAACATGATCCCTCAACTAGCTAAACACTCCACTCAAGTATAAGAAATCCTCATGGATGTTTAGCACAACTTGCCAAATACCCAATATGCTTGTCAATGTGCAGCAGCAATTGTTCTATGATGGAAGCCTAGTTTGGGGCCAACCACAGTTACAGTTACGTAGAAAAAATTGTATCTGGCTGACAACTATAGCTTTTAGACTATTATTAGTAAGGGTTTGATCCAATCAAATAGTATTTTTTTCTTAAGAGATTCATACAATATTAGTTTAAAATGCCCATCCTCATTTTTAAAGTCACTTTCTTTGACCTTGTGTAGTTTTGCCGTATCAATACATGCCTGCTGTAGGCTGGATTAGTAATACAAAAACTATCACATATTTTTTCAGTTATCATTTTACTGAGCTATAACCATTAGACACAATTCAATAGCAATCTCATTCAAAAATAAAAAATATCATACTCAAGTGTTCATCCTTATGGTACTGTTATATAACTTACAAATGCTTGGTCATTTAGTATTTCAAAAAAAAAAAAAAACAAAGAACTTCAATCATTTGAAACTTACTGTTTTTCGAAAATGAAGAGGCACCACTTCTTTAGAACCCGAAAATTGAGCTGGAGTTATTTTGCATGAATCTGCATGATAAATATTTTTAACCTGCAGAGCCAGAGAGGGATGAATGACAATATCATGCAGTCATATTTATCAGCGTCTAAAATATTAGACCTGGACATTGGAAACCAACATACCTTGCTGTAATGGGCAAAACATTTGAAATCAACAGACCAAACCGTGAACAGCCAGACCAGAATGTGAAGAGCTACAAGGCCACCCAATACAATGGCAGCATCCACAAAGTCTAGGCTAGGAAGAATTGTTGTTGGCCACAAAGCGTATATAATAGCGAAAGGCCAAACATCCAAGCGCCATGGCCAATGCTTCTTCCTCAATAAATCAACTCTATCCACCACCTTGCCACCCACATTAAAACTTGACATTGCACCACCGCCCGAAAGACTATTTTTTCTATCTATACTCGAGCTTTCTTCTGCTCAAACACAAACCCCAAATACATACAAATCATGAGACGACAATATTGAACGCTTTGAATGCTAACAGTATAGCAAATAGAAGAACATAATGAATAAACAACATTTCGTTATGCTTTGAACTTTCCCCCAAAGTTAAATACATATAATCAAGGTGACAAATTAGGGCATCTACTAAGAATTAGGGTTTGAGCAATGGCAAGTTCACCGATCATAAATTGGCGTTCAGATCTGATCAAAATCGCACCTCTTTTTCTTCTCAAGATACATGCGGATACTTGCTATAACATTAGAATTGATGTCTCCGTAATTGTATTCTACGATTCTTGACGACGTTAACAAAATTTATGAAAAGGAGAGAAAGAAAAAGAGAAAATTATACCTTGATCAGAGAGAATGGGAAGAGTAACTGCTTGGATTTGGTATTCGATACTCGCAACCCTCCAATACAACCCACTCAGAAGGAGCTTAACTTGCAGGCAAGTAACCTTTGCTTTGCCTGCTTTTGCATAATTAGCGATGCCCCTAGGAGGCTTTAATTATTCTACGTCGATATATATATGTAATATTTTTTTTCATAGTTAAATATTGGTGTATTACTTTTTCCTACAAAAACAAAATACAATGAATAAATTACTTTCTTCTGTTTTTTTTTTTTTTTGTTACATTGAATTTAATTAAGGATAAAATCAACTTTCTTCTAAGACGGAAAATTAAAAATGTATAGGAGTGGAAAGCTTTTCATATACTAATCTTATATTATAAATAAAATAAATTCATGTAGGAACAAGCTACAAATCTTAGCATCTTGGCTTAAAAGACAATGTACCAAAAAAGATTAATCACTCTCAAGAACATTTTTATAATCTCATCCCATCTTAATATGCCCCAATGCTTAGCAATAATAATAGACTAATTGTCCAAGTTGTTCAACCTATAAATCTTAAAATCTAGATGCATGACGACATAGCTAGCATAATTATTACTAAGAATAAAGTTATTTATATTGAATTTCAACCTATAAGTTAATGAGTTTTTTATGCATCACAAGAGACATATTTCTAAAGTACCTGCATGATAGCTATTCTAATAATGTCTTTGAGTAAGTTGATCACGAGAGTATTTATAACAAAAAGAAAAGGGGACGTCTCTTGTATGAAGAGTATCATGGCTAGCATGTTCAATTTATCTCATATTGTTTCTAGTTAGATTGATCTGCATCAGTGACCTCGAGAGGGGGGTGAAATTATGAGAGAAAAAAATCTCTTATGTCAGGCAACAAGATATTATGGGATTAGCGTTTAGAATAACGAGAGATAAATATAATCAATCAATTTTGACTATCAATCATCTAATGGTCAATGGCTATTAAAGATCGCTCAGCTAATGATTCGATTGGTATTATGTATATCCCAAACATAAGCCATTCCTATCTAATAGATCCTACATTTCCAAAAATAGTTTGAAGGTTTTTTATACAAAAACAAAAGCTTAAAAGGGGTTTTCACATGCAAATGAAAGTTTAAGGAATTTTTTATACAAAGATTAAAGTTTAAGGTATTATTAATCAAAAATAAAAGTTTAAAATTTTGTTGGTATATACATTAAAGTTTAAAGAGGTCTTTTATATTTTACCTTTTATTAAAAGAAAAAGAAAACGAGCCAGTAAGTTTACAATTACAACCTGCTATTTTCTAATGGGCCATATTATCTAGGCCCGTCATATTTCAGATACACTTAACTGAAGGGGTTTCAATGGGCCCAAAGCCTATTTGGTTGTATGAAACCAATATCTCATGACAGATTTAAATCAACACCTTAAAGCTTTGCCGTTGGGCCATTGTAGAGAGGTTTGGAGAGAAAATTTAAATTTGAGATTACAAAAAATTCAAATTTAAAAAACAAAATATCTTTTATAATTAAAATTAAGTTATTAAGTATTCCCTACTTTTACCCCTAATTTAAAAAAGAACCAGGCCTTTTATTTGTTCTTTTTTTGTTTGCTTTTAAAACTTCCAAATAAAGAGAGAAGTTTTCTTTTTTATATTTTTTCGATTAATTCCATCAATTTCTGTCCATCAAACAGAGAAGGAAGAATACTTTATTTATGTATTTATGTATACCCAAAAGAAAATAAAATAATAGTTAGATTTCAGCTCCAATGTACAAGGGAATCAATCAACTGTTGGTACTTAGAAACGCACGTTTGCCAATTAGTGGCATGCACAAATAACTTTTTTTCCAAAGTTTAAATAATAAATAATACAAATGTTTTTTATTCTTCATATCTATATATTATTTATGATATATATATGTATCAGAATTAGTCATACAATTTTTGTATTTACTTTTATTATCTCCTAAAACAAGTGTACTTAATCGATGCAAAATTAATGAGTAATAACTCATCAAAAGTAATGTTTTGAAAGACAAAAAGTAAGTTTAAAAAATTAGATAATTGAGATTCCTATTTTAAAAAAAATAAAAAGTAAAATTTCTCAAAATAAAAAAAAATATAACATATTAAGTTTTGACGACCCATCTTTCTACGTGTCAATATATTATCATATCGAGGGAGTCAGTGAAATTATACGTATCCACTTAAATAACATTTTTTTTTTGAAATTCAAAGCTGTTTTAACTTTGATTTTCTTTAAATGTTGGGCTGTTACATCATTGCAACAAATTTATCTAGCACATCAAACCCTTAATTTGCTTTCCATGTCGAAATTATGACCTTAGGATCGCAATCATTGTTTTCTGCTTTTGTCATGTAGGCTTTAGTATTTATTATTCTAATCAAATTTATGCATTAATTTTTTTTAGTTTTTTACGTGAATTTTTTATCTAACATCATCTTTAAAAATTTGTTTACAAGAATAATATAATTATATTATGTAAAAAAAATAGGTATCATTTATCTATCAATTCTGTTATGTGATTAAAGTCTATTATTTAATTAATTTTATATTTATTATTTTTTATATAATGTTATTATATAATTTTTTATATAAAAAAATTAAAATATTTTATTTAAAATATTATTATATATTAAATATAAATACTTCTTTTATATAAAAATTTAAATTTTTATTTCTTAAATAAAAATATTTTTTATATTTTTAAATTTTATATTAATTTTTAATTTTGTTCATAAAATTTTTTTATAATTAATTTTATCTCACAATTTAATATTGTCTAAATTATTAAAAAATAATAATATATTATTACATTTAAAAAAAATCAAAATCACCAATAAAATCTTTTAAATAACATATAAAATGTCAATTGAATTAAAAGATTCAATCTTCATATCAAATAATAATAAAGTGAGAGTGAAAATATTTTAATTTAAAAATATATATTATTATTTAATATTTAAATATTATTAAAATTGTATTCATATTTTTAAAATTTATTATTAAATATTATATTATTATTTTTTATTAATAATTTATATAATAATAAATTACAAGATGAAATTATTTATAATTTAAAATTTTAAAAATAAAATTGATCATAAAAAAATTAAAGATTAAAATTAAAAATTAATGTAAAATTTAAAAAATAAAAAATAATTTTACCTTTTTCTTATTAATAACTTTTTTTTTTCATTACACTGAGTGATAATCATTATAAATTTAATATATAAAGAATGTGATTAAAGTAATAATGAGGGTGGGTGCATACAATAAATTTCTTGGTAATTAAAGTCAACCATAGCCATCACCACATCCTCATGCACAAAAGGGATGATAATGAAGCTCTACATAATACTCTCATTTGACTAAGCCAACCCAGTGTCTTTATTGGATAAATGATATCTGATGAAATATAATCGAAAATAATAGAAATAAAATTTTCTAAAAATTTAAAAATATTAAAAGGGAATGAAATATGAGGAATACCTTTTTTTTAAACCCTAGCTAATTTTCTTAATAGGTTCGGTAGAAATAAATAAATAAAATAAATACATAATAACTTTAATTATAAAAATAAAATCTAATAAAAAAAATTAATCTCTTATAATTTAATAAATTAATATTTAAATTTTTGTTAAAAGAAATATCTATATTTAATATATAACAATGTATTAAATAAAATTATCTCTAATAAAAATAAATTTAAAACAAATTATGAGAAAATATTTTTATCATTTGAATTTTATAACTTAATTTATTGTTAACTTTTATTATGAATTCAAAATCTTACTCTAAATATATTGTATTATTAAAGACATTTGTTATTTAACTACGTAACTTTGCCCTTCTATCAATCAATTCATTTCAAAATAGATATAAAATATTTAAAATTAATACTATACTCGTATAATATTTGATAAGTAATTATATTTTATTATTTTTATTTTATTTAATATTTATCAAATATTAAATATATTTTTTATACAAATATTATTAAATATTTATAATACTTATACTCGTTGCCATCGTCCCTGCCTCATTTCAACTCCGAAGTTTAATTTTCATAAGAAACTTTTGTCCTTCCTTTTGTTTTACGACTCTTTGATTTTCATTTGCTTAACATTGCATTATATTACAGTATTAGAGGATTTATATGCACAAAAATGGATGTGATTTTTTTATTTTTAAAATATAATATAAAATATAAATTTTGAAATAATAAAATAAATAACAAGAAGTTAATTAAGTATTTACTATTCTATTTTAATTTTTCATCATTTTTAATTTTTTTTACCTTTTTTCACATTACATATATTATATTATATTATATATAATTTTGTAGGCCAATAATAAAAAAATAATATATTTATTTAATATAGAAATTACTTTTAAAAATAATGACAATAAAAAAAAAACATAAAAATACATGTTACGTTGTATTACCAACCTTCCATTTCGGTGTATTAGTAACTAAAGACTATTTTTTAATTTCGTATTCACAACACACTTAATTGTAATTCCTTTAACTCGTAGTATAACCCTAAAAAAAATTGTCATTTGCGACCTTACAAACCAAAGGAAGGCAAATTTATTCAACTCCATTCTTATCCTTCTCAATGTTTTTTTTTTTGGGTTTAATTCCATTCCATTATTTTAAATTTTTTAAAAATAAACTGTAAGGCATTTATGGGTTTTTTTCTTTTTATTTTTGTATATAATGTTTCTAATAAAATAAATAATATAAAATTATTTACAGTGTGATATGTAAAAAGAGATTTGTCTATACTATATTTTATTAGATCTTTAGTCTATTTATTCTTTAAATTATAAAATATATACTAAATATATAAAAAAATAAAAAAGGACAGTTATAAAATATAAACAAAAAAGATAAGTTATGAAAGAATAAAAATTTACTTGAATTATTTTTTATATTTAAAATTTAAAAAAATTTATTGATAAAAATAAATTTAAAAAATAAGTGTAATTTTTTAAAATTAAAAACATTAATTATAATTTAATTAAATCTTATAATAAATTTGAAATGGTATAAATTACCGAGTTTAAAATTTTTTTGTTATGAACAAAATTGATTGGAGCAATAAGTATTTAATTTTTTAAAAATATAGTCTCAAGTTTACATATGAAAAAAATTATGTTATAAAAATTTTATTTTTATTAGTTTAAATTAGATTAATTAAAATTTAATAAATTTTTAGATGTCAATAGTTTTAGCTAACAGAAATTATTTTTGTTTTTGTTTATAATTTAAAAGTTATTTATTGACAACGGAATATAATGGATTAAATTAAAATTTTAAAAATATTTCGTTAACTTTCAGAAAAAAAAAGAAAAAAGAAGCATATAGTATGTGAGGGAAGTCTGTTTAGAGTTTGGGAAAACAAAAATATAGTAATAGAAATTACAAAGCTCAAAGTTTTCGTTTTTGCTTATGGAAGGGACAAAGTGGATGAACAGGAAAACAAAACTGAGTCGCAGTAATTATTGCGAGAAACGATGTAGATGAACCAGGTTCGTACATTTACAGAAGCAGCAGCAGCATCAGCATCAGCATCAGCAATCACACTCTCTTTCCTTTCTTCCTTCCTTTCAATTCAATTTCAAATTGATCAGGTACAAGTACAACAACACACAATTATTCATCTCTCTCTCTCTCTTCAAGGTGTTCTTGTTTGCGTGTATTGCCTTCGACAAAGTTGTAAAAACAAACAATCTCCCACGATCTTAGTTCCTAAAACTCTTACATGAAACAGACCATTATGTTGTTCCTCGGAAAAGAGCGAAACTCCACTCTGACCTACTCTCTCTCTCTCTCTTCTCACTGTGTTTTTTAAAAAAATATTGTATTAATTACTTTGTTATTTAATTGTTTCGTTTATATATTCTGATGTTTTAATTTGTCCTGATGTTGATGATGAGGATGATAGGTGTGGTTGTTGTTGTCTAAATGCAATGAAGAAAGCATGATGTTGCTTAAAAGGGCCGAACCGAACCCTACTCCTTTCTCTTTTACCAAACGCTTTACTTGAAAAAGTTATAATAGCCTTGGCTTACACTATACATACACACACACAAGCACACTCATGGCCTCTTGTTCTCACTCCAACAACCGCCAATCCTTCAAAGACAAGGTATCAAAGATTGCAAAAGAAATAGATCAAGAAAAAAACGAAGAAGATGAAGATGAAGAAGAAGAAGAAGAAGAAGAAGAAGAAGAAGATGATGATGATGATAAAGAGTGGCTCCAGCTGAAATTGGGGGTAGGATCAGGTGGAAGTGGAACCTCAACGTGCAGCAAAATAGTGGTTCATGATCATGAATCAAACCCAGAATCAAGATCTGGTTCGCTAGGGTTAGGGTTAGAATTAGGGTTAGGGTTAGGGTTAGGGTTATGGCCAAGTATAGAAGAGAAGGAGGGTGTGTTGGAGTGGTCAAGAAGATTTATTGGGAGGGTACCATCATGGCAAATGGATTCTCAACATTGGTTCATGCCCATTCCTGCAGATTCTCATCATTGCTGCCACACAAACCCACACCTCTCTGGTTTGTGGTTTACGCTACACTCTTCAACCAACCGGTAATTAAATTAAGCACAAAATTTTCATCTAAGTGTTATTTTATATTTTTTTAATAAATATATAAATTTGATTAATCAGAATCTTTAAAATATTAATTATATAAAATTTTCTTGATTGATTGAGAGAATATGTAATGTCTTAAATATATAAAAAATTAATAAAAATAATAATTTTTAATATTTAAAACATACTGTCAATTAATAAAAAAAATTTCAATAAGTACTTAAAAGCGTTTTTTTATGCTCATCATTACAGTTTGGTGTTCCTCATTATTTCTCATATAACTACAAACGTAAAACTGTTTTTCTCTGCTCCATCATTACATTACACAAACACAAGCAACCTTAATTAGTTTTAAATATTGAGTTTGGTTAAATAAACATTGATTAAGGATATTAGTGTTTGGATTATGCAGAAAGGGGGAAGCTTTGCCTCAAATACCAAAGGCGTACATTAGAGTGAAGTGAGTGGTGCAAGTTAGCATGCATGCCTGATCATATCAGCACATATTTTTCCACTTTGCTAATGATGGTGTTTATTGGAATGAGTGAAAAAGCTGACTATATCTTTTCTTTCTTTCTTTCTTTTGCTTTTTGTGTTTCTTATAACTTTCTTTTCAATGTCTTTGTTTTTTTTTATTTTGTGGGTATTGGGAAAGGAACGAGAACATGACGATTTTCATGGTTAAGAAGTATCTGGTTACAAAACTCGGTCTTTCCAACGAGAATGAGGTAAGAAGTAATTGCATGTGTTTCTCTCTCCTTCTTTCTTTCTTTCTTTCTTTCTTTCTCTCTCTCTCTCCTATTTAATGTCTGCAATTAATTTATATTAATGAATATTGTATTTTTTATAGACAAGAGCATGCATGCATTTGGTTCACTGAAATGACAAGCTCTCATTACGTGGGTCATGTTGTTTGAATGATGTCTCTGATGCCATGCAGTACTGCAACTGTAAGCCCTAGAGTGATTTAGGGTTTACATTTTTAGAGAGGAAGGGATATAGGACACTCTAGTCTGGACTCTATCATGAATATAGAGTATTCTGACAAAATTTTCATTAAGATTTTGCCCTAAATAGTTTGATTTATCCATCAACTGTCTTAAAATTTATATATATATATATATAATAATAAATTACTTTACATGCATTAAAGTTTAATGGTAAAGTGTCTAGCTTTCTCTAATGTTTTTATTATTAATTAGATTTTCTTATGAAGAACACTAATTATTATTACATCATTTTACAATTCATGTGTATGAGGGTCAAAAATTATTTCACATAAAAACTTTATAGAAATTCATGAGTAAAAGAGCTCCACTTTTTTTTTTTTTAACAAAGCATTATTGCCCTTCATCAATTTTGCAATTTGCATCAATCTCTTGATCATTATTAATTAGATTTTAATAATTGGTAATATGAAGATATTAATTAAAATTTTTTTATTAGTTAATAGATCATTTAATTTATTTAAAATTTATAAAAAAAATTAATAAAAATAATAAGTTGTAATGTTTAAGAATTTTATCACTCAATCAAATAAAATCTTAACTAATATTCTAACGTTGATTAACAAAACTCTTATTAAAAAAAGAGGCCTATATATAGGTCAATATAATCCGCTAAAATTATATATTCTGATTCTGAAGTCCTACCTCTAAAATTGCTATTAGTAAGTTTTACTGTACCTTTTTGGTTACCTGGACTTCTAGGTTCATCTGGTTAATTAGTTCATGAAAATCAAACTTTTGATGTGATGAAGGTCATGCATGTAGCTAGTTTAGATATGTTAGATCTCCACACTTGTCACAACTTACAAGAATTAATGTTGAAACCTGCTGGGGAAAAATCATAGTCAATTTTCTTTTAATTATTACTTGAATTAGTATAGGAGAATCAGCAGAAGCTATATTTAATTAGCAATAATGTAGTTTGATTCTTGGGTAGTAAAAGAGAAGAAATTGTTGCGTCACTTATAAGATACTTCACAAGTGTACTGTTCAAGTTAAGAGACGTCATTAACTTAATCTTAATTAGTATATTTAATTACTAGGAATGATGTAATTAATTACCCTAATCATTAAAAAGCGAAAAGATCAAGTCAAGACTTTGTGAACTATAAATTATTAGATATATAGGAGATAAATAGCAAAAACATGAGATATCGAGTTCTTTATCATTTTATTTTTCTCAAAGTATAATGTGTATGATTACAAAAAATTATATATGTCATTAATTTTGATATAATTGCTCAAATCTCGAGACAAACCAAATGATAAACTCTATAGAATAATCCTTCTTATTTACAAAGTACAACTTCACGACCAAGACGACTCCTTGAAAATATTGGACTATATATCATTCTTATAATCAAAGATCAAATAGATAAAAACCCTAAATATATAGAGCAAGTTTCATGACCCAAAGATACCATTAAGAGTATACTAGGAATACTTAAAGTATATTATACACTAAGAAAATCAATGATATAATTAACTTAGTTAACTTCTACGTACATGGCATTAATGATCAGTCCTAGATCCTGCGTTTTTCAATTCTGATACATCAGATCCCTATCTTATCATTCAAGATTCTTAAATATGTTGGTTGGTAATTAAGTGCACCACCACAAATGCATATATTTAGTGTTAATTATCAAAATCTATGCTATAATGTTCTTGTATGGGCGTAAAGCGACCATTTCTATTAATGTAGATCCCATAAAGTAAATTAGAATCATATATAATGGGAGAGACTTTTAGTAAATTTCATAATTGAACTGTATTGAATAAGCAGTGAACCCATAATAATTTCAGAATAAGTGCCTAATTTCTGGCTTGAGTTGAATTTCCTTTTAGTTTCTTCATGTTTTGAATACCCTTCTTTGGTTCTGCCTAATCTGCCTTTGTTAAGATAGAATAGGTAAGTATCGATTGATCTATGTAGCATATAGCAGACTCCACTTAACAAAAAAAGTTATTTATAACAATGATTTATGGCTTATTTATATATGTTTAAATGATATTAACTGCATGCAGGTAGATATATTATGCATGGGTCAGAGGTTGTTGGATGTGCAAAGCTTGAGGCATGTAAGGGATAGTATTTGGATACCTGCACTCGTTGATTCTCTTAACTCAACGTCTAAATCAATTGAAGATTCCCCTCACATGTTTACCAATAATTTAATGCCTTTGCTTTACCAAAAATATCCCATTTTCAGCAACTCACATAACTAATTTGTAACTTTAATTAACTATATATTATTTATCTCCCAATATTTTAGATATATATCATGATACATTTTTAAGAATTCTTTATATATATAAATGTATGGATGTCTTTTTGTGTCTCATGTTTTTGTTTATTAAACAATATAGAGAAAATGTATAGTCTTTTAAAAGATACATGTTTTAATTATTGTCTATAAAATTTTCAATTTTTTTACTAGTTATTAATTTGTTAATATTCTATTAATTGAACAAAATAAACCAAATATATATATGCTATTAGGGATTAATGAGTACCAGGTTAAATTTCTTGTGTATTTTTAAAAGTCAAAATTGAGACCAATTAAAGTGTGTTTCTGAAAATTTTCTTTACGCCACATGATTTTATACTTAACTATTAATTAAGGGATATGTGTGTTAAGTCAATGTAATCTACACTTGATATGGAAAGTTCCATAATTTCGGGCGGAAAATTCTTTAACGTTACCAGCATATTTAATTTTAGCCAAAGTGTCTCCACTCAAAAGTTTGAAGATGAGGTATCCAATATTGGTGTGACCATATATTTTATAATTGAATTTAGTGAAAAGAGTTAATCTTTTATAATATGATAAATTGAAAGAGATGTTAATATTTAATATCAACTAATATTTTTAACAAAATTATTTTTAATAAAAAGATAAAAAGATGTATGTAAGAAACAAAAAAAAATCTCTCTACAATTTAAAGTTCACTTTCTGCCTTTGAGCTTTAATATTCAATTATTTCAGAGCTACAAATCCAATAGTGATGGCATAAATACCTTGAAAAACAGTAGTTCACTGAGGGGCATCAAATTTGTTTTCAGAGCTGGGTATCCTTCAAAACTTGTATCTTGCACCCACGCTTCCTAAAGCACAAAACGCGAGTAAAATCCCCAAAAATAAATTCATTTTGAGTGTTTGTTGTTAGATTTTTAATAAAAATATTATATGTATATGAACTTTCTAAAAAGAAATAATGATATGATGCCAAACAGTTAAAAGGAACAAATTGACGTATTATAATTTTATTGAAAAGCCTGGAAAAAGAATATCTTAAAATATGTACTTTAAGTTTTCTTCTGTCCAAAATTTATTAGTATAAGCACAAGAGGACAGCAAAGTGATTAGACCATAAATGGCACATTTAATCAAAAAGTCTGAAGCGTTCTCACTTCCTCAAGGGCTCTTATATCAGAAGACACAATACTCAATATAATTACTTATTCAGGGAAGCTCCCTGTCGGGACTTGTCAAGCAGTTTATAGTTGTATTTCCAACAAGTGACTCGTAAAATATATGGTTCAATGTCAAAATCACAAGCCAAGAATTATGCATCATTTATAAACATTAATACTTTTAGGTTAAATTTATTTTAGTGTTAATAAATTTTACTCATATAACTTTTGATATCTATAATTCATGCCAATAAAATGAGTAAAAAAAGAGGATAGAGTATAATCTATTCACATGTGGTGCCCATGATATCATCAATGTCAAGTGATTTACTGAGTTGTGTAAAACAATAAAGACCAACAAAATAATTCAACCACACCTCATAAAGTATTAAACAGAATACCAGTCACTTGGAGATATTCTGACTAAGTTTAAAACAGTGTCTGTCTACTACAAGTCTACAACAGAAACAAGGGGTTCACTGCCTCAATGTATAAACTTACGTCTTAGCCACTTCCCAGGCAAGACAAGATTCTTACAATATCTATAACAATCAAGCAGAATACTAACTACAATCATTTTTTCGGTATTCAAAATGATTTATTTTTTCTATAATACTACAGGCATTAGAACTATGCTTAAGAGTGTCAAAAATGTCTAAGACAACTGTATACATTTACAAGAATTCTACCACTGGCACCACAACCATCCAATGCAACAAATGGCCATACACGATCTCACATTTCCACACAGTACCCACACTGAGAACAGATGCTTTACACAGTAAACATTCTTCTTTCCTAGACAAAGGCAAGACCCAGACTCGAAAGTCACAGATAAATAAAGGAAGAAATCATAACAACCCAGATTTGCAGTTTTACAATGGGTGGGTGTCAGTCTGATGCTGTTTAGTCTTTCTGGCATCTGAGCTCTGTTCTTGAGGTGAACAGGATGAGAGAAGTAGACGGAAAGCGGGTATCCAGTGAGCCAGAACAGGTCAAGTGCATTGCAGAGGACGGATGATGCTGGAAAATTGACCATGGAGAGCAGCTTTTTCTTTCTGATTTTAAAGATGCCCAGTTCCGAAAACTGGTTTGGCTTCAAACATGCTGGTCCAGAAGGGGAGTTTGGCTGAGTTTACAGAGGGCAGCAGCTGCTGCCCCTATCAAGTACCTGATGCTAAGGATTATACATAATTAAACCTATTTATAATCAACTAGTTGAATCCTCGCCACTTTCAGTACATATTAGGAGTACTAACATGCATAATTAAAAACTGTGCCAGTGCTAATTGATCTAAAAGCTATATCCCATGATAACAGAACTTAGTGAACCATAAACCATGATAACGAGACTGTGAATGGTAATTGGTAAATACCATCTTGACTAACTCTTGTTCCATTTCCTAAGATTTGGATCTTCCCAAGTCCTACTTCTCTCCTTTTCTTTGGGTATTATGTAGAAGTGTGCAGCAGATGAAGGAGAAAACAAGGAAGAGAAGTGCTGGTTAAGAAAAGGGGTTCCTCAAATCATGGAAGACCAACTATGGCGAGGGGGAGCTAGAGGAATCATGAGAAAGCAAATGCTCACCAATTTGAACGTTGGGAAGAATGGCTCCAAGGCTCCATCCTCAACTACAAGCATGGATCCAGACAAGCCTTGGGGCTCAAGAAGACCAGTATTTAAAATTTGAAGCAGTATCATACTCCTCTTGATCCTCCCTTGCATCTTGTGCCCTTCACTAACGCTATTTGCTCCTGAGGAGTAAAATTCGTACAAAGCTCTTAGAGAGCACCCTTTATTTAACTACATTTTAAGCCTTAAACTATAGCCTAATTACAACATTGATACTTGAACTTTAAAGTGCAACAGTTTGCCTCCTAAACTATCACAAATAGTGAAATATTTAATCATTTGTTAACTTTAATGTCAACCAATGCTATTTGTTTTACCTAAAACAAATACTTGCAAGGTTGTTGTACCTAAAACATCATCAGCTAAGATTGCATTCACTGAATTCTCTTACTGAATATATTTCTTTAGGACCAACTACTTTATTATTGCATACTATGAGTTGAAATAGGGAAACCTATTAGTTTCTTTCTAAAATTCAGCTTAAGTTTGGAGGCATTTGAAGGCCACTAACGTTCAGCTGTTTGGAAAATTATTTGAGATTTTGAAAATTTTACACATTGTTTAAGTCTCAATTCAACCCTACTTCTTGAAGACATATTGGCATGAACATCTTCATTTTAAGAACCAGTTCTTTCTTCCATGGCAGCATTAATAGAATTAAGATTATTAATAAAAAAGGCATCCATGGTTAGAGTCAAACACTTGAACGCCAGTCATACACAAATATATATCAAAAATCACAAAGAAATCACCCTGTAAACACATCAGACGTAATATTTTGAGAAAAAATAGAATATCCTCAAACTTTCATCAGACTTAATGATGAACCAGAACTGTACCAGACCAAACTCATGTCAAGCCTTTGATTTGAAAAGAGAGATAAATTAAATAGCAAGTTTACAAATAGAGACAGAAGTAAATTAGATGACTTTCAGAACATTAACACGCTGTATCAAGGAGGCATTTAATCTTATAGACCACGATAATAATGCAGAAGAGTTAGCAGAGTTACAGAACAGAGTTGAGGAATAGGGATGGACAAAGTTAATAGAATAATGGTTTAGGCTTCCACAAGACTTCCTCATATGTACGAAATTATATATTTGAAATAAATGAGGGAGTTTTATGGAAGCCTAAACCATTATTTATGTAACTCTGTTCCATAAAACTTTCTCGTTATGTATGAAATTATATTGAAAATGCTGAATATAATATATCTAAAGGGCTTTTTATACCAGTAAACACCTTCCTAGCAAAATTAAGGAACACGTTTCTAATAAAATTAGGGAACAGAGCTTAAGGCATAATAAACTTACCCCATAAAATATCCTACCACAATTTTTATTCTAATCTAATTACCTTATAACTATCTAAATTAACTAAAAAAATTACCCTATAATATCCTAAGAAAATTTCAATAAACCATAAATAATCAAAATAAAATTATAAATTTATAATTGACGCCAACTTACTATTCAATATCAGGAACACCAGTTTTAAATGTTCCAATGGCATTAAGGCAACATCTGTAATAACAATGCGTATAGTTGACATATAATATCAATTCTCAAGGAATAAGAAGAAAGAGACAAAGAAAGGACTGTTATCTAAGACCACATATTCCAGTATATTATCCTTCACACAAGGGTGGAATACATCATACTGGTGGCATGTAGGAAATGTTTTGCCATGTCCTAAACATCTGCCGCTGGTCTAAGCAATCCCAGTTCTATAGTGAAGTAATAGAACTAGAATAGTAAACTGAAGTTACAATAATATTTGGCCGCCCTCAGGTCCAGCTCTGTTTTTTATATTTCCTTATCCAGGACTTTCTTCACAACTAACAGCAAAATAAAAGTTTTGGTTTGTAGTTTTGCGTCTTAAATCAAAGTCATAAAAAATAATACGTCTCTTTACCCCGCAAAAAAACCTACATCACCTACATCTAGAAAACCAAGTTTGTACTCAGAACGGCTAAAAAAATACAAGACCAAAAGAGATTAAATAAACGATTCTCCCCTTATAAAGAGAGTCTTTAGTGTTGCAGTTGCAGACTACCCAAAACTTAAAGGTAACAGATAAATAAAGCTACAGGATTATAAGCAATGCATGATATAGGAATTTCACATCCAAAGTCGTACCTTGGCCTTTATCGAAACAGAATTAATAGATTTCCATTATGCTGGGTTGAGTTACATGATGATACTTGGGCCCTCATAACATCAACCCATAATTCACATCATTTTTGCGTGCAAGATGAGAATCATTGTCCCCACAAACCCACTGCCAAAACCTGATTCTACTTACATTCACCTATATACTCTCAAGTCTCAAATGCCTACTTTCCCAATATCCCCTTAATACGCATTAGAGCTACCGAGACATTTGATTCAACAATTTAAACCACTATCTATAACAACAAAAACCGATGATTAAACAGACTTAATTAAATAATCTCAAGCAAAACAATGACAAAACTTCCGAATCCAATTTTGTTGCGAAGAAAGAGCAAGTGAATCTATATACCCGAACTACACTTAAATAAAAAATCAATGAAAATCTGAAAAAAATTAACAAAAGGGAATCATAAGGTGATGGAATTCGCGAAAAATAGTTCAGGATTATTGCACGCAAACATGATGAAAATCAGATGGGTCAGAACAGTCACAGGTGAGCACGATGGAGTGATGAGAGAAGTTCAATTTATAAGCAAACCCTACTTTGAGTTTGGTGGCTGAGAAAATTAATTGAAGAAGGAGAATGAAACAGATTGGCTCAGTGTGTCTAATAAATACCTTATCATTATGAATGCTTGCTCAATAGAACAAAGCATTTCCCAATAAATTTATATATTCTTCTTCGGATCAGCTGACGCAAGATTGAAGAAAACCTTTGGATGGCCTTCGGTAACTGGTAAGCAAACAAACACTTCCAGATTTGTATTTCCTACAAGCTTTGGAGGGACAAAATGCATCACAATTTTGTGTCTGATTTTTAAAATTTAATATAAAAATAATTAATTATTATATTTTAAAACAATAAATTAATAAATTAGAGGTTATTTAATTTTTCATTATTCTTTTAACTTTTAATTATTTTATTTTTTTCATATCATATATTTTATTTTATATTATATAATATATAATATATAATATATAAGATTAGTAGACTTTAAAAATATTATAATATATATATATATACTAAATAAATGGAATAGAGTGGAACATAAATAATTTTTTTGCCAATAAACATAAATAATTATCTATAATATTAGAATATATAATTTTGAGTTATTGACTTTCTCAGTACAATTATTATTATTTTATTTGTTTAAATTATATGATATTTTTATTTATGTAATTTTTTTAAAATTTAAAATAGGATCAAAATATTATTCAAGATAATTTAAATTTTTATTAAAAATATAGCTTATAATAAACTAGTTTTCTTAAATTTTCATTTCAATTTTATTTATTTTAGACTAAAATGTATGTAATTCTTATAAATTATAAATTTTAGGTCATGTATATATAAATATTTTTAATTATAAAAGTTGACTTAAAATTTTTTAAATTTCATAATTCATGCAATAAATCTCCATATTAACTTTTTTATTCAAAATATTAATAGAAAGTAAACATGTCAAATTAGTCGAAGCCTTAAAAAAACATTTTATACAAGGTTTAAAGTTTAAATAAATTTTTTTACACAAAGCCAAAAATGCATGAGAATTTTTTGCACAGTGTCTAAAATTTAGGGGATTTTTAGCATTTTGTTCAATAATTTATGGTTCACTTTTTTAATATAACACTATTTTATTAAAGTTTTGAATGAAAAAATTCATAGATAACATTTCGTATACAAATTACAAAATTTAAAAGTCTTTAGTCAATTTTTATAGTTGAGAATAATTATTTGTATATAACCTATAGTTTAAGAGTAAATTATTATTTTTGTCTTTAACAAATATAATTTGTCTCAATTTAATCTCTGAATTATAAAAATACTTACTTTAATCTTTAAAAGATATATTATGTCCTTATTTAATTCTTAAATTCTAAATTAAGATATAAAAAGACGTACAATACTTATACATAAGAATTAAATTAAGACATAATATATGTTTTAAGAATTAAATTAAATATTTTTATAATTCAATTACTAAATTAAAATAAGTTACATATTTCATTGAATAAAACAATAATTTACTCAAAAAAAATTTTACATCTTAACCTTTATTTCATCTTAAAAATCATAAATTTAATTTATTTTAAATATTAAAATAATTATTTTATATAAATAAAATTAAAGTTTAATATTTTTATTATTATATATAAGTAGTAAACATAAGAGTATGTTAATTAAAATAAAAAAATCACGTAATTTAAACATTTTTTAAAATTTTTTTATCCAAATATAAAATAATAATTTTAATATAATAAAATTATTTTATACACAGATTAATAGGTCTCCACAAATAAAAAATTCATGGCAACGAAATTATATACACCTTCAACATATTTGTCTTTTCTCAACTAACATGTTCAGTCTAATAATTCCCTAAACCACAAGGAGTTATATGGTCGTGAGAATATGATCAGCTACTAAGCGACATTCAAATCTATGCTTCATTTCATTCAAAAATTATGTTTCATTATGTACAAGAAAATTATTGAAGAACTAATAATTTCTCAACAATTAATTTTAATTTCTATTTCACTATTGATAAGAATGCGAACGTGAGTGCGTACTTGCTGTCTTATCCAAGACCTCCAACATATTTCCACTTTAACATCGAAAGTCAATTTATGAAAACATGTTTACACAACTAAACTAAATGATCATTTTTTTAAATATTAATTACACTTTTGAGTTATTCTTTTTTTTTTTTTTAACATGATGTGTACTCATATCTCATGAATACTCGTAAATATTATGAGTCAAATCTAAGCCCAGGTTCTTGTATTAAAAGAAGGAATTTAGATTTGAGGAAGGCGTTATTTTATCTAAACCCATATTCACTTTATATAAAAAATTTAAATATTATTTTTATATTATAAATATATATTTAATATATTATATTAAATAATATATATTATGTTATTTATTTTGATTTCATCAATAATATAGTTTAAATTTAATATAAATTTATAAATTATTATATTTAATAATTTTGTAAGGATAAATTTATTAAAATTTAGATTGATTAGATATTTAACATTTATATAATATAATTGATGTAATTTATATATTTTTTTTATAGTTTTATATGAAAAAAAGTCATAATTTTTAAAAAATAATCACTTAAAAATTTTTTTTTAGATAAATGAGTCTGAGTTCGGATCTAAGTCTGAGTATTTAAAAATTTTATGAGTTCAAAGATAAAGATATTATCTGTTTAATTCTAAGTCTGAGTACAAAGATTATAGTATCATATCCATATCTTGTCCATGATCATACCTAATGCCAATTACTCTGCACTATATAAAAGATTAATAGTTTAAATGCATTTTGTGCCTCTTGTAAAATAAAAGTTTTAATTTCATACTCCTAATATAAAAGTAAACAATTTGATTTTTTTTTATTTTATAAAATGATCTAATTTTGTTCTTTAATCATGTAATTGATTCAAAATTTAGTATCAAATTTAACAAATTGTTAAGTGAAATATTATTTATTTAGACAACTATTAAATTACACTTAAATTTAGTATCTAATTTAACTAAGTGTTAATATGACATCAAATTTTAGATAAAAATATAATAAAAAGGATAATATAGGATCATTTCACAAAACAGGATAATATTGTATATTTTAAAACTAGAAGGATCATCAAATTAAAATTTTCATAAAATTAGAATAACCAAAAAGAATTTAAACCAATATTAATCTAACAAACATGAATTAAGATTTTGATATCTCTTACATTTTTATGCCTTTTTGTATGGCAAAAAAAAAAAAAAAAAACTCCATGCCAATAATAGTATAACTAGAAAATATTTGTACAACTCATATTTTTTTAATAAATTATTATTTTAGTCTCTTAAAAATATATTTTATTTTAATTTAATCATTATAATATTAAAATTTTCAATTTTATTCTGGCAAAAAATATTTATCAAATAATTTAGTCCTTACATTAGTTATATAGATGCCAAAGAGTCTTGCAATTATTTGAACAACATTATTCGGAGAATGAAATTAATATTTTGATATCTTAAAATTTAAATTGAAGTAACTTATATATTTTAAAAACTAAAATATTAATATACTCTATTTAAAAAAAAAAATTACACAATGAACAATATGTTTTCTCAAAAAGAAAGCTCACGAAAATGCCAGATAAATTGATTGAAAAGAAAAAAGAGACTTAGCTAGTGTCTCATGTACATTATAAAGTAATTCTATAAATTGAACATTAAAAACATAAATCATTGTAGATTGCTTTAGAGTGAGACAATATCATGGCACTATGTAATAGTGATGGAGGTCACTCATTTCTTTGGTAATAATTATATACACTTGTACATTGCACGTAAAGATCTGCATTCATTTTTGTAAAGTAATTTAAATAAACATTTATTTTTCCACTAGTTTGGCTTAAATATTCATATTCTTGCTCAAATTGAACTAAAGATTTTAAATTAGTTTTTTCAACGGTATTCAAGAGTGTTATTTTTAATTATAGATTTTACAGCTCTGAATTAAACTATAATTACAAAATTAATGTATAAATCTTAAAAAACAACAAAAAATACCATCAATGTTCAATTTTTGTTGATAGACACAAAATAATAATTTTTAATTTATACTTCTACTCACGTCACATTATCATATTAATCTCTTATATTTATTTTTTAATTTAAATATAACAATTTAATACATTTTACATTTAACACATTTTAATTTATTATTATTAAAATAAAAAATAGCTCTAATTATTTTTGGATAAAATTGTCTAATGACACGTGTGTCGTTGTTATTGGTCGTATATACTAAAGCAGTGTAAATATCTCTAAGTACGAAAAGTATATTGTTCGCAGGGTTTTGGAATTGGCCTTTATGACTTTGACAGAGTTTGGATTTACCTGAAAATTTGGTTAAAGATTGAAGGGACGTGACCGAAGAGGGAAAGACATCCTCTCATTTCATTTTTACATATTAATTTAGTTACATATAAAATATTTAATGTATTTTAACATTTTATAAAAAATAACGTAGTTAAAATTATTTTATTTATATATTAAATAATTTTTATTTTAAATTTATAATTTTTTAATATATAAAATAACAATTTAAAATTTAAAATTATTAATTAATATATAAATAAAATAAAACAACAAATATACCTAAAAATTTTTAGAGCATAGCCATGGCCTCATTCACATATTTTACTCATAGGCCAACCAATTCTTCCATTATAAAATACTTGGAAAGTGTAGGAGATAACACGACAGCCATTTATATTATTCACCCCCACGCTCTATGGCCTAGCGTGTACAACACCCCATTTTTATTTTAATTGCAATTTCAATTCCTCCCTTTTCTTTTATTTTTGTCTCCATTTTTATTTGTATTTATTCAAACTATATCATCATATTATATCTTTTGAAAAATTATTCTTTCATTTTTTGAAACTAAAATATATGTTATACTGACCTCATTTACAATAAAAAATAAATTATAATTGCATTTATTTTAATCAAAATACTATGTGTTACTTAATTTTATAATATCATATATTAAATTTTCATTTGGTCAATACAAAATATATTTATTAAATAATTTTTGAAATTTCAATCAATTAAAAAATTAATAACATTTTAATTTTAAAAACAACACATGTATTAAATATATATTAATGAACTTAAACATTACCATTGATTTAATAAAATTTAAATAAATAAATTTATAATTTTTGACAGAAAATAAATAATATTGAAATAAAATTAAGAAATACTTTTTCCAATCATTTAATTTCAATTAAATATACTATTATTTTGAGTGTATTTTAATCTTTTTTTGTTATTTTAGAAGAGATCTATATATATTTTTATAAGAGGAATAAGAGTTATTAAAAAAAATTATCTTTTTTGATTTGGTTTATATAATATAAGCAGATACAAATTTAATATTTTCTTATTATTTTTATTTAATAAACCAAGTCAATATGCATTAATACTACACAAGAGTCAAGAAATGAAGACAGATTAAAGTCTTAACTTTTAACTTGAGGAAATATTTATTAACGGGAACAAATTCAGTATAATTTAATATTGACTTTAATAAATAAAAATTTAAATATAAAATTTGGGAATTATATAATTTTGTTAAGTGTTGTTTTATAGGAGAGAGAGTGACGCGCTAGGAGGAGATAGCTGTGGCCTGACAGTACAGAAATTCTGAAACATCAATTTCAATGGGACCAACTGCCAAGAACGCCTATGGCCTATGGGGTCAGACAAGGTCATTGGGTTTTCCCCCATTTTTTATTTTTTTTAATTTATTTTTGTTTATTTAATATCTTCCTTCCCATCTTGTCGTTGCTGTTTGGCTTATTGCTTTCTCTCATTCATTGCTTTTCTTCACACTTCACACCTTTACAATAGCAACATCCATCCATGCCCTTCCTTTCCCTTTCTTCCTTCTCTTTCCTCAGATAGTGTCCACTGTCTCCTATTCCATTTCCATTTCCTGTTCCTTCAGAATCACACTGAATCACTACGTTTCCCCATTTTCCATATGCCGTCTTCTTTCAGCTTTTAAAGCAAAAATGCATTCTTCCTCTTTCTCCATTAATGCCCCCTTAAGATCTCCTTCTTTTCCTCAACTCCCACATTTTCTTTCTGTCTTTGCCTTCAATGTTGCTCCTTATCATCTTCCATACCCATTGCGACGCATGGGTTGAAGAATGTGGGTTTTACTCTTCCAATCTGATAATCCTTGCAGGTTTTCCGCTTTTTGGCTCTCTTCAGAATCCTCTTGGTGGTCGCAATGCAATTAGGTTAGTCAACTTTTGCTTATCCCTTCGCTTTTTGGCTTCCTTTGGATTGTAGAAATTAATGGTTTCATTAGGTGATTAGCATCAAATGACTACGTATGGCGTATTCCGGTTGTTTGTCGTGAGTTCCTAAATGGGAATTGTGGGAACCATGTAAATATTATATTTCCCTTAATCAATTTAGCTGTATATACCTCTTCTTTAGACTTGTCTTTGCAATGAGATCAGATTAAGCAAATTAATTCTGGTGATTTTTGTAATGTATTTCAAATCTGTGAATACAGGAAGCAGACATTTTATGTTTTGTTGTATGTATATATATGGTTAGTATCTTGATGCGGAACACGTAATGTAGCTCTTGGCAGCTCTGTCCAAATCATAAGCCTCGACCAATGGTCATAGGTGACAAACACAAACTTTTCCCATGATATCTGTTGATGTTGTCATTTAATTTTCAGAAGCACAAATCTCTTTTACCATCTTGGTCTATATAACTTTATGCTTTTTTAGTGTTTTTCTTTGCTTCTTAAGCTAGGTTTTCAACAATATGATTTAGATCATAGTTGAGGCTGTGTTTGAGTGGAAGTTTCAGAAAGTTCAGATCTGGCTATTATTAAAATCTTATGCTCTGTCACATGAATACCTCTTGTGTTTTCTATTCTCCTGACTTTGTGAATGACTTAGCCAATTCCATAATTTTTCAAAGAATACAGATTTAGAGTATTTATTTGACTAGGAGATTTGTTTAATTAGATTTATCTGATGCATAACCTTATTGATAATGTTGATAATGTGGATCAGGTTATCTGCAAAATGATTTTGACTCATCTCCAGGGAAAAGCTTGGATGGAAGTTTCAGGAAATCTAGCTCTGGTTTGCATCGATTTCTTCTCCTGTTTACTTTTTTCTTTTCTATGTATAGCTTGGGATATTTCTTCGTATTCTCTCATACTCAGTTAGCAATGTATATGTATCAGTTAATAGATTCTTTATGCAAAATCGAAAAGTGATATGTTCTTGTTTGAGAAAGTAAACAGGTGGATCATGCTACTTTAGTAGTTTCAAATGCTAAGTAATAAAATATTGTTGATGAATCTTAATATATGTCAATGGAAAGAAATTTTTCTGCTACACAAGTTTGTACTAGTCATGCATGCCAACAAGTTCTTCTGGTTTGGCTTTAGTAATATTTTGCATTAGGTTTCATTAACTAAGTATTTTTATACAATGTAATTACTGTTATCATTTAATTCATCCAAGGGATTGCCTTACATTTTTCTTGGTTCTAAATAGTATCTGATATATTTGTTACTATAATTCATTCGTAGTAACATGGTTTTCTATGTTGCAGTTATTTCTGCTCATAGTATCTCTGGAACTTCAGGATCTAGCAAGTTCATTCCTATTTCCAGAAGGGTGTTCAAGGGGCTCAAGGACTGTGGAAGAAAACTTGTTGACCTGGAATTTTTCATACAGAATCTTGAAGATTGGGTTTTGGAGAATCTCCATGCTGATTCAACTGAAGGGAAGCAGTATTTCTGTTCTCCCTTCACAACTAATGAGTTGCGCAAGCTCGATTTGGCACTGGAAGGTGTTCCTTTTCAGCAACTGGTCCGAATGCCAAGCTTTTCTGAAGTCTCCAATGATCTTATAGAAGATCAGTATCTAGCAGTTGAAGATTTCCTTCATGCCATTATCATTGGTCTCTGGCGTACTTTTTGGCATAAAAGTGGACCACTGCCATTGTTTGTGTCTTGCCCTTCTCATCCTGGTTCCAAGTTCTGTAGTGTTGAAAAGGCGATATCAAGGGGAAGGCTCAGGGAACTGTGTGGTTTGGCTTTGATGTCAAAAACCGGGAGTGATTTAAAAGTTAGATGGGATCAAGTGGTAGAGTTTGCCTTGTTCAAGCCAGAAGTAATCTCAGAAAATGAGTTGAGATTATCTGCTCGCACTATTTGTGAAGCTCTCTTCTATGGTTTCCATGTACTTGTTCATCGTAGTTTGAGCAAGATTAGTTCTGTCAATAGTGATTCTGTCTTTATTCTTATTCTAGATTCCAAACATGGAGGGGTGGTAAAGTTGAGTGGTGACCTAGGCAAACTTGATTTGTTAAACTCAAGCAACCCATATCAATCTGTGGCTGAATGGATCAAAACCTATGCTGAAGTTGGTGTCAGCCCAGTGGAACCGATATGGAACCAATTGGGAAATGCAAACTGGGGGGATATAGGAACTTTGCAGGTACTGTTAGCAACTTTCTACTCTATTGCCCAATGGAATGGGCCACCAAGAAAGTCAGTTGCTTCGTTAATCTCAGATCATGGCCTTCGTCTTCAGAAGCGCAAGACCGAATGCTGTATTATTGACTGTGAAAATGCACTAATTCCTCATCAAGAATCAGCTAACTATGAAGCAGGAGAGATTGTTGAACTTGACCAGGATGATTTCTTTCTTAAAAAGCAAGCATCGCGCCTGAAGCTCAGGCAAGGTGATGTATTGCTCTTGGATGATCCACAAGAAGGTCAGAAAAGTTTCCAAATTCAGGAGTCTCTTGTAGGAGGGAACTGTTTTCTCTATAGTGCCGTCTCTGTTGATCATCCCTCAGAGTTGTTGACTTTATATGTGGGTGCCCATCCCTCCAGACTTGAGCCTTCTTGGGAGGACATGAGCCTCTGGTACCAAGTACAACGTCAGACAAAAGTACTAAACATTTTGAGGAATCAAGGAATATTAAGCAAATATCTACCAGAAATTGTTGCCTCTGGTCGGATTCTACATTCTGGTCCCTGCAAGAAGGAGAGCCCGGGAGGGAAGTGTGATCACCCATGGTGTGGGACCCCAATACTAGTTACATCTCCAGTAGGGAAGCCACTTTCATCTGTAATTGCTTATGAGGGTCAATTCTCAGCTGAGGAAGCAATTCGCTGCTGCCGGGACTGCTTAGCTGCTCTAAGAAGTGCATCCCTGGCTAATGTCCAACACGGTGACATTTGTCCAGAAAACATCATGCGAGTTACTGAAAAACAAGGTCTCAAAAACCTCTATGTCCCCATATTGTGGGGTCGTGCTGTGCTGGAAGACAGAGACAGCCCTGCCATAAACTTGCAGTTCTCATCATCTCATGCCCTTCAACATGGGAAGCTGTGTCCTTCATCTGATGCAGAAAGCATTGTGTATGTCCTCTTCTTTATTTCGGGAGGGACCATGCAGCAACAAGACTCTATAGAATCTGCCCTACAATGGAGGGAGAGAAGCTGGGCAAAGCGATCGATACAGCAACATCTTGGTCAGGTTTCTGCTTTATTGAAGGCATTTGCTGATTATGTGGATAGCCTTTGTGGGACACCATACCCAGTTGACTATGATATATGGTTGAAAAGGTTGAATAGAGCTGTGGAAGGATCAGCAGATAGAGGTAAAATGATTGAGGAAGTGGCCATAACATTGAGATTAGAGGATGCTGCTGAGTCTTCTGGAGCTTCTGGTCCTTAATATGATGCTTGAAAGGCTGATTTTGGTGGCTTGTTTTTGTATATTGCAAATGGGGGATTCAAGTGCATTATATTGTGTAGGACTGTTTAGATTCCTAAGTATCATTTTGGCATATCTGTCTCCTCAAGGTATTTCCTGGAGTGTGCACTGTTTTTTATTCTGATGGAAAGTTAACAACAAAATTCATGTCATTATCAATAACTAAGTGCAAGCTAAATTACCTTCAATTTTAATACATCTTGCTTCCAACTTGAAGCATATTGAGGGATTTGAAATGGATGAGGATTGAGGATAAAGCTAGTGTGTTGTGTACTCTTAGGAGCTTCTCTTTCTCTCTCTTCCCTTGATTGGTCGGAGGTGTTTTGTTTTACAAGCTAAAGGATTTGAAAAGAATATTTTGGGCCAGTTTGATTGTGTTTTTGGTTTTTAAGAAAAAGAAAAAAAAATTTGTTTGAATAACTTATTTTTACAGAAAATTAAAAAAAATATTTTGAATTTTAGTTTTTTAAAATAAAAAAATATAAAAAATATTTTTTATTAATAGTATGTATATAAATATATAAAAATAATATTAATATAAATTTTTAAAATTAATTTTATAAAATAGTTCAAAGAATAAAAGAAGAAAAGAAAATGAAATTTAGTTATTGTTATTATCTTAAATTCTTAATATTTTATCATGCCAAATTATGTTTAAGGAAAACCGAAAATAAATTACTTAATATTATGTTACAGAGAAGAGTTATGTTTGTGTTAAAGAAAAAAGTAAGGGGACATGAAGTATGACAAAACAGAAGAAAAATAAAAAACAATACAAATACAAAATCAATTTCAAAACAGAAGAACAAGTTTTTAGATTTTTTACAACTAAAAAATAATATATTTATCTATTGTAGGAAAAAAATAAAAATTTATTTAAAGTAAATATTTTTATAATTTATTTTGTGTTTTATTATAAAAAATTATTGCAGAAAATAAAAACTGAGATTTCAAAAGAATTCTAACTTCTTTTTCTTTTTTGTCATCAAGGAATAAAAATATAAGATAAAAATTGAACTTATATAGACCATAAATTATGAACATTTTAAAAAATATGGAATTGGGTAAAAAAAATAGGAAACAAATATCAAGTCGTAAATATTTTTTTAAAAAAATTATGCCAAAAAAAAAAATGGAAGTCACAGTCTGACACCGAAGGCCGGCCATCAATAAGGAAATGGAATTCTTCCCATGCACGCTTTTCGACCGTTTCAGTGTGCGTCTTCCTTATAAACCCTTGCATCCCCAGAAGCAGACTGAAACATCAAATATAGATTTTGTTTCTTCAAGTAATTGGTGATGATGGAGAAACTGGGAGAATGCTCTGGAGCAAAGCCCTCAGATGAAGTCTGGGCCAAACTTGGTAAACATTCTATCTCTTGGGTAGCGCAGACAATGCATGTAAAATCAGAGTCAGAAATAAAATAATCTGAAAGTTTGCGGGTGTTCCATGTTCTTTTACCTGAAACCGTAATCCCCCATTCTGTATTCGGGTTTTCTTGAAACCCTTAAAAATTTATGAGGACGAGAGGGGAGGATTGTAGAAGGGTGGTGTTTCTGCATTTAACAGCCAAAATGGCAAAGACTATTTTTTTATTCGATTTTGCTTTCAAATTCAACTAGGTTTTTGTAATTTCCACTAGTTCAGTACTAGCATGTGGACTATAACAATGCATAGTTGCAGGGTACTAATTCTAGGATTTTGTTAATTGATAGGTTCGACTCTATTGTCATAATGAAGAAATTCCCATACGTTTCCTCATTGTATTCTCATTTTGGTCGAACTCTTTGCTTTTTGCAGTTCCATCAGACTCAAGATATTCAGACGTTGAGATAAGGTCAGAAGAGAAAGTAATATGTTCCGAGATCATAGTTTCTTCTGATGATAAACTAAATTGGTGCAAAATAATGAGAAACTCTGATCTATGTTCTGCCACAATGGAAAATAATAGGTAATCATGTGATTGCCTGAATAATATTGTCAAGTAATTGAGTTAGTCGTGCTCCTTGTCTTCCTTGATAAATTTTTTTAATTACTAAATTAAAAAAACTAGGTTCATTTCTCTAAGTGTTTGCTAATCAGGTTCTTTAAAATAAAATAACATATGGAAATCTTTTACAACTCAAAATACATCTTGACTCCTTAAAAGGTACCTCTACATGTCATAATTATATTGAAGAACTTGATATCAAACACCTAAGGAATTGCACCCAAGTCTTGTCCTTATTAAGCACGGGGCTTTCCCATCTCCTTGCTATTACCTGCTATTAGACAAATACCATTCAAAACTGCAGTTGAATCAGATATATATTATGTTGTACTTCTAAGATCTCTTCTAGTGAATGATTGATATTAGGAGTATTAGTAACATAATTTCCTCTATTTGCACGGATTGGAATCACTACAACTTGTGTCAGCTTTATGAAGAGACTGTAAATGGAAGCATCCATATATAGGCTGAACTGCTGACGCAATAAATGATGATTTACACTGTTATATGTTTTTTGTTTTACACATATTGAAGTTTTTCAGCTGCTTTCTTTTTGCTTTCCCGTTCTTTTCTTATTTTGCGGGTAACTTTGCTGTAGTCCAAATACCATACTAGTTGATGGGGCTGAGGTCCTCAGTGAAGACACTGTTGTTATCAAGGATGGAAGTGAAATTATTCCAGGTCCAGATAGAGAAGGTCAGAGTTATCATTTTAATACCTATGCTAGAGTAGCATTTCCATTTTCTGACTGTATAAATAATAGATAAGTTGTGGAATTCTTTTGTGTTTCCTTGGTTCAGTTATGTAATGTTACAGTTCATAAAGTGGTGTATCTGTAATCATGAGGCTATAGTCTATTTATTGGTTTTTGTCTAGCGTGATTGTATATCAAGTTTTCCTTGGGGTCAACTATACTGTTTTTTCTTATTGGATTGAAACTCAATTTGACATAAGTGAATGACATTAATTTCTCAGTTTGAAATAAGTCTTCTTTGTATATAGAGGAAAAAAGTGTGTTGTCAACCACCACATTCTCTTTGGCAGGAAGCCAGGAACAGAAGCATGATTTTTGGCTGATTAATTGTGCCTGTGCGTAAAAAAAATGTTGATTACTCATCTCTATGATGATTTTGCTTTAAGATGGTTAAATGATAATTGGAGTTGTCAAATACCAACCTCTGGTTTACTTGAACAATATTTGGGTTCTTTTGTTTTAAAAGCAAATGTGTTTATTGTTAATTTGGACAAGTTTTGTATCTTTATCATATAGTCTTTGGTTCCATTTTTTAAAATGTCTAGACTGGCTTTTAAGTACATCTGTTCTCTTTTTCACTCTCTTAATGCTTCTAGGATTTGTTGGCTATAGATTTAGCATCATGTCAAGCCCAGAAACATCCCAGAGGCATCTAAAGGTGGATAATTTCTAATTTCTTTTTTTGCCCCTTCCAATATCTTTGTCATTACCTTTCGCATCTGAAGCAAAGCAATGTTGATGACTGTGTGTTTTCAGATACTTGTGGATGTTGAGCATGCAAAATGCAGCATTTGCTTAAATATATGGCATGATGTTGTTACTGTTGCTCCATGCCTTCATAATTTTTGGTTTGGTTCTTTACCTCTTTGCTTTTTCAAATATTGTACTCCTGTTTCAGTTTATTGATTTTTGCTTCAACTGTTATGTGTCATTTCAGCAATGGTTGCTTCTCAGAGTGGTTAAGGAGATTACAAGAAAAACGTTCAACTGTACTCTGTCCTCAATGTAGAGCAGTCGTACAATTTGTTGGAAAAAACCATTTTCTGCACAACATTGCTGAGGTACTATTATGCAGAAACATTTGACAGAGACTGATATTTGTAGACTCAGATATAGTTAAGCATAAATTGGAGTTTGAGTTTCTCTACTTGTCCATTTGCATAATAGGGGCCAAAAGATGATGTTGGGTGTGGTTGAAGGCAACTTTGATGTGCACTGTTTGACTATGCTTAATTTCTCTAAAGAACCAAACCCAAAATTTTTTGTTTTGACAAAATGTCAGCATGCTTGTTTTTATTAGTTAGGTTTCATATTTCTGCAATTGGAATGGAGTAACACTTTTTTTTTTCCGCTCTCATTTCCATATGTTTAGTTGTTGAGCTGAGATATTGTAGTCCTAAACAACTTATTTTTATCTATCCATAGGAGGTTTACATCTTTTCTGGAACCTTTAGGTAATGCCATCATTGTGCTGTCTACAAGAGTTTTCCTTCTTGTAATGAATTCTTTTATAAAATCTAATCTGCTTTTACTGAGTAAAGTTGGCGTAAATTATAATGACGTCAGGGATGATATTTATGGGTCATGATAGATAAAATTTGACTATTTTCTATCTATAATCAAGATGCTATTTCCTGCTCTTTGGATCACATTCTAGTTTATTGTCATGTCATGAGTGGTCTTTCAATCAAGTGTGTGTTGTCACTCTAGTTTGTTTGATCTATGGTTTTTCTTTGCTCTTTTTACTCTTGTTTTATTTTTCTTTGGATAGGATATGCTAAGAGCTGATTCTTCTCTTAGACGCTCTGATGAAGAAGTTGCACTTTTAGATTCATATTCATCTGTACGATCAAACCTTGTGAGTAAGATGATTACTTTCCTTCTATTTTGCATGTATATCTTGAATTGAAGTACTAGTATTGGCTTGACACAGCAAGGACATTGGTATGATGATGTGATGAAAATGCATACTAGTTATTAAAAGGCCCAAGGGATTATAAGTTAATTTGTCAAGCTGTGCATGCCATGCTGCATTAAGTATTTCAATTCCTGGTCAAGATTAAAGACTAAACAAATGGAAAATTAAACTTCTATCTAGCTTCATACTGTATCTGTCATACAGTTTTGTGCAATAAAACTTGTTTGTTGATAACTTATTTCTTTCTATATACCATTTTCAAAGTGTTGAAAGACTCTGGTGATTTTGATGAAAACTGAATGGTCAGAATGTTTGTCCTGTTCCTTTTTCTTTATGCTTGTCCCATGATATTTAGTCTTCAAAACTAGCATGACCTATATATCCTTTATATTTTGTGTCTAGTTGCTATAGTTAACGATTCATCCATTGAAATTGCATGTGGAAATGTTCTGCTAACTGTGCTTTTAATTTCTTAGGTGATTAAATCGGGAAATAAGCATCGTCGAAAGAGGGCTTACTCATCATTGGATGAGCAAAGTGATGGCGCAAACCTCCAATGCCAACAGTGTGGTAATATTACAGTCTTACACTGTCAATTTTGGAATGTCCCAGGACAATGCAATTTGTGCAGCACTATATTTTTTTTTGGCTCCATGTAGTTCATTCTTCCATCTCCCGCTATTTCTTCTTTTTTTCCTGCCTATATTAGAAAGGGATTTGGAATTTGCTTGGGAGTTCCTATTTATCTACTTCATTATGCTCTTTGCTTTGAATTTCTTGATCATTTCATAACTTATTGGGGAGGAAAAAAAGTTTCTTTTGATCTTCTTTATGCAATTTAAGTGTTCAGCTTATTAAGTTCATTTATAATTCAGTTACTGAAGTTGGTGGTTTTCGATGCAACCAAAACACTGTCCATCTCCAATGTCAAGCATGTGGAGGAATGATGCCTTCCCGTAATGGCTTTGGTGTTTCTCAATATTGTAAGTTAAGTTGTAATGTATGTGAGTTAGATATGGCACGGCAATTTTTTTTTTCTCTTTCATATAAATATTTTAAAGGGTGAAGAAAATCCGTCCATTTTGCTTGTAGACTTTTCAGTCTATATACTAGGTCAGCTAATGAAATGCTATTCAAACTAGCTTTGGCTGTAGATCTGGTAATTGCATATCAAAGCTCAAACTATGTACTGTCCATCTCCAGTGTAGCAGAGTATTTAAGATACTGATAATTGAATTTCATCCAATAAGAAAAAAAGATAATGATAATTGAACTGACTGGACTTGTATGTTTGGAACTTTGTAGTGAGATTTAATTGTCTCATTTATTTTAAAGGTAAAAGAGTTTAAAATTTTCTTTTCTTGCAGGTTCAGGATGTGACAGAGCATTTTGTGGAGCCTACTGGCATGCTTTAGGGATAACGAGGAGCAATTCCTATCCCATTTGCAGCCAGGATACTTTAAAACCTGTATGGATTACTTTGCATAGTTATTGTGCATGATCATATTTGGAAGCGAATAGTTTTATTTGTAATCTTTTTACAATTACTGTGCCTTTACCCGGTGAATTTTTTGTCAACTTCCACCATTCATCCAATGGGGCAACATAATACTTGCTTGCTTGGTTGTTGGTTTCTATCTAGGAACTGAGGCTGTTGAGTGATATAATGATCACTGAGCTAAGAGTATCATGTACTTGTTTTATGCTTTGCAGATCTCTGAACATTCTGTTTCAAGAATTCCTGTTTCAGCACATGAAAAGAATATGCATGAACAGAATGTATGCACTTTGTGGTACCCATATATTGATCCATTGTCTGTTTTGGCTGATTTTGTTTTAATATGATTGTGATCTTTGTGATTTGCTAGATCACTGAGAGTTGTATTAGACAAATGGGAAGGACATTGCAGGATGTTATTGCCGATTCGATAACAAAGCTGAACAACAGAGAAATTGGTAAAGTGATATATCTGACCCATAATAGTTTATCAGAAGTGTATTTTGGGTTTTCAAATGTCCCTGTTTGAAGTATGTGCTTAATTGTATAGTTTGTTTTTTTTCCTCCCTGCCAGATTCTTTTCTTCTCTACATGTTTGTCACTCTATGCTTTTGTCACAGGTTGTATAATATTAGTTCATTCTCTTACTGAATCATTCTAAATTGGAGATAATATTCCATTTTTGTCAGATAGAACAAGGATGCCGCTGAATCACTCTGAGATGATTACTTCTAGGACACTCGTATGCTGGTAAGCTCCATACTGAATTCTTGGGAGTTTAAGTGGATTTATCTAGATATTGCATCAGATCCAGTCCTAGGATTTTGAACTATTGCAATAGTAGGTTTTAAAGAATCTCTTTGAGCTTTCTGTGTCTTTCTTTTCCCCTGCAATCATTCAGAGTAAAAAGTGAACAGATAATCCATCTGACCTGTCCAGGTTTTAATTTCATCCTTGGTAATTTGTGTTGGTGTTTCCATTTTGCCAAAGCTGTTTTTTATTTTCTCATGAGCTACTTCTCTTTAAAATCAGTGGAAGCATTAAACTTGAGTGTTTGGTAAACTCGTCCAGAGATGCGTTTACAAATTGTCATTTCTTTCTCTTGGGTGCTTTTAGAAGCACGCTAGCAGATCTCAAAGAGTTATTTGTGCTTTGTCTTTTTTCAAAAACCAAAAAACTACATAGACATTTTTAGAAAATTACAATGAATAGCTTGAAAATATTCAGCTTTTGTTATATCTAATACATGCTTGTCCCCATGACAGTATGGGCTATTTAAAACCTTATATTAAGTAGTATGATATGCTCGATGAGATATTTAAGTGACTTGATTCTTCTCTCTCAACTGCTTGCTTTTGAGGGAGGGTTTTTCAAATCATTTGTGTTCCATCAGATTGTGGGATACTAACTTGGGGCGAATGACTATCCCTTTTAGAATTAATTTCCCTTGCTTTGTGTGGATTCCAATAGTTTATGGTTTAAGAGGGAAGGTGCTATTACACCTGACATAGGTTTTGGCTTAACATTATTATTTGAAGTTGTGCAAGTCTATGAGCTTATACGAATCATAATTTCTTTTCATCACTTAGTTATTATGCCTTGGTTTCTCCATTTTCATACTACCCTCTTGAATCATGCAGTGACTGTCATGAGAAGCTGGTATCATTTCTCTTGTATTGGTTTCGGATTTCTATGCCAAAACATGTGAGTACCATCAACTAAAAGTATTATGCCAAATGGCAGATTTTGAATATAATGAGATTATTTGTTGGCAGATGCTGCTGTTCACCTGGTCTGTACTGTAGTAATGAAATTGCTATGGCATATATTAGGTAGAGAAGGGGACTGACCAAATAGAAATAAGATTTTTTTTTTCCACCCGTTGTGTTTAAGGAATAATATCAAGTGAATAATGTTTATTTTTCACCAATTAAATAATTATGTATTGTGCATTCTGTTAATCTGGTAGTCAAAATAATCCATCTAAAGGCCGTGCTTGAAACCTGCTCATATGAAGCAAAACTTCTGCTTTCAGATCTTCATTTCTTTCATTGGGTGACTCTTGGACTGAAGTAATCATCACCCAATTTTTACATAGGCCTTAGCTACAGAGAGCCTGAGCTCTCAGCCATCTGATCATCCGCCGAATTCTTGCATAACAATTAATAATACAATATTATTCTTCACTACTCAAAACTGTTAAACAGCTGAGAGTTTGAGCTCCAAAGGATTCAAACTCTCTGTATGATAGTTCTTAATGTACAAAGATTGAATGGTCTCATTACTCAATTTCCCCTATAAATTCTTGGATGTGTATTATTTATTTATTGGATGATGTTTAAGTGATAGAGAAATTGACCCTTGTTGTTATTGTGGTTAATATGTACTGCTAAAAGGTCTTGCCAGCAGAAGCAGCAAGAAGAGAAGATTGCTGGTATGGATATGCATGTCGAACTCAGCACCACAGTGAAGAGCATGCTCGCAAGAGAAATCATGTGTGCCGCCCTAGTAGAGGCTCTCATATGTGAATGTAAATAGTTTTCATTACTAAGAAAAACAAAATTCTGTGTTCTATAAAGGAAGGAGTCTTTCCCTCCTCCTACTCCTACAGAACTGTTGTTGGATTCAATTTAATATATTTCTTGTCCATTATGTAGATGGTGACTTATTCTATTATTGTTTCTTCATCTCAATCTTATCTCTTTCTAAACCCTTTGAATCAAAATTCTCATGCTCCAAAAGCAAGAACGTGTATAAAACTTGCAAGTATCGGATTCTCTCTATTTCCAAATGCTCATCGTGCAACATATATATTCCTTGGGTTTGTAAAACAGACGAACGAATTGATCTTATGATTAATGTTTGGTACTAAATATAAATTTATATGAATGTTTCTTTTTGTATTGAGAAAAAGAATGGTCCAGTTTGTGCCAGAATTTGGTGCTTTTCTCGTCCTTTTTATTTGGATATTATTTAATATGCACATGATTGCAGTTGACATCATTGTTAAATTTAATCTTAAATTTCACAAACAGTGAAATCAATTCCCCTCCCAACCTAAATAATAATAATTAAAGTTAACTTTTCACCCAAAGTTCATTCCAGTATTAATTAGGAGTTTAATTTTGTCTAATATAATTATCAAAGTTTCTAAAAGAGCTTCATGTCATTCTTTTATTTAATATTGTTAACTCTATTAACAAAAAAGTACATACGATTTTGTGGGTTTAATCTGCTGATGTAAGTAATTAATGTATCTTATAAGTTTCTATGTAACAATTCAAATTTCTCTAGAAACCTCTGTTTGTCTCTCTGCTAGTCAATTATTCTAAGCATTACTCATAGCTATTTTCCTTCACATCTTGTTTTTTCTTTTAAACACGTGCAAGAACAATCGTCACTCTTGTATTAATTAGTTTGAATAAGTCATACCCAAAGTTTTAAAATGATGCATGTGACGAAACTTCAAATGCCACCAAATCAGCATCACTAAAATGTTATTTTAAAGAGTGATGCAAAGTCACTTGTGTTGGTTGTGGAAAAGAATCACAGAAATTGCTAAACTTTCTTACAGACAAAGAATTAATTTTCATTATTTTTTTTCATAAAAAAGGTAAAGTGATGCTGCAGGAAATGACTGCTCAACTGAATAGGACGACCAAAATTATAGAGTGGGACGAAACATGGCAGCAATAATCGCAGAGAGAGAGAGAGAGAGAGATGGTGAAAGTGAAAAGGAAAGGTCGGAGTAACGTGCTTGCTTCAATTCCTTCTACGGCCAATCAGATTTTATTCATCTAATTGTCTTTGTTAACGACAAATGTAAGATTTGAGTGTGATTTTAAGTAATTTTTTCGTTGAATAAATTTTTTGAAGTATAAATTTTAGTAAAATATAAAAAAAAAATTTATGTAGATCTTAATTTATTTATAGTAAATTTTTTTTATATTTCATCAAAATTTATATTTTAAAAAATTTAATAAATAATTTTTTATTAGTGAGTTACCTTGAAAATGCTCTTACTTTAAATTAAAGCATTATATTTCTTTACCTAAAATTTCTTTTACCAAAAAAGAAGTCCTTCTAGTACAAATAACACTTTCATCTTCATGCTTGCATCATCTCCTTCCTAGAAGTAGTTAGTCGTCTAGAAGTTTTGTGATAGCACTGTATATGTGAAATTAATTATACATAACTCTAGAAGGTTTGTCAGAATGAGGAGAAAATAAGGTGTTCTACATTAAAAAATTAAAGGGTAAAATAGTATTTATAAACACTTGCTCAATCATTTCAAATAAATAATTTGTGAACATTTTGGAGGAAAAATTCAAAATTCACGAAATGACTTTTAATTTGACAATTAAACAGTCAAATATAAGTACTTGATTCTTCAAATAGTTAGTCCGGAATTAAATCATATTTTTATTATTAATTGAATAATTAATTGAGAAAATTCATTTTACAAGTTTTGTTAGTTTTATTTTTTGGTTTCATTTTGTGATAATTGATATCTTTATTAGTTTTATTTTGTAATAATTGATGGCTTTAAAAGGCCATGATGGTGCTTAATGATTGATAAGAGTAATATAATACTTGAAAATAGTGAAACTCAGTATCAATTTTCTTTTAAAAAACTAAAAGAGTGTTATGAAATATTATAGATTTTGTTGTCTATAATATTATTTTGGTTTTGTATGGTCTCCAAGGAAATTTTCCATAAAAATTTAACAGTAACATAGTGGGAGCATAATTTTCTTAAACACAATTATTAAATTATCAAAGTTTTTTCTTTCCCCTATCAAGGTTGATCATATTTTATGAGTCTATAAAATTTTTATTTTTACATTTATTTTTATTGATATATTGTTATATATATATATATATTCTTTTAATAAAATTGTTTATTTTTAATATCTATATATATAAGTTGTTAAGAGTTTATACAATATATTGAATATAACATAGGACTGTTTTATAAATTTATTTGTAGATTAATTATAATTGAAGAAAAAAATGTTATTTTAAAATTGACAAAAGACTGCATCAATTTTCAGTTTTGTCAAATTTATACAATGTATGTCATCAAAACTTCAATAATATACAAAATACTTTTTCAATTTTACTAATGTAAATAAGTATTTGAATAAAAATATTAATGAAAGAGAAGCATACTACATAAAATAAAAATTTTGAAAGGATGTTTTGTCCATTTTAAATATGAGAGCAAATTATACAATTTATTTTTCAAAATTCAATTCACATTATTAATTTTTAAAATAAAAAAGTACAAATTTAAAACTAATTTATTTGTAGAGGCGGAAATTACTTAAAATTAATTTTGTAAGATATTTTGATATTACAATTACTGTATATAGATTATTTTTTAAAATATTAAAATCTAGTAAGATCAACAATCTTATTTTATTTCTCATAGAGAGAGAGAGAGAGAGAGGAAGAGAGACAAAAAAAAGAGAGAGATTAAGAGAAGGTGGGAATTTATGAGAAAAGACAAAGAGGGTAGGTGCCTTGAGTGATGTCACAATCACATTTATCTACTTTTATTTAAAAATAATATAATTTTTTTAATAAAAAATAAATAAATAACTTTTAATTTATTTAAGATAAAATTTTATCAATTTAATTTTTTATTCTTCTTTTACTATAAAAAAAAATATTACGCATAATAAATATAAATAAGGACTTGTTGATTATACTTTTAAAAAGTATTTTTAATTTTCAAAAATAAAAAATAAAAAATTTGTTTGAATAATTATTTTTAAACAAAAAACAAAAAATAGAACATATATTTTAAAAAGATATAAAACAATTACAAGATATTTTAAACTCTAATTTATTAAAATAAAAAAATAAATTTTTTTATTAATAACTTGTTTATAAATTTATAAAAATAATATTAATATAAAATTTTAAAATTAATTTTATAAAATAATTTTAAAAAATAAAAAAAAAAAGAACAACCTCAAAAATTTTATCTACCTAGCTACCTAAACTGCTCTTGTCTTCAAATATTGTTAATCTTCCATTATTGTTTTGTTTGTTGTTTCTTTTCATCCTCAAAATTCTCATCCTTGAGTTAGGGAACAGGATATATGGGCCCCACTTCTCCCACCAAACGTCCTCATTCCATCTCTAGAATCCCACACTCCACCTTTCATTTCTCTTCCATTTTGAATGGATAAAATATTTTAGATTGTTCATTGTATAAGGAATATTTTTCTTAAAATTTAACTAAGAACTTTTCAAAAAATTTTATTTGGCATAAAATCTTAAGAAACTATTGATACATTATATAAATTAAAGGCTAACATATACCTTTGGTCATTCTAATTTTATAAAAATTTTAATTTGGTCTTTTACTTTGTAAAATTATTTAATTTTATCCTTTTATCATGTAATTAATTTTAAATTTAGTATCAAATTTAAAATATTTTTGATCAAATTTTTATTTAGTTTAAAAAAATTATTAATTCACACTTAGATTTAGTATCTAATTTAATCAATTATTTAATTTAAAATCAAAATTTAGATAAAAATATTATAGAAAGGATAAGATTTGATAATTTCACAAAATAAAACGATCAAATTGTTTATTTCTGAATAAGGAGGATCAAATAAAATTTTTTATTAAATTAGAAGAACCGAACTCATTTAAGTCTAGATTAAAGGTCAAAATACCAAAGAATTAATTTGTTAATTTGATGGAATGTTTTTAACACAGACGCAAAGTTTAAAAGAGCTTACATTTTAGTATAAAAAATATTTGTTAGATAATTAGATTATTAAAATTTATTTAAATTATTCTTATATTCTTTCTAATTTTTTAATTTTTAATAATATTTTTATAGTTTAACAAATTTTTAAATTAGTCTCTATTGTTAAATTTTTTTTAAAATTATATTAAAATTTTTTAATATTCTTAAAATATAATATCTTAACACTCTAAATACATACAATTTATGTTAACAAAGAGGATTAAAAAATAAATAATAATATAAAAATAACTTATATACAAAATAAAATATAATTTATGTTAAGTAATATATATAAATTGATTTAAATTAAGTAAATTCATAATGTTAAGATGATATGTAATTAACATATTATTAAAATTTAACAAAATTTTGACAAAAAATTAATCTTAAAAACTAATTTAAAAATTTATTAAATTATAAAGATTTAATTAAAAATTTTTAAATTATATAAATTTAATTAAAAAGTAAGTGAAACTATAAAAATCATATAAATAATTTAACCTAGTTATGAAAAGTTTGATTCCTCAATATCGTTTAAATTTGAATGTATCTTTTAATTACCTAGAAAGAGATCACTTAATCATGATTAATGCGTAAATTGACCTAAATTTTCCCTTTCCTTGAGAAAACAAAAAGCTCACTTTCCCTTTTTGTTTAATTTGGATTATTCTGTTATGCGTTTACCACCATTTCTTAAAAAATTCTCCAAAGAAAATTCGGATCGAGTGGTTATTAGCGACATTTAACATTCTATGCTCAACTACATCATTCAATTTCTTAAACTTCTTTTTTTAGTAAAGAAACTTCTCCATTGAATAAGTATATCTCTTTACAATTTACATAATCTATTTCAAGATTTCTTCTATCTTTAATTTCCTATATATCTTATTAATTAATTACCTGAGTTTTTGAATGATCAAACTCAGATTATTTCTTTATTAAAAAAACTCAGATAATTAACAAATGCTTTTTCCTTCTAGATGATGATTCAATATTTGATTTTTCTGATTCAATTTTCTTACGTTCATAATCTTAATTTAGTTAACTGGTTGTTGACTTACCATTTCAATTGATTAAGAATAATGTTTTCTTGTACTAATTAACATAATAAACGTATTGTTCAAGGAAAAAAAAATTTAGGCATTGTTAATTAAAAATTAATATGTGTATGAATAATATAATATTTTTATTTTATAATTATTTTTTATATATTTTATTTTATTTAAAAATTTGATAATAAATATATAAAAAATTATATATAAGCGTAATTCATTATTAAAACTTAAAAAGTATTTTATTTGAAAACCAAACAAAATTAAAAGTAGGGTAACATTTTTATTTTCCATTATTGGAATTATAGTGTTAGATATCCCTCTCTATAATATTTAATAAGCTAAAAAATATAGAAATCAACGCTATTTCTATGTGTCATTATTTGTGCGGTTTTGACATGACTTATATAAGATTCGAACAAGTTAATACAACTCTTGATCATTTAACGGTAAAGCCAACAAGAGTTATTCTGTTTAATCCGAAAAGTATAACAATATATATTATTTTTAAAATTTTAAAATAATAAATTAAATAATATTTTTTTTTAATTTTTCATACATATTCTCTTATATTAAAATTAATTCTGTTTAAAATAGAATAAAATATCAATATATATATATATATACATATATATATGACACCAAGAGTTCAATTTCTTGAAAGTCAGAGCTGCTCTATTTGTTTCTCTTCTTAAAAAAAAAATTTAACATATAAAATAAAAAAGTTAGGATGTTTGTGAGTTAAATTAATTTGGGTTGGGATGAGAAATTTTTTCAATCTAAATCAAATAATATACGGTGGGTTGGGTTTTATAATAAATTTATTATAGAACCTAAATTAATTCAATTTGTATTTAAATGAGTTAGTTTGTGTTGAGGTAGCGGGTTTAGCTTTTTTTAAATAAAAATATATCTTTGTATTTAATTTTTAAAAATTTTTTATAAATCATAAAGATAAGAAATGAATCATTATTTCTTATAGGTACTAAAATAAACAAATATCAAATCTATATCATTTTTTTCATTTATAAATAGTATGATAAATTAATGTAAAAATATGTTATGATAACATTTAATTTGTATGTATTATTTTGAACAATAATATTTTTAATTTATTTTATTATTTCTCAGTGTTATCTAAAAAGGTGATTAAATGAGGTTAAATAATAAAACATTAAAAAAAATAATAAAAATATATTATATAAATACTTAACAATTATTAAAAAAAATGAATGTTTCGGATTAAAATAGGTTTATTTTCTCCAATTCACAACTCAAATTATTAGTGCATGACAGCTTTAAAAAATAAAATCGTGTAAAGTTAAACTTATCCATTTATTCATATTAATTAAACAAATTCAACCCTTGAAAGATTTATACTGATAATGTTTTGTTTCATTAATTAATTACGTGAATATCAACATCATTTGAGTTGCTTGTTCAATAACAATTGTTAATAATTTTATTTTTAAAAAAGTAGAAACATTTTATTTTGAAAAGAAACACATATATAAATATGAAATATCTATTTGCTGGTACCAAAGTAGACAAGTATCGACCATCGAGGATATGGTATTGCCAGTCTAAAGCAGTAGGTAGAAACACCAAATAATTTATGAGTTTAGTTCCGTTAGTGTTATGATATAAAATTGAGAAAAAATAATAAATTCAACTTTCTAAAGATCAGAGAAAATTAAATTTAAAATTTTTAGACTCCATTAAATTATTGTTTAATATTTCTTTAATTTTAAATATACTCAACATTCATCTAATTCATTTTTTATTAATAAAAATAATTTTTTATAATACAAATATATAATAAATAATAAATTATTTTTATTGACAAAACGTAAATAAAAACTTTGTAATATATATTTTATCAAATATTTAAAAAGTTGGGCGAAATTTTTTTAAAATATTAAAAATAATTTAATTAAACATTATTTTTTGAAAGACAATGAATTTGTGTGTGAGTTGGTGGCTGCTGCAGATTTAAAATAATGAATAGTCCTTTGCCACATCACCTACATTATCAAATAGTCCAATACTGTTCCCTTCATTTTTCAGTTGTCATCTTCTTCTCATAATAAATGTTAGGTTTATGGTGTTTCCCATTCAAAACCTCTAAGAGTTTTTATGAAAATTTTTATATAACATTTTTATTTAAAAAGGAAATTATACTTATATCTTAAAATTATATTTCTCTCTTTTATATTTTGAAAAATTATATTATTCTCTATTAAAAAATTAAAAAATTTATAATTTTATTTATTTTAACTAAAATAATTTTATATCTATTATTTATATAATTAAATATGTATTTTATTAATATAAAAAATTATTTTTAAAATTTTAAAATAAAATAAATTTATAATTTTAAAATATTTTTTTTAATAAATTATAATTTTTTAGTCTCTTAAAATAGAGAGAAATGTAAAATTTTAAAATAAAAAATATAATTTTAACATATGAGAAGAAGAGAATCTTTACTTTAAAAGAAACTTGATATAACATGCAAACCTACATTGAAATTACACTTAAATATATTAGTCACTTCAATATTCCTTAAATTAATTCAGTACTAAACAATCATGAACGAATTTAATAAAGTTAAAAATGCTCACCAGAGTATACATAAAATTAAATTAAGTCTTAATAATTAGGAGAAAATACATTTTACCTTTTTAATTATGTTTATATAATATATCATTCACCTAAATTTTGATTTGTAATAAATAGTCCTCTAAACTATTCAAAATATTAAAAATATATTTAAAAAACTCACAAGTTTTGTTTTTTATCTAATATTCTTTCACATATAATATAAAATTAATTTTAAAAAAAAGTTGAAAAACAAATTATATGATATGCACACAATTTTTTAAATTTAACTCTAAAAATAACTTTTTTTTTAATATTTTCAATTGTTCAAGGATAGAGGTAAGCATTGGTTCAATTTGAATTATCTAATTAATCCAACTGACCTTTGGATAGTTAAAAAAGCCATCAAATTAATTCAGTTAAAACTATTTTAAGGCAATTATAAAATAATTATAACCATAAAACAAAATTTTTTATAGTAAATAATAATAATAATATATTTAAAATTTTAGTATAGTATATTAATCAATTTGATTTGGATGAAAATCAACATCATTTACTAACCAAATCAATTTAATCAATTTTGACAATTATTTATCAAACTTATTCAATTAAATTATTAATTTTAATTAAGTTTAATTAGATTAAATTAGTTTAAATTTGATTAATTTTATTTATAGAGTGATTTATTATAAATTAAAATTTAAATAAGGGATATGTTATATTAATAAAGGTGAGAAATAAACCGTAGTTTCCTCTTTGCTAGTTAACGAGTAGCCAAATGAATGAAAAAACATGCATTTGAAGGCAGAAAATTTAAAGTGAAAATTTATGAGAATTAGTAATTAACTATGGAATATAAATATTGCTATTTTTTTTCTCAAGGTTAATTTCTGAGAAATAAAACAAAAACATTATATGTAAAGTGGAGTATTACTACTACTACTCCTCAAGGCTTTGCAGCTACATACTTGTTCACCACCATTCCTACTGCTACTCTGAAACCCTAGACTGCAACACAAACACACACCTTGACCAATTCCGTCATTGCCGTACCACTGCAATACGACCTGCTCTCCCTGTCGTTTCGTTTCAAGTTGTGTGTGCGCTCTCCCTATGGTGAGGTCTAAGTTCAGTGTATGAAAGGAGGGATAAGCAGAAGCTGATATTTCCTCGGTGGTAACGCCGCTGCTGCTATTTGAATCTTCACTACCCATGTTTGTTATTATCTCGAATTTAGTGGCGCTGTTACTTCCGTTGCTACTGCTGTTTTTGTTACTTCTTTTGTTGTTGTTTGTCACCGGAGGAGCAACGCCGGCGGCTGCTCCGGCGATGTTTAGTGGCCGGTGCGTCTGAGGGTCGATTCCGCGGCTGTAGAGCTTCCTCTTGATGTGGGTGTTCCAGTAGTTCTTGATTTCGTTGTCTGTTCTTCCTGGTAGCCTCGCTGCTATTAGTGACCATCTGATATATTTAAAAAAAAAAAAATCAGTAATGATGATGATGAAATTAAAAACAAAACAAAAAAGGGTTCCAGAATTTGTTATGCATACTTGTTTCCAAGTAAGCTGTGGAGGTTAATGATGAGTTCGTCTTCTTCGTCAGTGAAATTGCCTCTTTTGAGATCAGGTCTAAGGTAGTTAATCCACCGGAGTCTGCAACTTTTGCCACATCTAAGCAAACCTATATAATATATATACACACACAAAAGACAGAAAATTAATTAATCTCAATTAATCAAAAATTGAATAAAAATTAAGATGAGTTTTAAAATAACCATAAAGTTATTATCATGTAACTAGTTACGAGTTTAAATTTTACAAATGGATTCTCTGCTTACAAGAGTTAAACTGCGTGACCCTCCATAGACTTTAGTTAGTGAGAGTTTGGTGCATTAATCCCACGTCTTAATAAAAAATTGAATACTTAACATATATAAATAATTACCTGCAGCTTTGGGAAGAGATCTCCAGCAGCCTTCGCCATGTTGGTTGATGTAGGAAATGAGACGTTGATCTTCCTCTTTGGTCCAAGCTCCTTTGTTAGTGTGCTCTTTCTCGCAACAAGGAGATCTACCCATCACGCAGAGAGAGAGAGAGAAAGAAAGGAAGAAAGAAAGAGAAAGAGATGTGAATGAATATGATTGTGTTGGGTTGTGTGTGGGAGAATAATAATGAATGGAAGGTGGAAAGTAGTAATTAGGAAGAAGAAAAAGAGAATATAAATGGGAGGTTGTAGTGGAGGAGAGGATTGAAGCAAGAGGTGTAATTGACTTGAGGACCTTCTTTTTCTCATATATGTATTTCACTACCTAACATATAAGAGAGAGAGAGAGAGAGAGAGTGTTTGTGTATTTGACTAAGTTGGTGAGAAAGACGAGTGGTTACAAATACTACAATTAAGTTAGTGCTGGATTTGGTAGGTAGCTCTACTTTTCTGTTCTTTCATGTTTCGCCCCTCTACTTTTTGTCTTTTCCACTTCTGCTCCTTCTATTCTTCTTCTTTTACTTCTTTCACCCAATCATTATTTCTATAATTCATCAACTCGTCTTGTCATTTTGATTTTGCCTCAATTTGATCCTCTTATTATAAGAAAGAGTAAGTTAATAAGCCAGTGTAAACTTCTCTTTTTATTTGTTTATTTATTTAGTTAAAATATTTTTATATTTATTATTTATATAATTAAATATATATTTAATCAATATTAAAAAATTATTTTTAAAATCTAAAATAAAAATTTTATTATTTTTAAATCAAGATAAATAATAATTTTTAAAAATTTTTAATAATATTGTTAAAAGTATTTTAGTTAAAATAAATAAAATTATAAATTTTTTAATTTTTTAAAAAATAAGTGTAATTTTGATTTACTCTATAAAATGTATCAATTTCGTTCTTTTTTTTTTAAATGTAAATTGTACTATTATTTGTTTTGGAGTGTGGACCAGAGATACACCTTACCTCACATGTTTCGTGAGGAGTATATGTTGGCATCGAGTGAAGCTGAGAGTAATTATATATATAATTATTTTGCGTACGTTTCATTAGAAATGTATAGATACATACGACGTATATCTAATTAATTTCTTGATATAAAGAAAAATTAGATGCTCAAGGAGAGCTACATTGTATGTGTTTAAAAAGGAAATAATATGTAGCTTTTCGTAAAATAAATTTACTTTTTTCTTCAAAAACATCTATATGCTTAAATAGTTATTTAGTCTATAAATTTTAGAAATACGTAATTCCATTGTAATATATATAAAAAAAATGGTTTTTCACTCGTCTTCGTATATTCACCTTATGGTTGAATTTTCTTTAAAATATTCTTCATATTTATTTATTTTAATTATAAGATTTGATAACAAAAATATAATAAATTATATATATTTTTAAATTTTTTCTTTAAACTATAAATAGATATACCGTAAAAAATCTAAAACTTTCATATTTAATATATCAAAAGGATTTTACTGAAGATGCATAGTATCGAAAAGATTTAAAACTACCTTAAATTTTTACAAAAAAAAAAAAAGCACATTAATGTGGTTTGAAAAATTATTGTGAAATAATATTTAAAATATTATCCCAAAAAGTGATTATTATATAAAAATATAAAGGGACGAAATTAGGTATGGAAAAATAAAAGTGGTAAGAAAGGACAAAATAGAGATTGTGAAGACCCGTGAGTGCAAAAGGTTGGGCCAAAATTGAAATGAAATATACATTTGATTGATTGAAAAGAAGGCTAAAGGACACCAAACAAGTTTGTTTGGTAGGTTCCCAAAACACACTCTCTCTTATGTCTTATCTTTGTTTTCGATTCCCTTCCAACTTTTTTAATTGTATGAACGGTCTTCCACCTTTCCTCTTGCTTTCTAACTGCTTTCCTACTTTTTTTATTTTTGTTTCCTAATAAAGCCTTCTAGAAGCCCTCAACTTACTCCACTAACTTTTCTCAATTTAGGCTCATCTTACTAACTAACTTCCCCTACCTTCCATGATTGAGATTAATTCTCATTTGTTCACATCAATACAATCCTTTTAATTTTTTCCTTTTTTCATTCACTCACAAAAGAATTGGTCTCATATGAATATAAATTCTAGGCTTAAATACCCTTTTAAGCCCCTCTAATTTTATAAAATTTAAGTTTCAATTTGGTTTCCATATTTTGTAAAATGATCCAACTTGTCTTGTTATCACATCTTTCATCTAAAATTTGACATCAAATTTAAAAATTGACTGAATTAGGTGCAAATTAATAATTGCTCAATTAATAAATTATTAATTTTGACACTAAATTTTAAATCAATTATATGATAAAAGAATAAAATGGAATCATTTTATAAATTTAATAAGAGGATTAAACTGTCTATTTTAAAACTAGAAGGATCACCAAAAATGCATTTAAGCCTAAATTTTAAAAATGAGGTCTTTACACATGCTTTTTTTTTTATTTTATGATAATGGTAATTGAGGATCAATATATACCTTCACCACTATGGATGGGAATATTTTATTTTATTATTTTTTATTAAAATTAAATTTTGGGTGACATAAAATTTAGGACTTCACCCTTTCAAGTTTTCATCAATTACAATTCTTGTTGAATATAATATTTAATTACAAAAATGGAAGACAAAGTCTCAATCCAAAGATGTAAGTAAAGCCGGCCATATCAAGCTTAATTTGATGAGCATGGTTGGTAAGTTGAACATCCTACCTTAGTTATATTTGTGGCTTCTAGAATCACTTAAAAATAATAATAATTAATATTATTATTATTAAAAAATATATAAAAGGAGAAGAATCTATGAGGTTGGTTACCCACCTCTCTTGCTCCACGGTTTTCCCACCTCATCTATTGGAATAGGTGGGCCATACTTATTTGTGTGTCCCTCTCATGCCACTCCTTCATTCTCATTCTCATGCTTAATTTTTATTTATCTAATTTTTTAGTTGGTATCCTTATCTTTGACTGTGAGCACAAGTCTCTGTATATATTTGTCACACCGCTGTCAGATTTTTCTCGCGTGGGTCCACTTGAGAAGATTTGATTAGAAACACCCAAATAACATTTTAATCAGTTTAAAAAATAATAATTATTCATACTTTAATCATAACATAAAGTATTTTATGAGTGATTAAATAAAAAAATTATCTATAAAAAATTAAAATAATATTTTAATATTTAATAAAATAATAAATATTTTATTTTTCTTAAACTAAATTTTAAGTTTGAATTTATTATATATATATATTGAACGTGGTGTGGCATATATTCTAGAATACTTAAATGATGAAAAGGGGCATATTTTGTTGACACATTCTTTTGGTTGACAAACAAATTTGTATATATCTCTAAATTCAGCCTCTAATTTCGAACCTTCCTGTTATTCAACTTTCTTGAAAAGAATGATCATAAAACGTCTTTTACCTACCACTGTCAGATTTTCAGAATCCTATTCCCTCTTTGAGTTCAGCATAATTTATTTAATTAGGACTACTTCGCATGTTTTCTAGAGCGTCACACGCTTAAAATTAACAAATACTCAAGTATGTATGAACCAAGCTCAGATTGGGCCTGTAGTAGGCCCGACCCAAAAAACGAAAATTAACCACTAGGCCCATCACTCGGAAATGAGAAATCATTTCAGTTTAACTCCATTTTACATATATATAGATAAAGGCAGAAGAACAGAAGAAAACAGTGATACACACACCTGAAGGTAATAAGTCAGAACAAGACAAGACACATACAACGTTGAATACTCTAAAGTATAAAGTTAGACAAAGAAAGAAAGAAAGAAACATTAATTTTACCTAATCTGTACTTCGTACTCGAGGCATGCATATAATATAACATATAGTAACGTGAATTAATTAACTAATTAACAGAGCCTGGAGCAAAAGCAACGGCGACGAAAACCGCGGCAGTTTCCAGCGGAGAAACCTTCGGTGTGGCACACGGAAGCGCAATTGGTGTCGCTCACACACGTTCCTTTAAACCTGTGGCTCTTTGACTCGCAGTGTCTCGCCTCGCATTGAACCGCCATCTCTCCTGTAGTAATTGTGTACCATATATAATTAATTAAATTAAATTAAAAGATTTAGAAAACTTGAAATTAAAGCAAGAGCGTATATTATATTACCACATGCTACGACAAGAAGCAACAGGAAGAAAACCCCAAATCGTGCCTTCTCCATGATTTTCTGGCTGAATTACTACCACTTTCTCATGAAACAAACACTTGGATACTCATCATCTATTTATAGCTGTTGAATTGTGATGAATATAATGATGGATGGATCGGTGGGTCACGTGACCAACCTGCCTGGCTCAAGGACTCAACGACATGTATGTATTCATCGGGAACAACAGCATACACCTAGCAGAAATTTTACCTAATTGGAGAATTTGAAATAATAAAAAAAATTCTCTAAAATACTTTAAAAATAAAATTAAGAGAGATAAAATTAAAAGATAAATGGATTCATAGTCAAATTTTTTTCTTATCTTTCTTCTACTTCATAACTTTTAATAAATAGTATGATGTGTCAAAGACTAAATGTATATAGAATTATATTTTTTTTAATTAAAATAAAATATATGAACTTTTTGATAAAATCTCTTGTGGCTTCAAATTTTACATTGATTTATAATTTTGTCTTTAAAATTCTTTTGTGATTAATTTTATCTTTAAAATTTTAAGTTATAATCGATTTTATTTTATGACTTAATATCATTTAAATTATTAAAAAAAAATAGTGACTGACATTTGACGTAATGTTAAAATATTAAACAAAAAATAAAAAGTTAACTTATACTAACTTTAAGGATATAATGCTAAATGTCATGTCATTATATTTTTCGTTAGTAATTTAAATAATGTTAGATTATGAGACGAAATCAATTATAATTTAAAATTTTAAAGATAAAATTAAATGTAAAAAAATTTTAGAGACAAAATTAAAAATTAATATAAAATTTGAGAACATAAAAAATATTTTTTTTTAATTTTTTTAAAAATAATCAATCATAAAATAAATGAATTATATAAATTATATACATGTTAATTTCTAATTAAAAAATTTAATAATAAAAATATAAAAATTACACCTAAATTTTTTTCATATATATATATTCCATTCATTTTAAAATAAAATAATTAAAAATACCCGTTCATGAGTTATGATATATAATGAATTTAATACATTTAAATGGTAAGAGTAAAATAATCTTACGGACAGCGAAGAGAGTGACGGCAAGATCAAGAAGCCTAGTGCTTTCCTCTCCATTAATAATAGGAATCCAGTATTATATATGAGACTCAATATTGCATGCAAATGCTAGCTGGAGGCATAATAGTTTATGTACGGCACGTGGAATTTGACGTGTCCGTGCAATAGGTATAGTAATCAGCTTTCGCATGCAAATTTGCAACGTATGTATTCATAACTCATAAGCTTCCCTCACAGTCACACACGTAGTGGACTGGAGAATTCAAACTTAAAATGTACATAATTTTTTGAACTATAAATTTTTTGCAAACAATTTTATCAAAATAAAATATAATTGATGAGAATATAAATAATTATCCAATATTAAAAATATTTAACTGAATTGATGAGATACATTATTTCTTCCAAAATTCATGGGTGAATTTGGATGTTCAACCTCCTGAGCCAAACAGAATGAAGAATCATATGGAAAACATCAAATCTGTTTGGAGGGTCATTAGGCACAAAATGCCTCTGCACCATTTTCACTCTCCTCTGCATCCTCAAGTACTGCCTCTGAGAAATACCCATAAGTATCTTCTTTATATTAGGTATGTCCTTTACATGTACCTGAACTGAAAATGATCTCCAATTCAAAACATCACTAAATGGTGGAACATACTTCTCAGAAATTAACACTGGAACACATTCTGCAAATATGGCTTCCACCACTCTAGGACTTGCTACTTCATACCCACTTGGACACAAGCAGAATCTACTACTCCTAAGCATATTGTAGTAAGATATGCCCTCAGGAAGTTTATCGTAGACTTTCACGTCTTGGTCTTTGTTCTTCCATTGTCGTAAGAGTAGGTACCTTATGTGGCCATGAAGGCGACCTGCGAAGAAAGCAAGAATGGTCCTACGAGAGGGTGAGTACCCTCCTAATAACCCTGTGATTTCACCAGTTTGAAGATTAATTTCTGGGAGTGCCACATCCTTTCCTGGGTTGAATCCTTCTGATGTATTTGCATTGCACAGAACTCTTATGGAATTGTAGAATAATTGAGGCACATAAGATGATGCTCTAGGACCCTGCAAAAACAGAGTATATTTTTGTTACTTGAGTATTCTAGTCTTTTAAAACAGAGTTTGAGCTTGGCATATAAGAAAAAAATAATCTTGTTTTTGGTTTTTTAAAGAGCTTTAACAAATATATTAAGAAATTTGACAACTTAAGACATTTTAGGAACAAAATATAATAACACTTGAAATAGTTTTAAATCGAATTGGCCGTTAAATCAAAAATTTTGATAGATCACAAGTTCATAGTGATAATCGTATGAGTTTAAATTATGATGATTTAAGTGTTTACATTGTTTATACATTTCAAATTTTAAAATTTAAAATATATTCAGTCTAACTTAATTTAAAATTTTAGACTTAAATAAAACAATAAAAATTTAAAAGTTTGACCAATTTACTAAAGAATTATCTATTTCCTAGTATCCTCCTAATTCTTTTTATTTTTCCGTTGTTAAAGTGACCAAACTCAAACAAAAAAAATACAACAGAAAACCCAAAATCGTGTTTTTAGTAGCAAAAGCAGAGAGAGAGAGAGAGAGAGTTGGTTGCTTACCCAATCATGACAAGACAGCATGAAATGATCAAAGCCCATGCTTCTATTCCAAAATGGATATTTATTGGCTATAATGTGTATGTAATCAATGACAGGGAGGCGTATGGAATTCACATCACGAGAGGGTACATAAAGATGCTCCACCATCATCACCACACTCAAGGGAAGGAAATAAACCAATGCCTCATTTGGATCATTAGTGCGATACTGCTTTCCCTTCTCAAGTTGGTGAATGAATCTTCCTTCTGTGGAGTATATGCTTTTGCAAGGACCATCATGAAACAATGGAGGCTCACCTTCCTCGTACACAAATATCTTCAACATCTTCTCCATCTCTAGGTAACTCCTGTCAAAGTTACCATTCCTTGTTCAAAATCAAAACTTTTCAATGTCTTTTTGTGTTGGAGTTATATGTATATATTCCTTTTGCATCAGATGTTAGTGTAAAATATAATTTTTTTTATAAGAAAAATAGATAGTATAATTTAAGTTGGTTATTTTTTTGGATATTTTTATAAGTTTACTCAATTTTTATTTGATCTCTATAGTTTAAAAATTTATAACTGAATTTTTATAATTTAACAAAATTTTAAATTAGTTCTTATTGTCAAATTTTTGTTAAAATTATATTAAATTATATTAATTTTATCAACATATAGTATTTGATTTATGTTAATAAAGATGAGAAAAATAAATAATAATGTAAAAATAAAATTAAATTATTCATATATCGTTTTTATAGTTTTATTCAATTTTTAATTAATCCTCTATAGTTTAAAAACTTGTAAATAACTATCTATAGTTTAATAAATTTTTAAATTAATTCTTAAACTTAAATTTTTATTAAATTTTGATGATATGCTAATTATATATTATTATAATATTATAAATTTACTTAATTAAAATTAATCTACTCATATTACTTAACATAAATTATATTTCATTTCATATATATATACATTATTTTATATTTTTATATTATTATTTATTTTTTCTTCTTTGTTGACATAAATCAATTATATTTAAAATGTTAAAATACTATAAGTTGGTAACATTAACAAAATTTAATATAAGTTTAACAAAAATTTGACAAGAAGAACTAAATTAAAAATTTGATAAATTAAAAGAACTGGATTAAAAATGGAATGAAATTATACGAATGATAGGGATAATTTAACCTTTTTTAAGTTGTGAAGAGAAGAAAAAAAAATCACCCCATTAATACTGAACTCAGAAGTTTACTTGTACCTATGAAAAGCATTGGGGTTTCTGTAAATTGGGCCTTGAGGAACGTAGTCTGGGTCTTGATGATAAGTTGATGTCAAGTTTCGAACTTTGCTAGCTTCTGCAATGGAAGACCTCGCTTCTACCAATCTTGCTTCAATTCTTTTCAACTTGTTGTACTTGTCACCACTAACATTCCCTTTGTACTGTAATTCTTTGTCAATCTTTTCAATAACAAAATACAATAAAAAGAAAAGAGAATGATTATAAAGTATTCCACTTGGAAAAGAAAAAGAAAAGAATAAAAAGTTGAACATAGTGAAACAGTTTTGATAGGGTTCTAACTTGAGCTTCTGATTTTGTTGTATGATTTGAAGGAGTAATTGAAGTGGATGGGGATGGCGAATATGATGCACTTTCTTTATTTAAATAAGAAGATGAAGAGAGAGTCCTGCTAGAAGCACTAGTCCAGAACACAAGAAATAGTGAAGGTATCAGTATGAGTATACATAACAGAACCAGAAAACCAGAAGAGCAGCAAGTAGATGAAGAAGAAGAAGAAGAGTAATTTTTGGAAAGTCTCATGTTTTGTTGTTGTTAATTTACACTGCGTTGGTCCATCACCATCCTCTTTTTAGTATATGGAGTAGTGAGAGAGAGAGATACATTGCTTAGTGATTGGAGATTCTTTCCTGCATATGTAGTTATTCTTGCATACATACAGAAGGTTATAACATGGGAGAAGCAATATATATAGGCATCCTTTAGAAGTGAAGTTATAAAGGATTTCATAATTATTTTAAGTGTTTCCAAAGTGATTACAATGCTATTATACACAATTAAAAAAAATGAGATTTTTTTTTCTTAAGAGTCATAAATGTTTAATTATTTGATCTTTAAAAGCAAATATAAATTTAGATTCTCGAAAAATAATATGATAATATTATGTAAAAAAAATAGATATTGAATAGAAAAAATTCATATGTAGTAAATTATAATATTTTTCTTTAAGATATGTCAAAAATATATTTCTTTCTCTTCTATTTTAAAATAAATTAGCTAAATTTATATATAATTCTTTTATCTTTGTTATTAAGTTTTTCAATCAAAATAAATATATGTATAAAAAAACTTTTAAGAAGATTTTGTATCATCTACATTTGAGAAATAATATATTTTTTTACATTAATAGAGAAATAAAAAAAAAACATAAGAAACTCACACTGATAGAGACTTACCTTGAATAAATTAGGAATTAAATATTTTTTTTCTCTCTAAATAAAAATAAAAATAATATATATTTGACTAAAATTGCACTATTACATGTTCTTTCTATTTGCATATCAGCTTTAAATTTAATAATTTATTTATCAAATTTTTATAGTCTCAAAATTTTTTAATTTAATCCTTGTTCTTCAATTTTAGTTTATTAAATTGTATTGAGGTGACTGGTCATATATTATCTAAGTATTTTGAATTTACATATATAATTTAAATTAAATCATTCAAGTTACTTAATTGATAAATTATGTGAATTATTTTAATTTTATTATTTTTTTACTTTATGACTAAAACTAATTTTTTTCTTGTACTTTAACTTTATATAATATTTCAATTTTATCCTTTATCTTTATCTGTTTTTAGTTTCAATCTTTTCATTTATCTGATATAATTTTTTTTGACCCAAATATTGTCTATATATATCACTAATAATAGAGTTATATATGAAGTTGATATAAAACTACTCTTGTTAAAATATAATTGAGCCAATAAAAAAAATTTAAATGAAACTGAAATAATTATTAAGTTAATTTTCTTATAACTTTGAAATTTGTTTCAAAGTTTTAATTTTTGTGTAGAATTTAGAAATTTTTTTAAATATTTTGGCTTTAATTTAAACTTCAATTATATTTGTACTAAAATAAGTTTATTTGAACTCTGTATATGACCAATGATATTTAATAAATAAAAAATTATATTAATTAATAAAGATAAGAAATAAAATTTAAAATAAAAAAGATAAGAGATAAAATTTAAAATAAAAAAATAAGAGACAAAATTAAAATATTATGTAAATTTAAGAAACAAAAAATTAATTTTAACTATTTTTAATTAATAAATTATGTATATTTAAAATGAAAAAAAAGACAAATGTAACTTTTTTATATTTTTTATATAATAATTAATATCCAAATTTCTCGTAATACCCTTTACACTTTAGATGATAAGATCCAACTTTGGTTTTGGCTTTAAAAAAATTGTTGAACCAAAATACTAAATTAAAAAAAAAAAATCCCAAGTGGACCCTACCATTCATGATGGATAACGAAGAAAAAAAAAATTCCTGAAAAATGGGAGGCAGTAAAAAAAGTGAGAGTAGATAAACAAAGCTTAAGAGGTGGTCTGAATTTATTTCAATCTCAACTGTCGCTCTCAACCTCACCACCTGCATTCGCAATTCACAATGGGTTTCTCAAGAATCTCTAAATTTCCTTAATTTTTTTTTTTCTCTTATAGCTGCATTCAATGCCCACTATTCTAAAATCAGACCCAAAGGAAAAAAAAAAAAAAAGGAGAAACTATTTTAGCCTCCATTTTCCACAAAATTTATACTTGGTCTTCATTCTTCTGCTCAGTGCTTGCTCATAGTAATCCCTAATCATCAGAGTTAGGCAAAGTTCTTCTTTTGGGTAAAGTTCTTCTTTTGCTTGCTCATAGTAATCCCTAATCATCAGAATTGCTTTCTGTGTAAAGTTTTTGGGTTTTGAAATTTCCCTTCTTCTTAGGGCTTCAGACAAAGCAGTAAGCTAAGGAAGGAACAGCTAGTGGTGGTGTCTGGTGACTGGTAGTGCTGATTTACGAAGCTAAATCAAGCTATGAATTCCACAATTCATACCCCTTCTTCGCCTTCCTCTTCTTCTTCCTCGTATACGTTTCGTCCTCCTCCATTTCTCACTTATGCTTATCGTAATTGCAAGTTTCCTCTGTAAGAATTGCTTTTTTCTTGTTTTTTATTTTTTTTTTGTATTGATCTTTATTGCGCCAATAATTTTATATTCATAACTTAGATTGTTCCTACTTATCTGTGCATTGTCCTGCAGTGAGCTTTTCCTTGGTGTTTGTTATGTATTTGTCTGGACAAATAAATCGTTTAGCCAATAGCAACGAACAAGATCTTCTGATCTTAAATTTGAATTAGTGGCCCTGGCTTTCCGGGTCTTAATTATGGAAGCAAGTGCTTCTTTATCGAGCTGCACATACTATTATAGAGATTACTGGGGATGAAAATGGCACATTTCACATGTTGCTCTGTACATTTATTGTAAAAAAATTCTGTCTTCTTGGATGTTATAGTCTGGTTCAAACGTTATGATGATAATTTAGTTCCCATTATGTATCCAAGTCCAACCATTCTTGCCTTCCTGGTTTTCCTAATGTTAGTGTGTTGGTATAACCCTTTCAGTTCGTTGTGCAAGGTATTTGACAATTGTGGCTTCATCTTAATGGCCAAAGTATACTTTAACTTCATTATGTAAATTATATAGTTCTAGGTTAAATATTTTATTGCTAAATCTCAAGCTCTATGAAATCTTATTAAGTTTATAATTTTCATTGCTTTCATAGGTTGTTGCCACAGGCAAACTGTACGTCCCAAAAGATGTATCGCTGCTCTAGGGCCCATGTGGAGGCTTCTATTAACTCTAATCCCTTGAAAAATTACATAGTTGGAAGATGTTCTCCTGGATGGTTGGACGCGCAACCCTTGGTTTCCGGGCAATCACTTAACAAGCACTTGTTGCCAATAGGTGCTTTAGTAACTTCAACAACTCAAACTGTTTCTGATACACCTCTAATTGGTGATGATAAGATTGGAGTATTATTGCTCAACCTTGGAGGTCCAGAAACTCTTGAAGATGTGCAGCCATTTTTGTTTAACCTTTTTGCTGACCCAGTAATACACTCTCTTTTACACACAGTAGATCTAAACTGTTGTTTTTTTTTTTTTTTTTATGTTCAATCCCTTGAAGTTGAGATTAATCTAAAACTTTCAAAATTTTTTTTTTATTTGTTGATCATTTTTATACTTTTTGAAAATCATGCAGGATATTATACGATTGCCAAGGTTGTTTGGTTTCCTTCAAAAGCCA